>JARFIW010001097.1:0-600000 GCA_036346225.1 Platerodrilus igneus | reverse complement strand
AATTAACAAAACTAAAACTAAAGTTCTAGTATGCAAAGGTGGGGAAAATAAATTAAAAACAAGAATACAAGTATGTAACACGAACTTACAAGAGATTAAGGATTTCTGCTACCTAGGAAGCCAAATAACGCAAGATGCGAAAAGCACAAAAGATATAAAACAAAGATTAGCACAAGGTCGTGCTACATTTAACAAAAAAAGCAACTACTGTGCTCAAAGACCACAAACATAAAAACAAGTAAAAGATTGCTTAAAACATATGTGTGGAGCACAGCACTGTACGGCTGTGAAGCCTGGACAGTAGGAGAAGCGGACAAGAAAATATATAAGCCTGTGAAATGTGGTGCTACAGACGTATGATGAAGATATCATGGACAGACAAAGTTAAGAACGAAGAGGTACTAAAAATGGTAAGGGAAGAAAGAAATATTTGAAAAACGGTAGAAAATAGGAAAGATAGGATGATAGGCCACATACTACGGCATAAGGAAATAGTGCGGAATATATTAGAAGCAGAGATAGGAAGAAAGTGAAGAAGAGGCAAACCTAGGTTAGACTACTGCACACAGATAGTAAAAGATGTAGGTTGTAGGGGTTTCAGGGATATGTGTAGGCTGGCCCAGAATAGAAATCAATGAAGGTTCGCATCCAACCAATCCCAAGATGGATAAACTAATGACGAAAGAATAACTGTGCTTAAACATGATGATTATTAAAAGTAACTACAAGAATTGGTTGGGCAATATTCTCGAATAATGTTAAGTGTGTGAAAGGATTTACTGGAAAACCATTATTTTGGCAAATGTGTAAGTGTTGGGGGATCTTGGTAGCCACAGTTTGCTTAACTTCACTGAATCTCGGTGAAATAGGGCATAAAATTAGAAAACAATAGTAGGGGAACGAGCTGTATACACTTGCTGTGTGAGAATTTCAGGAAACTATGTAGGCTAGCTCAGAATATAAATAAGCGCAGGTACGTGTCCAACCTGTTTTGAGACGGAAACCCTAATGACGAAAAAATAAGCGCAGATAAATCTAATGATTAGTATAAACAACTAGTTGTTGGTTGCGAAATATCTGCAGCTAATGTTGACTGTGTGAAAATCGGTAAAAATCGGTAAATGGTTAAATGTTGGGGGAACTTGGTAGCCACAGGCTGCTTACCTCCCTTCACAACCTCTAAAGGTCGGAGAAATAGGGTATATAACTGTAAAACAATAGAAGGTTACCGAACTGTATCTAACAAGAAAGAACGGCGCCTATGAGGAAAGACAACAAACATAGAACAAGAAGGAAATTGTTGAAAGCATATGTGTGAAGCACAGCACAATATGCCTATGAAATACGGGCAGTATAAAACGCAGATAGAAAAATGACAGCAGCCTTTTGAAATGCTGTGCTTCAGATGTATGAGGACGATAGCATGTACAGACAAAGATAATGACAAATAGATTATAGAAATAGTTGGGGAACAAGGATATTTGGGGAAAAGGAGAAATAGAAAGGCGGAATACGTTCTACGTCATTTTTGGGGAATAATATGGGATATATTACAAGCAGAGATAGGAAAAACGAGGTACATGTAGACCTATATCAGATAGTGAGAGATGCAGACTGCAAATTTCAAGGAAATCTGGTAACGTGCATTTTTATAGCTTAACATTTTACGCTTTTTCTCAATTAGCAAATACATGTCTGTAACTACTATTTCTATATTTTATATTTATTAACTCCTTAGGCGAATGCATCGTATTATAATGAGTGGATTGCATCGTTCTTGTCTTGCCGTTCGTATAAATTTTGTTGCTTATGTGGATATACAAGTCTAGATAAGAGACGATAAGAGGTTGTAATAGCAACGAGTTGATATAAGCAGATGAGCAGTTGTCGTTTTGTTCTTGGTTCCTATATATTAATTACGTTAAAAATACTGCTTCTTCTTTGCTTTGACAATAGTGAGAATTAACGCGGTATCAATTTTCGAATTGTTCATGAACAAGCACGGCACGTTTTTAGTTGTTTTTCTTGTGAAATAAAAGTTGTATATTAACCGTGTTTGGTCGACACACGTGTGTTTTTAAGGACATTTGACGGACGGCTTTATTGCTTACGCGTGCCTTACTAATTGTTGTTTTTGTTGAGTTTCTGTTGGAAATAAAAGTGGCAGAACTTGTTAAACTCGACCTGCACGCGTGTTTTACGGAACATTTAACGGACGGTTTTATTGCTTACGCGTGCCTTACTAATTGTTGTTTTTGTTGAGTTTATATTGGAAATAAAAGTAGTAGAACTTGTTAAACTCGACCTGCACGCGTGTTTTACGAAACATTTGACGGACGTACTTTAGTGATACACGTGCTTTACTCATTGTGGTTTTTTTTGTTGGTGCTTCGTCTTTTGATATTTAAACGGTGTGTGCGATCTAGTTTCGCGACCCCTTTTTTTTATTTATCAGAGTAGTGCATACTTTGGATTATCCAAATACAGTTGCTACTGTAGTTTCTGAATTTTCTAACCCCAAAGAATCTAAAACAGATCATTGTTTGCGCAAATTTCGTTATTTGCGAAATATAACTGATTACCGGTTTACAAAGGTATTGGTTGAAGTTTCTCACTGCTTTTTGGATGTTTATGAAAATAATATACATTTGGTCCCAGTTGAAATTAAACTAGTGCTACAAAATATTTCGAAATTATTGTCTCAGGAAATAGAATTAACAAGAAATTATCAATGCTACATAGTTCCGTCGCGTGATAATGTCTGCTGCTAACACCAGTGAAATACGTAGGTGTGATTAGGGTAATAAGGTAATAAGTGATTAGGGTGATAAGTTCCATCAACACCCTCCCAGTCAAGGGTGAAGTGCTGCGTTAGTGCCGGACATCGTAAATCCCACACTTCAATTGCAAGGAAGCGTTACTGAAGGACCTTTTGTAAGTTGAACTATTTCCTACTTGTTATTACTTTAAATATCTATCCGTTTGTTTTGCCATATTTTTGTCGTTCTGATACCTTTTACCATAGACTTGCATGCTATTTAAAAAAAAAGAAGATTCAACAATACTGGATGACTCATATCAATTGTGCTTACCTATTTATTTTTTTGTTAAAATTTTGTCTGATTTATGTCTAATTGGTGTGTGAGGAAACGTTTCTGCTACTCCCCAATATTACCTCACTTTGTACTAAAAATTTTTGTATTGCTTTTACCGTTGTTATATTATATAGATTATCCAAACAGTTTTTTTACATTCTACAAAGTACTGAACAATGTATGCTCGATCAGCATGCTATGCTTTTTCTTTATTTCAGGTTTGCAGGACTAATTTTTTTTTATTGCAGGTTTGCTATTCTAATTTTTTTATTGCAGGTATTGTTACTAACTCCTCACAGCCGCGTACATTATATGATGGTCTGCTTCCTACAACCCCCCATAATCTCCGATTGAGCCCAGTCACTTCTTTGATTTTTCTTTGTGTTACGCACGGCTACGAGCTAACGTAACATAAATATTTGGCGCCCAAACGTGGGGCTCGAAATTATTTTTTTTTCTCCTTCTCGTCTGAACTGGATTTTGTTTAGTATTTAGTTATTCCGTTAATTTAGTTTCTCTATCGAACAAGCCTAATAATTCGTTTTTGTGTCTTTAAATAATTGGGTGTTTGTTGATTCTGTAGTAATGGGGGACTATTGGAAATTAAAAGTTGATCGTTTACATGAAGCTGAACTCAAATATGAAGTCGGTTCTCGTGGGTTCAATGCAAAGGTACCTGTATCCGAACTTCGTAAATCCTTTAGGAATATTTTGTAAATGGAATCTTCTGAAACTCTAAGTCCACTTAAATCTGGTATCGATTTTCAGACTGATAATAAAGCCGTGACTGAAGATTTAACTGAATTAACTACGAAGAGTAAAGATTTTAATGGTGATATTTCAACTGCCGACGGCAAACGTATTATTAGCCTTGCTATGCATCTCAAAGGGAGAATCCAACGCATGAATGTTACTTCTGACGCTGAAACAGTAATACAGCGAAAGTTGTTGCTATGTGTTAGTAATTTACGCAGTGATTGCGATAGGTTATACCGTCGCTTTAGACGCTCTTCCACTTCACCTAGGGCACCACTTGTTTCTACGGCTACTATTAATCCGACTACTACTGATACTGAAAATGATCTTACGTCTGCTGAATCTTCTGATGAATTACCTATATCTATTTCTAAATCAATTGCTACGTCTGGTTATGAACAGCTGGTGTCTAAATGGGACTTAAAATTTTCGGGTGATGACCGTATGTCTTTAAATGCATTTCTATTACGCGTGGACGAATTATGCTCGGCACGCAACGTTTCTGCTTCTCAACTATTTTCTTCGGCATCAGACTTACTTTCCGGAAAAGCTTTAATTTTATTCAGAGCGCATAGAAAATCCCTAACTAATTGGCAAGATGTTATTCGACTATTAAGGGAGGAATTTCAACCCGTTAATTACAACGAAAAACTTGTAGAGGAAATACGGCAACGTACTATGGGTCCCTCAGAGTCTATGGGTGTATATTTAGCTACGATGGAAAATTTATTTGCTCGTCTAACAATCTCTCTCTCTGAACCACAGAAACTCGAAATTATTTTACCAAATCTTACCCCTTTCTACCAAACCAAATTAGCTTTGCTTGATCTGAATACTATTACGGAACTTTTGCGTGTAGGTCGCAGACTAGAACAGCGCAAAATACAAGCCGATAATTTCAAGTCTCCTCCTGCTCTGAACTTTTCTCAACTCCTAGAGCCTGACTTAGCTTATACAGGTTCTGTGGTCAGCAGCAAACTTACTTCTGCTTATGTCCCTCCCCATTCTGGTGTTACTACTTCGAAAACACTTGCACCTGGTGCAAGTGATGCTCCTAAAAATATTTCTAATTCTTCCGTTACTTGTTGGAACTGTGGCCAACGAGGACACAAGTCTCCTTCCTGTACTAAACCTCAAATACTTCATTGCTATGGTTGTGGTAAACCTAATGTTACCCGTACCAATTGTACGAGTTGTAACAAGAATTTAAACTACCGATCGAGTCGCTAAGCCGAGAAACCGACCCGATTTCTTCTACAGTTATCTCGGTACCTATTATTTCCTCAGAAAATCCTTTCTCTGGTCTTGATGACCGATCTAAATATGTTCTGGATTTTATTTTAGCTAGTTCTTGTGAGGACGACAGACCTTATCTTACTGTTACTATTTTCGACATCGAATTTAAGGGCTTGCTTGATTCTGGCGCTTCTCGTACTATTATTGGTGGTCCTGGTTGGGATATCCTCTATTCTCTTTCTTTGCCTTTGTCCCAAACGGAGATCCATAGCTGTACGGTAGCCAACGGTCAAGCTTGTGACATTCTCGGGTCACTTACTTTACCCATGTCGGTCGAAAATAAAACTATTCTTCTTGACGTCCTAGTCGTTTCTTCTATTTCTCAGTCTCTGATCTTAGGCATTGACTTCTAGAAATCTATGGGTGTTGTCCCAGATTTTCGAACGGGTCAATGGACTTTCGGTTCTTCTTCTACTGTCTCGATCAGTCAGATCAATGCTCTTTCCGATCTGTCGATCATGCAACAATCCGAATTGTCTCGTATAGTCCAACAGATGTTTCCTAAAGATGATACTTTACCTTTGGGCTGTACCAATCTCATTAAACATCAGATCCGTACTACATCTAGTCCTATCAAGCAACGATATTATCCCATGTCCCCTACGGTACTTCGACATGTCAATCAAGCTCTGGATGAGATGCTAGAAAGTGGTGTTGTAGAACCATCTAATAGCGCTTGGTCATTGTTATGGTGCTTAAGAAAGATGGCACATATCGTTTCTGCATCGATTTTAGAAAGGTCAATGATGTTACAGAAAAAGATGCCCTTCCTTATATTTCTACGATTCTAGACCGTCTTAGAGACGCAAAATTCTTAGCTAGTTTGGACATTCGCTCTGCTTATTGGCAAATACCTCTTTCTTCTAATTCTAAAGCGATTACTGCATTTACGGTGCCTGGTAGAGGTTTATACCAGTTTACTAAAATGCCATTTGGTCTTCATAATTCTCCAGCGACCTTTCAGCGACTTATAGATCGTGTGCTTGGTGCTGATTTCGAACCTTTCTGTTTCGCATACTTAGATGATGTGATCATCGCTACCCCTACTTTCGAACAACATTTGGTGGTACTACAGAAAGTGCTTTTTCGTTTAAATTCTGCAGGTCTTACTCTTCGCAGAGATAAATGCATTATATGCCGACCGAAACTCCGTTATCTGGGATACGTAGTAAATCGTCATGGACTCCATGTCGACCCAGAAAAAGTTTCCGCCATTCTAAATCTTCCTCCTCCTACTACTGTAGCTGAAGTACGACGCATAGTTGGTATGTGCTCGTGGTATCGTCGCTTTATCCCAAATTTTTCTGCTCTTACTGCTCCAATTACTGCTTTGACTAAAAAAAATTCTAAATTTGATTGGTCTTCGGAATGTCAGCAGGCGTTTAAGCTGCTGAAAGAACACTTAGTAACGGCTCCAGTGATGAGTTGTCCTGATTTTTCTTTGCCCTTTACTATACAGACTGATGCCTCTGATTTTCGTCTGGGTGCTGTGCTGACTCAACAACAGGGTGATGACGAAAAAGTCATTAGCTACATTAGCTGTTCTCTTAAAAAGGCGGAACGCAACTATAGCGCCACCGAAAAAGAATGTCTTGGTGTTATATGGGCAATTGAGAAATTTCGTCCCTATATCGAGGGTTCTCACTTTACTGTGATCACGGATCACCACTCGCTTATCTGGCTGAATAATCTACAAAGCCCCAACGGTCGTTTAGCTCGTTGGTCTGTACGACTTCAACAATACAACTTCACCATCGTACATCGTAAAGGTAAAGAAAACATCGTCCCCGATGCCTTATCTCGCTCAGTACCTAAAATTGATTTAATTGATGACTTTCCTAAATCTTCTATTACTCTGCCAATTTTGGATCCTTGGTATCTTAAGCTACGGACTCGTGTTAATTCCAATCCTAAACTATACAGTAACTGGCATGTGGAAAACGAATTACTATACAAACATGTAAAATCTAAACAGTCTTTGCTCCAACCTCCTCAAGACGATTGGAAGTTAGTAGTTCCCAGCGAACAACGGAATAGGGTTATATACGAAAATCATGATCTACCTACTTCAGGTCACCCTGGTGTCCACAAAACTGTCTCTAAAATTTCCATGCTTTACTATTGGCCTAAACTTAGAGCCGCTGTTGCTCGATACGTCCGTCGTTGTAAAATTTGCTCTACACACAAAGTCGACAAAAGAAACCTCCTGGCTTTATGTCTCCTCGTGCTACTGCTACTCGTCCTTGGCAAGTCCTATGTACTGATATTGTCGGACCTCTTCCTAGATCCTCTAAAGGAAATTCTTTCATTTTAGTTGTTGCCGATTGTTTTACAAAATATGCTTGTTTCTTTCCTCTACGTGCGTCTACGGCCGCTGCGGTTGCTCGAACCATTGAGGAAAATATTTTCCTGGTGTATGGTACTCCTCAGTATCTAATTGCGGACAATGGGGTACAATTTCGTAGTAATATTTTCACTAAACTATCATCCTCAGGCGAATCCGGCCGAACGTATTAATAGAGTCCTGAAAACTATGATTTCTTCTTACGTTTCTGATAATCAACGTCGGTGGGACGTTAATTTAGGAAAAATTGGTTGTGCTATTCGAACGCTTAAACATGAGGTTATTGGTTACTCCCCGTATTTTGCTCTATATGGTCGTGAACATGTTCTCTACGGCGATCATTTTGGAAAACCTCTTGATCCTGATGATGTTCTTATGGATCCCGAACGTCCTATTCCTCCTACTGACTTAGTCAAATTTGAGTCACTTCGTGGGGAAATTTCGAAACGCCTTTCCTTAGCATACAAGAAAAATGCTAAACACTACGATCTTCGTCGTCGTCTCTTAACTTTATCGCCTGGCGATCGCGAGTGAAAACGCAATTATGTTTTTTCGGATGCTACTCGCTACTTCAATGCTAAACTTGCTCCCAAATATGTGGGTACCTTTACTATTAGAACTAAACTTTCTCCGTGGACCTATATCTTAGCGGATGATTCTGGTAACAATCTGGGTACTTGGCATATTAAGGACCTCAAACCCGATAAAACTTTAGACCCTCCAGACATTGATCCTGAACCTTCGGATCCTAAAGGGTTCCCTACGGCCGATTCTATTTTGACCCCTACGTGTCGCTATCCCTAATGACTTGTAATTTTTTTTTTTTGGCTTATTGGTCTTGTGTTTTCTCTGATAAGCTTGTGTCCGAAAACACTGGCGCCCATTTCGTATTCCTATTCATCTTTTTGTAGCTAGCCCATCCCGTGACTTTTTCTTCTGGCTAGTTCCACCATTTGTTCACTATTTGACAATTATAGTCGCTTGCTACATCCATTCCTTGAGGTAGGCTTCAGATCTATTTTCTTTTCCTTTAGGTATTTCGACTAGGTCGCTTTTGTAGGTCTGTTAGCCATACTTTGCTTGAGTAATCGTTTCATACGAATCTGTGTTACCTCAGTTGGAAGTATTCTAGATTGTGTACTAGCTTGCCTTTGCCCTTTTCTTTGTCTTGGTTCTTTCTTTGCTGCACACTAGAGGTTGACAGTTGTGCCGTCTAGTTGGTTTGCTACGAGTTTTCTTCCTCGTTTTTTTTTCTTTCCTCTTGGTTTCTCCGCGGGAAGCCAAAACTTTTCTTTGAGGTGGAGAACAGAAATGTCCCTTTTGGAGACATCCGTCTTTTGGCGTTTTTGAAAGTAGCTAAGAGCTTTAATCCTCATTGGGTGTTTACTTGATGCCTTCTTTACCTGTTCTGTCGTTGTTGGTTATGATAGATGACTTTGTCTTTTTTTGAAAAAAAATGTTCTTTTTCCTATACTGGTGTTGGTCCTTCGAACCGGATAAAAAAAAATTTTTTTGTTCGGTTCCCTGTCTGTCGTTTTTTTTTTCCTTTCACCCCGACGTCTTTATTTTGCTAGGGGGAAATCTGTAACGTGCATTTTTATAGCTTAACATTTTACGCTTTTTCCCAATTAGCAAATACATGTCTGTAACTACTATTTCTATATTTTATATTTATTAACTCCTTAGGCGAATGCATCGTATTATAATGAGTGGATTGCATCGTTCTTGTCTTGCCGTTCGTATAAATTTTGTTGCTTATGTGGATATACAAGTCTAGATAAGAGACGATAAGAGGTTGTAATAGCAACGAGTTGATATAAACAGATGAGCAGTTGTCGTTTTGTTCTTGGTTCCTATATATTAATTACGTTAAAAATACTGCTTCTTCTTTGCTTTGATAATAGTGAGAATTAACGCGGTATCAATTTTCGAATTGTTCATGAACAAGCACGGCACGTTTTTAGTTGTTTTTCTTGTGAAATAAAAGTTGTATATTAACTGTGTTTGGTCGACGCACGTGTGTTTTTAAGGACATTTGACGGACGGCTTTATTGCTTACGCGTGCTTTACTAATTGTTGTTTTTGTTGAGTTTCTGTTGGAAATAAAAGTGGCAAAACTTGTTAAACTCGACCTGCACGCATGTTTTACGGAACATTTGACGGACGGTTTTATTGCTTACGCGTGCCTTACTAATTGTTGTTTTTGTTGAGTTTCTGTTGGAAATAAAAGTGGCAGAACTTGTTAAACTCGACCTGCACGCGTGTTTTACGGAACATTTGACGGACGGTTTTATTGCTTACGCGTGCCTTACTAATTGTTGTTTTTGTTGAGTTTCTATTGGAAATAAAAGTGGTAGAACTTGTTAAACTCGACCTGCACGCGTGTTTTACGGAACATTTGACGGACGTACTTTAGTGATACACGTGCTTTACTCATTGTGGTTTTTTTTTCTTGGTGCTTCGTTTTTTGATATTTAAACGGTGTGTGCGATCTAGTTTCGCGGCCCCTTTTTTTTATTTATTAGAGTAGTGCATACTTTGGATTATCCAAATACAGTTGATACTGTAGTTTCTGAATTTTCTAACCCCAAAGAATCTAAAACAGATCATTGTTTGCGCAAATTTCGTTATTTGCGAAATATAACAGATTACCGGTTTACAAAGGTATTGGTTGAAGTTTCTCACTGCTTTTTGGATGTTTATGAAAATAATATACATTTGGTCCCAGTTGAAATTAAACTAGTGCTACAAAATATTTCGAAGTTATTGTCTCAGGAAATAGAATTAACAAGAAATTTATCAATGCTACATAGTTCCGTCGCGTGATAATGTCTGCTGCTAACACCAGTACGTAGGTGTGATTAGGGTAACGTGTGATAAGTTCCATCAACACCCTCCCAGTCAAGGGTGAAGTGCTGCGTTAGTGCCGGACATCGTGAATCCCACACTTCAATTGCAAGGAAGCGTTACTGAAGGACCTTTTGTAAGTTGAACTATTTCCTACTTGTTATTACTTTAATTATCTATCCGTTTGTTTTGTTATATCTTTGTCGTTCTGATACCTTTTACCATAGACTTGCATGTTATTTAAAAAAAAAAAGAACAATCAACAATACTGGATGACTCATATCAATTGTGCTTACCTATTTAATTTTTTGTTAAAATTTTGTCTGATTTATGTCTAATTGGTGTGTGAGGAAACGTTTCTGCTACTCCCCAATATTACCGCACTTTGTACTAAAAATTTTTGTATTGCTTTTACCGTTGTTATATTATATAGATTATCCAAACAGTTTTTTTTACATTCTACAAAGTACTGAACAATGTATGCTCGATCAGCATGCTATGCTTTTTTCTTTATTTCAGGTTTGCAGGACTAATTTTTTTTTATTGCAGGTTTGCTATTCTAATTTTTTTATTGCAGGTATTGTTACTAACTCCTTACAGCCGCGTACATTATATGTTGGTCTGCTTCCTACAACCCCCCCTAATCTCCGATTGAGCCCGGTCACTTCTTTGATTTTTCTTTGTGTTACGCACGGCTACGAGCCAACGTAACAATCTTTAGGTTAGTTCAGAATAGGAAACAATGATGGTACGCGTCTAACCAGTTCTAGGACTGAAGACCTAATGATGATGATGATTGAACTGAAACAGCATCAGTTTTTTTATTTTCAATGATATCCTTATTCTTGAAGATTAGGGACAGCAAAAGCTTCTTTTCTTGGGAAGAAAAATTTGAATTTCTCAATTTGTTTTTGTTCGCCATTGAACAAATCATTCACGCCAAAATTATAAAGAAAGAAATAACCATCAACATAAATCAAGAAAAATTATAAGTGAAGTGACATTTGACAATTTATGATTGATTTGTAATGCCAATTTTTACTAAAAAATTTCTAAATGACCACTTAAATTATAGCGTTGCCAACAGTATCACCTACTTAGTAAAGAGTTTGACATTCAAGTACTGGTGCAATGAAATTTGAATTAAGGACTACTTAAATTTTAAGTATTCCTTTACTATTCCTTACTTAAGACATGTGTGGGGCAAACGAGCATTAGTCCCAAGAAGTAATATAAAACTTAGAAGTAAATATGCCTTGGTTTTTATCATAGATTAGTAGTAAGGTTAAGGTTAGGTACTTGTTTACACATTATTTGACATTACATTAAGGGTTATTTTAGCGAATCGTGATTTTTTAGGTTGAACTGAAAACACCATGTTATATCCTTTTCTAAAGGTTTCTCACTTTCTTTATTGCGCATCCCAGGGTCGCTGAGATTTTGAAACAGCTCTACATCATTCATCCATGATAAACGTTTCATATCCTCCTATATCTTATACGGATGATATATGCGAATGTTTACATTTCATTTTATAGTATTTAAATAAAGCAAGACAAAATTATTGTATATTCCAAACATCGATGAGTCATAATTGTTTTTCTGGTCTCGCCTGTAAGCACCGCGCTTATCTATTGATAATTAATGATAATGGTTTGTAATACGCCGATATAAAAGCTAATAGATTTAGTTAGTTCGCTGAAAACAGTTTTCCACAGAATACAAGTGCTGTCGTTCTTTGTGTTGCGTTACAACTCTTACATTGGCAATGATTTCAATATATGATACCTTACGTTTATTTATTAATAATTTTTAAAAAATGTTGGCACGACTCTAATTTACATTGTAAACGCTTTACAGTTTGTTTAACATCGTGAGGTAGCGCGATACCCAAGGTTAAATTATTTTTTTTAACAGTTAACCGTATGAAAGGTTGTCTAACCTAAAGTTTCGAAGAGTGTAAGGGTTTTAATTCAACAAATAATTATTATTCCATAGTTTAAAACGTTATCAGTGATTAAAATAGATCGATAAAAAGGCTTATGTGTTTCGGACTATTTCATTCTAATGGGTTTGATAAAATGTTAAAAACTGTAGCAAATAAAGTTTACAGATGTCTTAAAGCTTTGTAATGGATTTTAATATATAAAACAAAACGCGTATTTGTTAATAATGTAAAAGAAAGTCTTGTACGACTCCAATTGACGTTGTAAACCTTATACAATTTGTTTAACGTTGTGAGAAAACGCCTTACTTGAGATTAAATTATTTTCAGGCGTTCTACTGTATCAAAGATTGCCTAACTTAGAGTTTAGAAGCATCTATGGTTTCAATTCAATAAGTAACGATTATTTTAAGTCATAAGACGTTATCAAGTGGTTAGAATGGTGATAGATAACTATAAAGCGTTTACGACATTTCGTAGTTGGTTTAGTGAATTATAAACATCGATTCGCATATTGGAAAAATGGAAACCTTTGAGAAGTTGCCTATCCAGATACTTACTTATTGATTATTACAAATTTTCCAAAAATGAATTGAATGTAGTTTAATAATTTCAAGGGACGAGTAACCAGACGATGCAAGTTCGAATGATTTGTGATATGAAAATACCCGAGAAGGCAGAAATGGTAGTAATGGCGCCCGGATGGTACGCTCCGGGAGGGACAAGTATGCATGACGGAAGCAACTGAATCGGGAATGGGTCAAAAGGGATTACTGATTGAAAGAACGCTGGTAAAGTTTCGAAATATGATACCAGTGAGGGTGCTAAACATTAATCCGCATACGGTGACCCTGAAGAAAAACATGATTGTGGGAAGTTGCATTCCAGTATGCAATATTAAACGTTGTGTGGACGACACAAAAGATAAACCAGCCAACGGTTGCTCACAGAGATTGCTGGATGTTGATACCTTCGTGTCAAAGATTAAACGGCGACCAACTGGGCAAGGTAAAGAAACTGGTCGGACAATATCGAGGTGTGTTTGCATTGGATGACAGTGAGAAAGGAAGGACGAATGTTGTGCAACACAAGATCAATACTGGAGATGCGCAACCGATAAGACAATACCTCAGGCGGCTTTCTTTGGCGAAACGTACGGAAGCCGAGCAAATTATCACCGACATGGAAAAACAGAGAGTGATTGAACCCTCGAACAGTCCATCGGCATCCCCGGTAGTGCTTGTCAAGAAAAGGGATGGGTCGACAAAGTTTTGTGTAGACTACCGGCGTCTAAACAATGTGACAAAGAAAGACAGCTATCATTTGCCCAGAATTGATGGCACCTTGGATACTCTATCTGGATCTAAATGGTTTTCGACCTTGGACTTGAAAAGCGGATACTGGCAGGTAGGCTTGGAGCCAAACGATAAAGAAAAAAATTGCGTTTGCTATTGGAACTGGATTATAGCAGTTCAAGGTCATGTCATTTGAATTATGCAATGCTCCTGCTACTTTTGAACGTTTGATGGAGTCGATACTGCGTGGACTGTCCTGAAAAACATATCTGGTGTACCTAGACGACTTGATAGTGTTAGGCCGGTTTTTTGAAGAACACCTTAAGAACCTAGAGGAAATATTCCAAAGATTACGCGGGGAAAACCATACATTGAACCCCAAGAAATGTCACCTATTTGGAAAAGAGGTGAAATACCTAGGATATGTTGTTTCGGAGACCGGAATAAAAGCTGACCCTGACAAAATAAAAACGTTACAAGAGTGGCTTACACCAGCAGATATACACCAACTAGGATTGTGCACATATTACCGACGTTTTATACTAGGGTTTGCAAACATTGCCAAACCGTTAACGAAATTAACGGAAGATACACAAGAATATGATTGGAATGACGACTGCCACAGTGCATTTGAACAACTGAAACGGCTACAAGTTACAGCACCAATTTTGAGTTATCCACGGATGGAGGGGAAATTTGTGTTGGATACCGATGCCAGTAACACAGCTATAGGAAGCGTTCTTTTTCAAGTGCAGGACTGACAAGAAAAAGTTATTGGATATTTCAGCATGGTCTTGTCGCGGCCAGAAAGGAACTATTGTGTGACAAGAAGGGAGCTGTTGGCCGTCGTCAAATCCGTAGAGTATTTTTATAAGTACTTATACGGCCGTAAATTCCTGTTGAGAACATACCATGCTGCACTAAAATGGTTACTGCAGTTTTGAAATCTTAAAGGGCAAGTTGCAAGGTGGATAGAGCGGCTGCAGGAATACGACTTTGACACAGAACATCGTGTAGAAACTAGCCATCGGAATGCAGACGCTCTGTCGAGGAGACCTTGTCCGGTAGACTGCAATCATTGCTTCAAGATGAAAGAGAAAATAAGTGTCATCCATAGGATGACGGTAACCGATGATACTTGGCAACCCGAAAGAATACGAGAAGACCAGGAGAATAACGCCGAATTGGGACGTATTATTGAGTGGAAAAGTAGAGGACAACGACCAGCTTGGGAAGAAATTAGTAGTTCAAGTAGGAGCCTGAAGGCATACTGGGCACAGTGGGACTCCTTGGTGATTGAAAATAGAATCTTGAAACGACGCCTGGAACGTGAAGATGGCATTGAGAGACTTCAAGTTATAGTGCCGAAAAGCAGAGTGCCGGAAGTGTTGCAGCACTTGCACGATGATATTTCCAGAGGGCACTTTGGCGTGAAAAGAACTCTTGAAAGAGTGAGATAAAGATTCTATTGGGTGAATTGTAAAGAAGATGTGAAGGAGTGGTGCCGGAAATGTGAGTTATGTGCCTCTGCTAATGGCCCGGTCACAAAACGGAAAGCCCCTATGAGACTGTATAACGTGGGGAATCCTTTTGAGAGGGTGGCCATTGATATAGCTGGTCTGTTTCCTGAATCAGAGAAAGGAAATAAGTACATCTTGGTTGCAATGTATTATTTTACCAAATGGCCGGAGGCGTATGCTATACCTAACCAAGAAGCCGAGGCGGTTGCAGATGTACTAGTGAGGGAGTTGTTTTGTCGTTTTGGAGTTCCGTTGGAATTACACTCCGATCAAGTTCGGAATTTCGAATCAGCATTGTTTTAAAACATCTGCAAGCATCTTAGAATCAAGAAGACTAGAACCATGCCATCCCCAATCGGATAGAATGGTTGAAAGAATGAACAGAACGTTAGGAAAGTACCTAGTTAAAGTCTCTGAACGTCAACGAGACTGGGGCCAATATTTACATTTGTTCCTACTAGCGTACCGATCTTCGGTACATGACAGCGCAAGATATTCGCCCGCTTGCGTAATGTTAGGACATGAATTGCGGCTACCATGAAATTTTCAGTTTGGATTTAAACCTGGAGAAGAGATCGCAGGTGAAGATTACGTTAGTAAGCTTCGTGAAAGATCAAATAGCATTCACGGAAACGTCCGAAAGAATATCCAGGCAGCACGCGATCGAATGAAATCACAATATGACACGGGAACACAAGAAAGGGGGTTACCAACCTGGAGATTTAGTGTGGTTGTACAATCCACATAGAAAGCGTGGATTGTCGCCAAAATTACAAAGACAATGGGAAGGCCCGTACGAAGTGTTGAAAAGAATTAATGATGTAGTGTACCGGATCAGAAGATCTCCCCGTGGTAAACCGAAAGTGGCACACTTTGACCGTTTAGCATCTTACGCTGGTAACAACCAGGAAGACATGCGTAATGAAAATGGTGTTGGAAGAGTTATTAATCGTGAGATTTTGAGAGTTTTATGGCGGCGCATGGTGGTTGCGCTAAGGCGAAATTTGGCGTTGTTGTTGAAAAACAGCAAGATCTGTTTAGAGCACCAGAAGCGTATTCCTTGCACGTTGCGTAGCCCAAGATCTGGAAATGTCAAGAAGGATAGCTGTTGTTTTCAAGAAAAAGTTTGAATGTGTAGATGAATTAGTACAACAGCAGCCAACTGTAGGAAAAGCTTTGGTTCTTCAGAATAAAAATCGTTATGTTTACTATCTGGTCACCAAAAATTCTTCATGGCAGAGACTTGGTTATGGACATCTATGGGAGGCTTTGTTGAATCTTAAGGCTCAGATGATGGAAATGGAGTAACGAGACTAGCGGTACCTAAGCTCGGCTGTGGACTGGATCGCTTAGATTGGAGGATAGTCTGAAATATGCTAGAAGTAATTTTCCAGGAAACCAACGTCCAGGTCCTTGTTTATTGTTCTCAACCGCTTGCCTACCAAGACCAAGAAAAGAGTGTTGACTGTTATTTCCAACGACGCGGTGAATGCATCAGAGGAGATAGCTGCCAATACCGTCATCAGTCATCGAATTAGCGTCAAAATCTATTTACAGTTACGAAACGTAACGGTTTTAAAGAGGGGGCAGTGTTACCAGCTACTATTAGGCAACCCATCAAACACACAAGTGCCGTAAGCACTGTGTATTCTCCAGGAACCGAGGATGTTCGGGCACATCCCAGAGAATGAAACATCTATTTTAATTCAGGGTATATATATATATATATATATATATATATAAGATCGGTGAATAATGTAAGAGTTTAGTATATATTAGAATGTCGAATATAAATTATATCCTGTAAAGTTAAATAGTAAAGCTTTTGGAAGTCCAAGAGTAAACATTAATTTCTATTATGTGAAAGTGTATATTGTACCGACAGCTGTACATAAATAGACAAAAGTGTAATAAATAAATTATAGTAGTGTTTAGGGTTGTTAATAGACCTGTGGTTAAGAGTCTAGTTTAAGAAGATATTAGTGCTTGTAAATCCATTAGTGTGATAGTGCTTCATTGCTAATTGGACTGAAAACATCTATAAAGAAGGCATATACTGTTAATTAGACTTGTGAACGGTGAGTAATAAAACCTTTTATTACTACTTGTTTTAAATTAGTGAAACGCTGTAGTAGTAGCCCGCTACAATAACATTATCAGAAGCAGTTAGAAACGTTTTAAGAGTTAACATGTAAACAGAATTATTTAGTTCCTAAAAACAGCTCTTCAATGAATAAAAAGTGTCTTGTCGTCCTTCCTGTTACGTTCCAAGTCTTAAAGGTTATTTGTTAATAAACGTAACACATTCGTTTAACATTATTAGAAAGAGTGTTGCTTAGTATATACCTTTCCAGTCGTTCAACTTGTTACGTGGTATCTAAAATATGTATGTGTGTGAGGAAGGCGCGCGCTCGCGCGTGTGTGTGTAGCGTGCGTGCGTGCGTGCGTGCTTGCGCGCGTGCGCGTGGACGTGTGTGTGCATGTACGTGTACGTTTGCATGTGCGTTTGCGTATTTGGTTGCGTGTGCGGGTCTTGCCGTGGGAATATTGTAAGTCCGGACCCACACGGGATTGGGGTACAAGAAGAGAATGTTTATGAATTATGTGTATGTGTTAGACCGCTTTAGTCGTCTTTTACGACAGGCAAATCCTACTGTGGAAATATTCTAATCCCGGACTCACACGGGGTTGGATAAGTATGAGGGGCAAAAACGAAAGAAGAAAAGGAAATCCAATTAGAACAGTGAAATTATTAGAAAATAAAAAGCCCAAAAAATCAAGTTCTAACGAAGGGCAAAGTCGGCATAGAAATTGGAGACGTAGAGGATTAGTGAGGGGGCTTAATACATTTGCGTCGCCAGAAGGAAAACGAAGCAAGATCAAAAGCATGAGGGTTTTGTCGACCTACTTCCTGTGGTAGGTGCTTTCTAGATCTTTTATCTTTTTTTTGGAAACCACGACTTAGTCGACTTTTAGGCCTAGTTAGGTATTCATTTTTTTGGTTGTTCTTTTAATACGATTATTCGTTAACCACAGCTTAAAGTACCTCAACTTTTCTATCCAGCATTCTCTTCTTCCCTTGCTTACTTTGAGGCTTGGCAGTTATTGTCTCGTATTGGCTTGCACTATTGGTTTTCCTCCTTGCTTCTTTTCTTACTTTGGTTTTTTTGCGAGAAACCTATTTCTTTTCCTTGAGGTGAAAAACGTTACTCTTTCTTTGCTAGAGGTATCTGTCCTGCGACGACGTTTTGCAGTGTTAGGCCATTCCAAATTTGTCCTCGGTGATTGCTACCTTACACCTCTCCTTTTTCTAATCCTTTATACTTCTTGACTTGTTCGGTTAAAAACTATTGTGTTAGTTCTTGAGTTTTTCCTGTGGTTTTATAAGATTATTATTTGTTTATCTTATTAGTGTGTACGGGTCCTTCAAACCGGATAAAAATCCTTTTATCAGTTTTTAAATTATTCCTGTGGTTTTCTTAAACGATTTTTCTTTTACTTTTACCCCGATTTTTTAATTTTGCTAAGAGGAAAATTTGTTACATTCAAAACCCTGCAAATAATTTTTTCTGCATGAATTTTTATTTATCCTACTTCTATTTAAAACACCCTAAAATTTCTCAACAAACTCAATTTCTTACTAATTAGTGTTAATTTATAAAATTTTTCAATTAATTACTCTATATAAAATTTTGCCTTATAAAATCAAACAGCTGCTTAGAAAACTTTACATTACAAAGTTGCTACAAATAAATTCTACCACCTGCAGTGACTACATTTTAATTACAGTTGCTCATAAATGCATATCTTTCTTCTAAAAGATAAAGCCACTTATCCCTCTGCCTAGTAAATAAACACTTGCAGTGGTTTTGTTATCTGCTATCCTGCAGCTGTGAAGATGTTTCAAAGTAATAAGATTGTTTTCATTTGTTTAAAAATTCTTTATTAATTGCGTTATCTCCTTGTTGGCATGCTGAATATTTTTGCAGCTGCGGTCTGAGGTTTCTGCACACTTGATCTTTCGGCGATATTTTTGAAAGCCAAATATCTACATATATACATAATATATGCATGGTTTTTCTCTTATAAATAGAGACCGTATTTTGAAAATCATTTCATGCAGAGCCTTTTTTTCGTAAAAGAGCCCGGTAAAGTCGCGCTATTAACAATGCTGTCCGTGCTAGTATGGGTTAAGTCGGTGGTTCCATCGTCCACCCCATATAAAAATGCAGCCTCATTTTCCCATCCTAAGATGGTATTAGCAGAAAGCCGATAACTCAAGTTACAGTTTTCTGTTTTCGTTATATTTTTAATGCTGCTGTGAGGAGTAGACGTTTCATTTGCTGTTCATAATGGTATTACTCATGATTATCCAGTAAATTCTAAAACTACGTTACAAAACTTACGTTCACAATGCACGAGCGACTATACAATTATTCTTCAAGTTAAAAATTAGTCAATTAAAGTTTGTGTTAGAGCCCGTTTTACAGTTTTGTTTGTCTTTTTGCATAGGTACTAACGTCAACAACTTGCGTCTCAATTTAAAAGTAGTTAACACTTGATTAATTTAAGTTAGGGTGTATAAGTTTAATGCTACACTATTTTTTGAGGAGGTGCACTTCACAATGCAGATTGTATAAATTGTGTATATTTCTTTTCCTAGAATTACTGCAAAGTTTATGTTTAATATTCTTTTGTATATATTTAAGGTAAAGCATTAAGTAAGTGTTTAGATACTAAGATGTTATATTTGTTTACCAATTTTATATTTTTATGTTATGACGCTTTGTTTATCATCACATTGTAACAAACGATTATGCAAATTATTGCTGTCTTTGTTGTTTTGTAAATAGTCTTTCAAGATTGTACGTTGACAATATAGTTTTACTTAGGTTTCCAATGTGTTCTTTTTGTTTCACCCACGCCACTCTACGACGGTTTTGAGCTAGCTGAAATTTTAATTTAATTCTACCATTTTGTCCCTGTTTTGTTGCAGTATTCGGCTTAAACAATTCCTTTACTGACTTTTACTGTTTTCTTTCGTATTTGCGCGGAATACCGTAACAAACTGTATGAAATGTTGACTAACTCATAGTTTAAAAACATCTAAAGGTTTTAATGCAATAAATAATTATTATTCCAAAGTTTAAGACGCTATCAGGTGTATAGAGTGTTGTTAAGTATTGATAAAGCGCTTAAGAGTTTTGTACTTTCTAATAGGTTTGATAAAATATTAACACCGGCAGCAAATGCGTTCGAGGAGTTACCTATTCACCCAATTATTGGTGTAAAACATTTTTAATAATAAATGAACTGAAAATAATATAAAAAGAATTATATAATGCTATAGAAACGGATTAGGATTTGAAACACCAACAGATCTAATTAGTATTCCGATAACAGTTTTCATTGAATAAAAAGAAGCGTTTGAGGCAAGATCACTTTGGCCTCCCCAGCACCAAATTATTTAATTTTCTGTATAGCATCTGATTGCTCCAACATTGTACCACATAGCATCACAAGACTGGTAGCTACCACTCAAAAACTATGTCAGTTATTACAGTTCAAATTTTGGGGAGGCTAAGGTGATGCCAGCCCCCAGTACATTTTTTTCCAAATTTTTCTCTTGCATCTGATGGCACAAACAGCACTAAATAGCACCACCATTCTCACAGCTAGTACCCAAAAATTGGCGTAGATATAGCAATTTAAAGTTTAGGGTCCTACACTACGTCTGCCCCCCCACTATATTTTTTTCAAATTTTTCCTCTTGCACCTGTTAGAATTGACACAGCACTACATGGCACCACCAGTCCCATAGCTAGCACTCAAAAAAATAACGTAGATATAACAGCTTAAAGTTTAAGCCCTAAGGTGATGTCAGCCCCCACTCCACTTTTTTTAATTTTTTTTTCTTGCTTCTATTAGTATTAACATAGCACCGCATAGCACCACCAATCGAATAGCTGCAACCCAAAAAATGGCGCAGATATAACAGTTTAGAGTTTAATTTTTTTCTTGCACCTGCTAGTACATCAGCCTCCCCCACACACAAACTTTTTTGCAATTTTTCCTTTTGCAGCTGTTAGAATTAATATAGCACCGCATGGCACCAACAGTCGCATAGCTGGTACCTAAAAAATGGCGAAGATATATCGGTACAAACTTTGTGGAGGGCTAAAATAGCGTAAGCCCCCTGACAAAATTTTTTTCTAATTTTTCTCGCTCCTGCTAATATTAACAAAATACCGTGTAGCACCACTAGTCGCATACCTATCACCCAAAATATAACGATTTGAAGTTTGGGGCCATATAAGATTAACAAACCTCCCGCTTTATGTACTTTATTTTAATATTTTCGTGCACCTACAAACACTAACATAGCACTGCGTAACACCACCAATTGCGCAACTTTAAACCAAATGGGTGAGATATAACAGTTGAATGGAATGCCAGCCTCACTACTCTCCCCCAATACGCTAGAACTTTGCTAGTGACATTATGCCTCCGCATAGCAGTATAGGTATCTAGGTAGCTACTCTCAAACAACATCTTTCAGAATTTTTTTCCATTAAGTGATTGGCAAAACGTATTATCTTATTTTGTGTTTCCTTCCAATTAGATTGCCAACCCGTAAAATCCTGGAGTTTAGATAGATCGTAGCTTGCAGCAACTACGATAAGCCTACAGCCCACACCTTTCGCATTTGATTGAATCTTTTAAATAGTAACAATTACCGTTTTAAGGTTTCATACAATAAATCAACTTAAAATGTGTTGTATTACTTAACCTGATGAAAACAGTGGTGGCACTGTATAAAATTATTTTCGCAACACTACTATACCTGCTTTATTGGAAGATTTGCAGCACTAATTCATACTTTGCAATTCGGTGTTTTTATAACGGCAGAGACACGTAGTGATTGAAAGACCATTTACTAGATATGTAACTTGTATGTGACTTATACCAAAAGTACATTTATCTGAATTAAATATAATGTTTTCTACAGCATGGGCAGTTATACGATCTGTCGTGCAATGCGGTGCTATATTAGTACTCGCAGGGGTAAGAAAAAAAATTTAAAAAAGTGTAGTGAAGGGCTTTCGCCTAAGGGCATAAACTTTAAGCTGCTACGTCCTTTTCAGAGTGATAGCTATGGGACTGGTGGTGCTATGTAGTGCTATATTAGTTCTAACAGTTGCAAGAGGAAAAATTTCAAAAAAGTGTGTGCGTGGGGGAGGCTGACGTACTAGCAGGTGCAAAAAAAATTAAACTCTAAACTGTTACATCTGCCCCATTTTTTGGTGCCAGCTATACGATTGGTGGTGCTATGCGGTGCTATGTTAGTACTAGCAGGTGCAACAAAAAAAATTAAAAAAGTTGAGTGGGGGCTGACATCACCTAAGAGCATAAACTTTAAGCTGCTATATCTACGTAATTTTTTGAGAGCTAGCTATGGGAATGGTGGTGCTATGTAGTGCTATGTTAGTTCTAACAGGTGCAAAAGAAAAAATTTGAAAAGTGTAGGGAGCTGACGTAGCCTAGGACCCTAAACTTAAATTGCTGTATCTACGCCAATTTTTTGGTGCTAATAGTGAGAATGGTATTGCTATGTGGTGCTATGTTAGTGCCATCAGGTGCAAGAGAAAAATTTGAAAAAGGTATAGTGGAAGGCAGACATCACCTTAGTCCCCCAAACTCAGAACTGTAATAACTGACATAGTTTTTGGGTGCTAGCTACCATTTTTGTGGTGCTATGTGGTGCAATGTTGGTGCAATCAGAAAATAAAATAATTTGGTGTTGGGGGGCCAAGGTGATTTTGCCAGCGTTTGGTCTTCTTACGCGTGTTATGTAACAAGCCTTAAGCTTGACAAAGTCTTCAGATATAGAAAACGCCACGCTTATCTGTTAATAATTAAAGAAAACTATTTACAATACTTTGATTTACGTCGTGACATGATTAAAATTTTTAAAATCTAGTAAGATAACATGTTACTTAAGATTTCATTATCTACAGGAGTTTATCTGTAAAAAAAGGTTGTCTACCGCTCAGTTTAAAAATGCCATGAGGTTTTTAATTTGTAAGTAATTATTATTACTTACTTAGGACCTTTGAAACGCAATATCGAAAAGGCGCATAGGAATTTTCGTACTTCTAATAGGTTTGATAAAAATTAACATTTGCAACTGGCTCAAAGTGTTTGAAAAGTTGCCTATCCACCTCTTTAGTAACTTTCAAGTATTTTCCATAATAAACTGCAGAAAGACATACAAGATTTAAACGCTAACAGACTTTAGTTAGTTCGCTGAAGGCAGATTTCCACTAAATAAAAGGCGTGCTGCCGTTCTTTGTGTTACGTTTAAAGTTTTACTTTTACAATGGTTTTAATATATAAAACATTACCTTTATTTATTATTTATGTAAAAAATTGTGACACGATTCTAATTTGCGTAATAAACGCAATACAATTTGTCTAACTTTGTGAGAAACGGGTTACCAAGATTAAATTATTTTTATGAGTTAACTGTATGAAACGTTGCCTAACCTACAGTTTAGAAGGGTGTAAGGGTTTTAATTCAATAAATAATTATTATTTCACAGTTTAAGACGTTATCAGTGATTAGAATGCTGCTAGATATCGATAAAAGGTTTACGAGTTTAGTACTTTATTTCATTCTAATAGGTTTAATAAAATATTAAGAGCTGTAGCAAATTCAAAGTTTACAGATATCTTAAAGCTTTGTACTGGATTTTAATATATAAAATAACACGCGTATTTGTTAATAATTTAAAAGAAACATTTGTTAGACTCCAATTTACGTTGTAAATCTGATACAATTTGTTTAAAGTTGTGGGAAAGCGTGTTACTAAAAATTAAATTATTTTTTGGCGATTTACAGTATGCAAGGTTGCCTAGCACAGAGTTTAAAAGCGTCTAAGGGTTTTACTTTAATAAGTAATAATTATTTAAAATTGTAAGACGTTATCAAGTGGTTAGAATGGTGTTATGTATCTATATGAACTTACGACGTTTCCACAGATTATCCACCTCTTACAGATGTGAAGGCTAGCGTTTCCCACTTAATTGTTTTTCTTTGCGCATGCTCCAAATAAGCGGTTTTTTAATCCACCTAAAATTTTACGAGCGTCTCGCGGCAGTAATGACGCGGCCGCAATGACAGTTGTAGACAGATTGAGGTTAATTTATTATTTTTTGTTTAAATAAATTGGATGAAGTCTGTGTTAATGTTAAATTGATTGTTTATCTTGTTATTTATATAGGAGAAGTAAAAAATGAATATTTGCCAAGATTGTGGTTCTGAATTTACGTAAAATAAAACTTTGTATGGCCACTTAAGAAAATTTCATGATTTGAATATAAGAGACCAGTTCCTATAAGCAACCAACTATGGATAAAAAGGAAGTTAAATTCAGTGCAATGAAGGAAATTAACTTTACACGAATGTTATCTATATATGTTAGCTCTTGTATGTAAACAACTTGGTATTTTGTACTAACTTGTTGCTATTCTAGGTATCTTTCGTACTTATGTTAATATGCAGTTTAAAGGTAGTTTTCTGGTATTTCTTTAATTTGATTTGTAAATTATAATTACTTGAGTGAAATGTGTTTAATAATAGTAATAGAGGCTTGAGGTTTCAAAATTGTATTTTTATTTTTTAAAAGTGAACACGTTATGTACCCATATACATTCTCAATAAATACCTAAATTAATTAAGAAACAAACTAATTTTATTTTGTCGAGAATTTTGTTTGCACCGTCAGTCGACTAAAATATGTAAAAAAACAAGGTAGAAAATTAAGATTATTTTGGTACTCCGACTAAAAGTAAAACTAAAACACTGCACTGTAAATTTAAGAACACTCAATCCGACAGAATTGACGAAATTACAATAACTTACCAGCGCTTGTAACACTGATGAACAAAGTGAGAACTGAGGATTAAATTAGATTAGAGTCGCGTACTTGTAGATTTTCCATCAAAATCGCTGGGATTGTAATGATTTCCAGTAATTTGTACATGTATTTCTGTGAGTGGTTTCCCCATCGGATTTTATTCCCAAACAAGAGAAAGAAGAACAAAATCCAACCTTATAAGCTTTAGCGTTAATTAAGCCTACTTTCTACTGAGGTAATACACTGTCTTATCTTAACATAAAATCAGGTGATGTATGATCAGATCTTGTATGAAGATTAATATTAATGTTTGAGTTATTAACCAAACCATTCCTAATAAAAATTTCTTCTGTTAGGGTAGGCTTTTTAAGATCAGTATTCCTTGTTGATTTCTTCTTTGTTGAAAAAAGCAGCACCTAATGTCCAACTTTTTTATTAATAATAATCTCCTCTGTAGTTTTTAGATCAATAGATTTTTCTTTATGTAATATGTCAATGGTTTTATCAAATTGCCTCATTATACCCAGATGTTCGTCGTCAGTTAACGAAGCATTCCCACATAGGCCTATTATTAGCTCAGCTTCTTTTTAAAATCATTTTTTTGAAGATTTTGCTTCATGTAAAATATTACTGCTGCAAAGTTCATTAATGTTACTAATATGCAAAGGTGTGGCAATGTCAAGATTCAATTTGTAAAACCGTATCGCACAAGCATGTATGTGTTTGCAAATGTTAAGCTTTATCATGTTGTCAATACAGGTGCATTGAAATGTATGAACACATATGCTGCACTTTGTACAACTTAGGCATGAACCTTCACAGGCCTCATCTACTCTGGTAACTTGATACTGTTGAAAAGCACAAGTGGACGACGTAACAAAATAACCCTTATCATTTTCCAGACGTCTAATAAAATCTGATGTAATTGTTATCGTTGCTTTATGACTTTGATTTAGTTCTATTATTTTGTCCTTGGAAGTATTCTTTGCAAGTTTAATTAAACTGCATTAGTGCTTTTGTCCAAACGTTTTACTTTCCGACCTTCCAAATACACATACTTCAAAACTTTGTGCATCGATTCAAGATACATGTTAGTGTTTATTCCTAAACCCAATCGATAGCAATATGTCCAAGATATTGGACGATTTGCATAATTATTATAAAAATATTCAGCAAATTTTCTTGTTTTAAAGCAGAATCACGAACATCATCCAATATATGTTGAAATGTAACACCTTCCTTTAATTTTCTTGAAACACATCAACTGTAAAATTTTAAACTAGAACTTTATGTTTGAAAATACCTGCAAATTCTGCTTTACTCTCTTTACTTAAAAAAACTCAACCAATATCGTTGGTATGTTTAACATGAGTTGTCCAGAAGTCTACTGCAACAGACCCATCGTTCTTTATCGTCGCTTCCATTCTTGAGGGACAAACACTTCCAATTTTATTAGTGCCTGTGCTTTTTAAGCTTCTTAAACCCTTTTCTTTTGGAATGTAGTTGTACGATCGATGGCAATTATAGTACTCCTTTTTGGTGCCATCAGACAATAATTTAGCTGAAGTGTGAAGTATATACATTGTCAAAGATTTTTCCTGTTCTTGGTCTTTCCAGTTTTTGAACTCTGTTAAACAGAATAAAATTAGTATATAATTAACACTTTGCATAATAATCTTCAAGTTTAGTTGCTCATTGCAATATTTCTACTTCCACAGATGTGAGGCATGGTTAGCAGCATGTAATCGGAACGGGTTACTGGCAATGGGTTCAGACAAGCTGTATAAAAATCATAAATTGTATGAGAAAAATTTTCTAGAGAAATATTTCTTGTAAACCACTAAAGTTGAAAAGTTCGCAAAAGACTATTAAGGCAATTCCTACTGTTTGATAAACAAGTACCGGATCAATTTGAACATAAACCACAAAAAAATAGTAATTCTATCTGGTAACAACTAACATGTTCTTTGTTTTTGCTCTAGCTTATTATGTTATATTTCAGATATTACAATTAATACTATAGAAGATTCCAAAATATATTTCCAAAGGAAGTTACTCCCTTTTATGCTGATATATCTGTACCGTCAACATCAAGTAATACGATTTTAATAATAGTGCTATTTTTTTCTTAATTCTCATATACAACTTACATACATTACAAATTTTCATAGTCCCAGAAAATTTCAACCTAATTGGATTAATGACAAAAAAGTTTAAGCAATTTAAAAATGTCAATTTTGTCTTTTATTAGTTAAATTTCTTTACAATGTACAATCTACAATTTATGGCACTTTTAACTTGCTATAATTTTGTTATTATTAATCTGATTAAGTTGAAATCTTCTGGGTATAGATCTTTATGTTCCTTCCATTAAAGCAATTATTTGTTTTCGAATCACACTAGTTAAATAGTTGAAAATTATTCCTTTTTTATCCATATGAGATATACACAACTACAACAGTTTCTTATTTTTTGACAATATATCCTGCAGGGTTTCACCTTCTTCTATTGGGTCACAAACATCAACACCATTATCATCGGATACACCAAGTAAACAAAAAATTAGAGCAGAAATAAAAGACTTAAAAACAAAATGTCAATCAAGCTCTTGTTGGAGCAAGTTTCATTAGAAAGATAGACCTAGATCAGACTATTGCACGCAGATAGTGAATGATGCAGACTGAGGGAATTTCAGCCAAATGTGTAGGTTAGTTCAGAATAAGAAACAACGAAGGTACGCGTCTAACCAGTTCTAGGACTGAAGACCTATTGATGATGATTATGTATAGATATTAACAATATATTTCTACATTTTCTTAGTAAAATTATTTTTAATTTACCTTTTTGTAATTGGTTGTGTTAATTAAAAAGAAGTTCAAACATGTTTTATTATTATAGGAATCTACATTATACATGAATATGTATGACTTCAGGTAATACATGTTCGACGAACTTCAAAAGCTCGTCTAGGAATTCAATGTACGTGTGTGAATTTTTGGAATTTTAAAATTCTGAGTTGAGATTTCTATTTATTATAAAAAAGTAAACAAAAAGTGTATTACGAAAAATTAGTGCCTTTTCCGAAATTGTTATGAGGGATTTAAAGTCTCGATATTTGTCTAAATTTATCAAAATATTTACAAAACACCTAATTTAATAGGAACGGTATTGTAGTTTTTTTCTCAAAGTGGGGCGAATTAATATATATTTATCGATGTAAATTCTAAGCTTCCCCACAAATTTTTATTTCAAACAACCTATGTTTTGTTACACTTATTCTTAGCAACATTTACCAGTGTTACTCATTGTGTCAATTCGGCATACATAATTAGTAAAAGTTGAAGATATACTGGTATACGTAACAAAATAGATGTTTGAAATAAAATTTGTAGGAAGCTTAGAATTTTGTCAAAAATATACATAATTTAAAACAAATACAACAGAAAATAATATAGAGAAGTGCATCATAAATCTCTAAAGATGACTTAAAAGAACCATAACAGAAGCTAAAATCAGACTATAAAAGCATTTTCTAACAAAAATTTTTAAATTCATTGTAAACTGAAGAAAGGGCAAATCTTTTATGCTAGCATCAAGCAAAAGGCACAAGGAAAATAGTTATTCAGGACCATTTCAATTCTGTGTAGGTATACGTAGGTATCTTAGAAAATTTTATTTTAGACTTTAACACAGATTATCCACCCGTGGATAATCTGTAATTTCGATTCAGTATAAAATAAACAAAATAGTGTGTATTCAGGCAGAGTTTGACGTATTGCTATAAAAAGTTATGAGGGCGACTTTCTGAACTGATAAAATTGATAAATTCACAGATCTTGAATGTGTATTTCGATAGTGTATCTAAAAATGTTGAGGATATGTTACTGTGTGGTTACTGATAGAAATTATTTACTGCTAACAAAAGTGTTAGCCGTTTTAGTTTATGTGTATTCTGGTATGCGAAAATAGTATTGAGGTTAGGTTACCGTTAAAAACATACTTTATAGTAGATTTTATTATTCACATTCACATTTCCCTCAAAAAACCTCTTATGTAATGGCGGATTGCGTTCAAGGTTATAAAATTTTGTCCTACAAACTTCAAACGATCCGACAAAGCCTTCGCATCTGAAAGATGTGGATAATCTGTGACTTTTTCTAATAGGTTTAATTAATTATTAATATCGGCAAGCAAATTGGATACGTTTGAGAAGTTGCCTATCCAGATGCTTATTGATTTTTTGAAATTTTTTAAAAATGAATTGAAAGTAGTTTGATAACAATTCAGCAGTTAGAAATAGCTTTGGAATTAAAACGCAAAGAAATTGAATTAATTTGCGACTGAAAACGGCTTTCCACTGAATATAAGATGTGCTGGCGCCCTACGAACGCTATGTAACCAGCTTTAAGCTTAATAATCGTTTAAATATACTAAATATGATGCTTACTTGTAAATGAAAGAATTTAGGATTGTGAAATATTTTAGTTTACATAGTAAATTCATACAATTTCTTTAAAAGAAAATATGTTATTCAGGATTGTTTTACCAAAGCGGGTAACAGAGGAAACCTTTTAATTTGATAGGGAACAATAATTTAAATTCAAAAAAATTATTATTATTCCAAAGTTTAAAACGCTATCAAGTGATTAGAAAGGTGTAAGATATCAATAGCGCGCTTACAAATTTTTGAACATAGGTTTGATAAAGTTTAATATGAGATTGCTACTTTAAGTTTTTGTACAGTTGTCTATTCACTTCTTTACTGATTTTTAAGCTTTTGCAATAATAAACAAACTAAAAGTAGTAAGATAACAATTATGAAAAGCAGTTAGAAACGGCTTAAGACTTAGTTCACTGAAAACAGCTTTCCACTGATTAAAAAGCGCTTTGTCCTCCTTCATTTGTTACATTATAAATTTTCAAGTTTTACATGACTTTTAATATATTAAGTGGTGTGAAAGCAGCACCCGAAAATTAGAGGTTAAAATTACGAGGTGGCTCCGTGGCGTAGTGATATGTGTGTTACTACTACGCCCAAGGTCCCGGGTTTGAATCCCGACACGGTCCGCTTAAAAAATGTTAGACGAGCATTTTTCACAAAAATACACCCTCGCTCGGATGAGAGGTAAAATGGAGGTCCCGCGTTTGAGTGTTGTCACGCACGTTAAAGATCCCTACCTTGCTTGGAACAACAAGGGTTGGGCAAAATTCCAAATTTTCCAGGTAAAAGAACTTGCTTCATGGCCAATGTAGTACCTTCGGGTGGAGCATTGGAAAATCACATGTAGGGCTAAAATTACGAACACGCCCGAAATAGGGGTTTGTAGCATCAATGTTATCAAATTGAAACATGCTTGATGACTTCCAACTTATAAAGTTGGCGGTCAACTTACCAGTAAAAATAGTAAAAGGCGCACTTTAACAGTCGTGGCTTTTTAAGCGTTCTGCGATTAAGCCATAAACCACGATATAAAAAAAATTGCGTTATTACATTTGTGAGAAAAATACACCTCATTCCACGGCACAGAGCGTATTTTTCAAGACAATATGTCATTTAGTGGGCTATCAAAATACATTGCTCAATTTTGGTTAATAGAATGAATACACCACATTTCACGCCACAAAACGCACTTTTCAAAATTGATTGTACCCCCCAGGGAACACTGCCAGTTAATATCAAACTTTGCAAATCCTCATATATAGAGTGTTACAAGTCACGGTTAGGGCGATATGTCATTTAACAAGTTATAAAAAAACATTGCTCAATTTCGGTTAATAGGATGAATACACAGATTCCAGGCAACAGAACTTACTTTTCAAAATTGATTGTTACCCTCAGGGAACACTGACAGTTAATATCAAACCTTGCAAATTCTCATGTAAATTTCCCAATTGTCGTTTTCGGTCTCGGTGGCGTAATTGGTAAACGCATGGTTCCGGCAAATCCAAGATACAGGTTCAACTCCTGTCCGAGACCTTATATTTTCCATCTTTCAATTACTAGCTCGATTTGAAATGATCATTTGAGCTTTGCATAAAAGTCTAAGTTATTATTTCATCTTATTCACTGTAATACGATAGTATTTGTCAACTTACCTTGTGTAATTAACCACCTAATATATATATATATATATATATATATATATATTTTGTAATAAGTCACCGTTAGGGTAATATGGCATTTTACCACGGTATCAAAAGGCTGCTCAATTTGGGTTACTAGGATGAACACACCACATTTCAGGCCACAAAACGCATTTTTCAAAATTGATTGTATCCCCCCAGGGAAGACTGACAGTTAATATCAAACCTTGCAAATTCTCGTATATATATATATATATATATATATATATATATATATATATATATATAAGTAGATAGGTAGGGCCGGTCTAGAGTTGGAGTGAGTTAGAACTGTTCCTTATATTTGGGAACTTAAGTGAATTATAGTATGTTTATTCTAGAGTACATAACATTATATATATATATATATATATATATATATATATATGTATTTTATAAATTACAATAAAGAAAATTACATTGTGTTTTTCATTTCACATTACTCCCGATTTAATAACTACGTAATCTCAGTTTACAGAACGGTGTAAAACAATTTTTGACTTTTAATCTGAGTGCATATTTCGAATAGATGCTCTCATTTTTTTGCGATTAAAGTTAGAAATGGATTTCAAATAGATGCTTTTATATTTTTTGCAATTGAAATTAGAAATGCATGTGATCTAAAAATTGCAGAGTTGCCTTCAGTACGTAACTATGGAAATGCAAATGCTGAAGAAGCATTAGACTAGACTATCGTTGATAAGAAAAAAAAGCTGTCTGACATGGGTTGGATTCTCTGCTGTTCTTGTTGTTTAATATCTTTATATATACTCAAGATATGTGTGTGATAATCGCTCAATCTTTATTGTCAAGTTGTAGTTGTGTTCTATAGAACAAATCAAAATGAAAACTTTTTAAAATTGTCCTTGTCAGGAAAGAATAATGATAGTGGTTAGGTTAAAATTATTGAGTAGTTTATAGTCAATCCAAATGAAGTGCTTTAAAAAATTGTTTACTCCGTGAGCAGATCCACCAATTGCAACGTTAGCATATATTTCAATAGATTTATTTCTAGTTTCTTTGAAGTTGGAGCATTTCATAAATTTCCTCGTTTATATATTTCTTGCAGATAAACTGAGTTCGCGATTTAATAACTACGACTTGTTATTCTTTAAAAGCGAGAATGAGAAAATTGGTGCAGTCAGTCTGTTTGTCTATTTGTCTGTCTGTCTTTAGCAAAATTTTCGAGATATCTGTACAATTTGTTAAATGGTGTAAAACCAGTAAAGAGCTATTGCGTTGATCAATTTAATTGCTTTCAGGGTTGAGAGTCCCATTCGTGCTGTCTGAGTTTAATGGTTTTTTCTGCAGACATCAGCATTAAAGATTTCTTACTGACTACAATAATAATACAGACACAATCTTTTCTATTGTTTTTTATTATTATCAAACCATTCTTTTAATAACAAAGTATTTTGTTTTGCAATAGATAGGTTTTCCATCTATTTCTTATTCTTTTCTAGACCCTTCACACATACTTCTTCACCGGGTCGGATAATTTGCTTCGGCTAACATTGTAAAATTATATTAAAATAAATAATACAGACACAATCTTTCTATTGTTTTTCATTATTATCAAGCCATTCTTTTAATAACAAGATATTTTGTTTTGCACATTGCAGATTATTATTGCTGTGTCTACAACAATGGATGTTATATTTTAAACGGTTGTTGATTTTTAACTCCGATATCTTAGGACAACCTAGTGCAAGCATATCAGTTACAACGTTTTGCATTAGATAGGTTTCAATCAATTTCTTCTTTTCTAGACCCTTCACAAATACTTCTTTACCGGGTAGGATAATTTGCTTCAAATAAAGCGCTATATATGATAAACCCATTCCAGCCGTTGAAGATTCATCCCAAGAAAGACCATGAATATTCTTTGTCACCCAGTCGTTATGTTTTATATGATCTTGGCTCAAACAACTGGACTGCATTGGCAGTTTAAAATTTGATGCCAAACAACACCTTTCAACAAGTCCAAAACCGCAATTTCTTTACACACAAACTCGTTTTTCTTGTATTTAAATCCCTGAATATCAATTATATACATGTTTGTATGTAAATATATGCAGTAAACTTCGACTAATTAAATTAATATTAGGAGCAATCTCCTTATATAGCAGATTACCACCATCTGCGTATTTTGCCAACCCACTTTTCAACCTATCACAAGAGTGAACACATTTTGAATTGAAACCGGCCCATGTGTATTTGCAGCCTCTAAACATAAATAAAAAACATAAATCAGAATCCACTTTAATTAAACACAATTGACTTGAATGCGATATTTTGCATCTGTCATACTTTATAACTTCTCGCTAGAAAACCGAATTCAAAACAGCTACACACATTTTTTCTCTGCACTTACATTTTTTTCAACGTATGTGTGTTTTTGAAATATGTTTCATTGAAAGTAATATAAAGCCGATCCTAATTCAAAACGTGCCCACAAGTATTTTACATTTGAAAGTATATAAGAATTCATGTTTTCACATCTTACATTAAAAGTATATAACGCCGATCCTAATTCAAAACGGTGCACGTGTAACTTCTCGCTAGAAAACCGAATTCAAAACAGCTACACACATTTTTTATCTGCACTTACATTTTTCAACATACGTGTGTTTTGAAATATGTTTCATTGAAAGTAATATAAAGTCGATCCTAATTCAAAACGTGCCCACAAGTATTTTACATTGAAAGTATATAAGAATTCATGTTTTCACCACTATTTTACATTGAAATGTTTTCACAACTATTTTACATTGAAATTATATAAAACCGATCCTAATTCAAAACGGTGCACATGTATTTTACATATAGAAAATACGTCTGTCACGTTTTGAATTAGGACCGGCTCTACCTATCTACTTATATAGTTTCTGGATTTCTGTCATCAAAATAATATGTAATTTATAGGTACAATATCTTTTGTCAGTTTAATAAAATAGTTAATAGAAATATATATAATTTTATATATATATATATATAATAATAATAATAATAATAATAATAATAATAATAATAATAATAATAATAATAATACTAATAATAATAATAATAATCAGCAGTTCCTGAATTTTTGTCATCAAAATAATAAGTAATTTATAGATACAATATCTTTTGTCAGTATAATAAAATAGTTAATGAAAATATGGAATAAATTACATCAGTTTTTGTTAAGACGCTTTTTCGTCAGCGACCATTTTCAATTAAAATTGTCTGTAATGTAAAAAATAAGTGAATTAAAAATACTAATAAAACATTTATACAAACCAAATTTCTTTTTTGAAATGAGTATTATAATAATTTTTAGGATGGTATTATACATACTTGTTTAAATATAAGTTTGACCATAAGTCAAATGTTTTCAAGTGTACATTATTAACAAGATAATAAATAAATTGCATGAAACTAGTATAGTAAGTGTGATCACAGTGCAAAGTGGGAGTGACCATGAAGATTAGATAACTAATATTCATACTCATAACATGTATATTTACAATCATTTTAGCATTAATTGTAATAATTAGGTATTCAACCGTCTCGCGGCAGTAATGACGCGGCCGCAATGACAGTTGTAGACAGATTGAGGTTAATTTATTATTTTTTGTTTAAATAAATTGGATGAAGTCTGTGTTAATGTTAAATTGATTGTTTATCTTGTTATTTATATAGGAGAAGTAAAAAATGAATATTTGCCAAGATTGTGGTTCTGAATTTACGTAAAATAAAACTTTGTATGGCCACTTAAGAAAATTTCATGATTTGAATATAAGAGACCAGTTCCTATAAGCAACCAACTATGGATAAAAAGGAAGTTAAATTCAGTGCAATGAAGGAAATTAACTTTACACGAATGTTATCTATATATGTTAGCTCTTGTATGTAAACAACTTGGTATTTTGTACTAACTTGTTGCTATTCTAGGTATCTTTCGTACTTATGTTAATATGCAGTTTAAAGGTAGTTTTCTGGTATTTCTTTAATTTGATTTGTAAATTATAATTACTTGAGTGAAATGTGTTTAATAATAGTAATAGAGGCTTGAGGTTTCAAAAATTGTATTTTTATTTTTTTAAAAGTGAACACGTTATGTACCCATATACATTCTCAATAAATACCTAAATTAATTAAGAAACAAACTAATTTTATTTTGTCGAGAATTTTGTTTGCACCGTCAGTCGACTAAAATATGTAAAAAAACAAGGTAGAAAATTAAGATTATTTTGGTACTCCGACTAAAAGTAAAACTAAAACACTGCACTGTAAATTTAAGAACACTCAATCCGACAGAATTGACGAAATTACAATAACTTACCAGCGCTTGTAACACTGATGAACAAAGTGAGAACTGAGGATTAAATTAGATTAGAGTCGCGTACTTGTAGATTTTCCATCAAAATCGCTGGGATTGTAATGATTTCCAGTAATTTGTACATGTATTTCTGTGAGTGGTTTCCCCATCGGATTTTATTCCCAAACAAGAGAAAGAAGAACAAAATCCAACCTTATAAGCTTTAGCGTTAATTAAGCCTACTTTCTACTGAGGTAATACACTGTCTTATCTTAACATAAAATCAGGTGATGTATGATCAGATCTTGTATGAAGATTAACATTAATGTTTGAGTTATTAACCAAACCATTCCTAATAAAAATTTCTTCTGTTAGGGTAGGCTTTTTAAGATCAGTATTCCTTGTTGATTTCTTCTTTGTTGAAAAAAGCAGCACCTAATGTCCAACTTTTTTATTAATAATAATCTCCTCTGTAGTTTTTAGATCAATAGATTTTTCTTTATGTAATATGTCAATGGTTTTATCAAATTGCCTCATTATACCCAGATGTTCGTCGTCAGTTAACGAAGCATTCCCACATAGGCCTATTATTAGCTCAGCTTCTTTTTAAAATCATTTTTTGAAGATTTTGCTTCATGTAAAATATTACTGCTGCAAAGTTCATTAATGTTACTAATATGCAAAGGTGTGGCAATGTCAAGATTCAATTTGTAAAACCGTATCGCACAAGCATGTATGTGTTTGCAAATGTTAAGCTTTATCATGTTGTCAATACAGGTGCATTGAAATGTATGAACACATATGCTGCACTTTGTACAACTTAGGCATGAACCTTCACAGGCCTCATCTACTCTGGTAACTTGATACTGTTGAAAAGCACAAGTGGACGACGTAACAAAATAACCCTTATCATTTTCCAGACGTCTAATAAAATCTGATGTAATTGTTATCGTTGCTTTATGACTTTGTTTAGTTCTATTATTTTTGTCCTTGGAAGTATTCTTTGCAAGTTTAATTAAACTGCATTAGTGCTTTTGTCCAAACGTTTTACTTTCCGACCTTCCAAATACACATACTTCAAAACTTTGTGCATCGATTCAAGATACATGTTAGTGTTTATTCCTAAACCCAATCGATAGCAATATGTCCAAGATATTGGACGATTTGCATAATTATTATAAAAATATTCAGCAAATTTTCTTGTTTTAAAGCAGAATCACGAACATCATCCAATATATGTTGAAATGTAACACCTTCCTTTAATTTTCTTGAAACACATCAACTGTAAAATTTTAAACTAGAACTTTATGTTTGAAAATACCTGCAAATTCTGCTTTACTCTCTTTACTTAAAAAAAAACTCAACCAATATCGTTGGTATGTTTAACATGAGTTGTCCAGAAGTCTACTGCAACAGACCCATCGTTCTTTATCGTCGCTTCCATTCTTGAGGGACAAACACTTCCAATTTTATTAGTGCCTGTGCTTTTTAAGCTTCTTAAACCCTTTTCTTTTGGAATGTAGTTGTACGATCGATGGCAATTATAGTACTCCTTTTTGGTGCCATCAGACAATAATTTAGCTGAAGTGTGAAGTATATACATTGTCAAAGATTTTTCCTGTTCTTGGTCTTTCCAGTTTTTGAACTCTGTTAAACAGAATAAAATTAGTATATAATTAACACTTTGCATAATAATCTTCAAGTTTAGTTGCTCATTGCAATATTTCTACTTCCACAGATGTGAGGCATGGTTAGCAGCATGTAATCGGAACGGGTTACTGGCAATGGGTTCAGACAAGCTGTATAAAAATCATAAATTGTATGAGAAAAATTTTCTAGAGAAATATTTCTTGTAAACCACTAAAGTTGAAAAGTTCGCAAAAGACTATTAAGGCAATTCCTACTGTTTGATAAACAAGTACCGGATCAATTTGAACATAAACCACAAAAAAATAGTAATTCTATCTGGTAACAACTAACATGTTCTTTGTTTTTGCTCTAGCTTATTATGTTATATTTCAGATATTACAATTAATACTATAGAAGATTCCAAAATATATTTCCAAAGGAAGTTACTCCCTTTTATGCTGATATATCTGTACCGTCAACATCAAGTAATACGATTTTAATAATAGTGCTATTTTTTTCTTAATTCTCATATACAACTTACATACATTACAAATTTTCATAGTCCCAGAAAATTTCAACCTAATTGGATTAATGACAAAAAAGTTTAAGCAATTTAAAAATGTCAATTTTGTCTTTTATTAGTTAAATTTCTTTACAATGTACAATCTACAATTTATGGCACTTTTAACTTGCTATAATTTTGTTATTATTAATCTGATTAAGTTGAAATCTTCTGGGTATAGATCTTTATGTTCCTTCCATTAAAGCAATTATTTGTTTTCGAATCACACTAGTTAAATAGTTGAAAATTATTCCTTTTTTATCCATATGAGATATACACAACTACAACAGTTTCTTATTTTTTGACAATATATCCTGCAGGGTTTCACCTTCTTCTATTGGGTCACAAACATCAACACCATTATCATCGGATACACCAAGTAAACAAAAAATTAGAGCAGAAATAAAAGACTTAAAAACAAAATGTCAATCAAGCTCTTGTTGGAGCAAGTTTCATTAGAAAGATAGACCTAGATCAGACTATTGCACGCAGATAGTGAATGATGCAGACTGAGGGAATTTCAGCCAAATGTGTAGGTTAGTTCAGAATAAGAAACAACGAAGGTACGCGTCTAACCAGTTCTAGGACTGAAGACCTATTGATGATGATTATGTATAGATATTAACAATATATTTCTACATTTTCTTAGTAAAATTATTTTTAATTTACCTTTTTGTAATTGGTTGTGTTAATTAAAAAGAAGTTCAAACATGTTTTATTATTATAGGAATCTACATTATACATGAATATGTATGACTTCAGGTAATACATGTTCGACGAACTTCAAAAGCTCGTCTAGGAATTCAATGTACGTGTGTGAATTTTTGGAATTTTAAAATTCTGAGTTGAGATTTCTATTTATTATAAAAAAGTAAACAAAAAGTGTATTACGAAAAATTAGTGCCTTTTCCGAAATTGTTATGAGGGATTTAAAGTCTCGATATTTGTCTAAATTTATCAAAATATTTACAAAACACCTAATTTAATAGGAACGGTATTGTAGTTTTTTTCTCAAAGTGGGGCGAATTAATATATATTTATCGATGTAAATTCTAAGCTTCCCCACAAATTTTTATTTCAAACAACCTATGTTTTGTTACACTTATTCTTAGCAACATTTACCAGTGTTACTCATTGTGTCAATTCGGCATACATAATTAGTAAAAGTTGAAGATATACTGGTATACGTAACAAAATAGATGTTTGAAATAAAAATTTGTAGGGAAGCTTAGAATTTTTGTCAAAAAATATACATAATTTAAAACAAATACAACAGAAAATAATATAGAGAAGTGCATCATAAATCTCTAAAAGATGACTTAAAAGAACCATAACAGAAGCTAAAAATCAGACTATAAAAAGCATTTTCTAACAAAAAATTTTTTAAATTCATTGTAAACTGAAGAAAGGGCAAATCTTTTATGCTAGCATCAAGCAAAAGGCACAAGGAAAATAGTTATTCAGGACCATTTCAATTCTGTGTAGGTATACGTAGGTATCTTAGAAAATTTTATTTTAGACTTTAACACAGATTATCCACCCGTGGATAATCTGTAATTTCGATTCAGTATAAAAATAAACAAAATAGTGTGTATCAGGCAGAGTTTGACGTATTGCTATAAAAAGTTATGAGGGCGACTTTCTGAACTGATAAAATTGATAAATTCACAGATCTTGAATGTGTATTTCGATAGTGTATCTAAAAATGTTGAGGATATGTTACTGTGTGGTTACTGATAGAAATTATTTACTGCTAACAAAAGTGTTAGCCGTTTTAGTTTATGTGTATTCTGGTATGCGAAAATAGTATTGAGGTTAGGTTACCGTTAAAAACATACTTTATAGTAGATTTTATTATTCACATTCACATTTCCCTCAAAAAACCTCTTATGTAATGGCGGATTGCGTTCAAGGTTATAAAATTTTGTCCTACAAACTTCAAACGATCCGACAAAGCCTTCGCATCTGAAAGATGTGGATAATCTGTGACTTTTTCTAATAGGTTTAATTAATTATTAATATCGGCAAGCAAATTGGATACGTTTGAGAAGTTGCCTATCCAGATGCTTATTGATTTTTTGAAATTTTTTTAAAAATGAATTGAAAGTAGTTTGATAACAATTCAGCAGTTAGAAATAGCTTTGGAATTAAAACGCAAAGAAATTGAATTAATTTGCGACTGAAAACGGCTTTCCACTGAATATAAGATGTGCTGGCGCCCTACGAACGCTATGTAACCAGCTTTAAGCTTAATAATCGTTTAAATATACTAAATATGATGCTTACTTGTAAATGAAAGAATTTAGGATTGTGAAATATTTTAGTTTACATAGTAAATTCATACAATTTCTTTAAAAGAAAATATGTTATTCAGGATTGTTTTACCAAAGCGGGTAACAGAGGAAACCTTTTAATTTGATAGGAACAATAATTTAAATTCAAAAATTATTATTATTCCAAAGTTTAAAACGCTATCAAGTGATTAGAAAGGTGTAAGATATCAATAGCGCGCTTACAAATTTTTGAACATAGGTTTGATAAAGTTTAATATGAGATTGCTACTTTAAGTTTTTGTACAGTTGTCTATTCACTTCTTTACTGATTTTTAAGCTTTTGCAATAATAAACAAACTAAAAGTAGTAAGATAACAATTATGAAAAGCAGTTAGAAACGGCTTAAGACTTAGTTCACTGAAAACAGCTTTCCACTGATTAAAAAGCGCTTTGTCCTCCTTCATTTGTTACATTATAAATTTTCAAGTTTTACATGACTTTTAATATATTAAGTGGTGTGAAAGCAGCACCCGAAAATTAGAGGTTAAAATTACGAGGTGGCTCCGTGGCGTAGTGATATGTGTGTTACTACTACGCCCAAGGTCCCGGGTTTGAATCCGACACGGTCCGCTTAAAAATGTTAGACGAGCATTTTTCACAAAAATACACCCTCGCTCGGATGAGAGGTAAAATGGAGGTCCCGCGTTTGAGTGTTGTCACGCACGTTAAAGATCCCTACCTTGCTTGGAACAACAAGGGTTGGGCAAAATTCCAAATTTTCCAGGTAAAAAGAACTTGCTTCATGGCCAATGTAGTACCTTCGGGTGGAGCATTGGAAAATCACATGTAGGGCTAAAATTACGAACACGCCCGAAATAGGGGTTTGTAGCATCAATGTTATCAAATTGAAACATGCTTGATGACTTCCAACTTATAAAGTTGGCGGTCAACTTACCAGTAAAAATAGTAAAAGGCGCACTTTAACAGTCGTGGCTTTTTAAGCGTTCTGCGATTAAGCCATAAACCACGATATAAAAAAAATTGCGTTATTACATTTGTGAGAAAAATACACCTCATTCCACGGCACAGAGCGTATTTTTCAAGACAATATGTCATTTAGTGGGCTATCAAAATACATTGCTCAATTTTGGTTAATAGAATGAATACACCACATTTCACGCCACAAAACGCACTTTTCAAAATTGATTGTACCCCCCAGGGAACACTGCCAGTTAATATCAAACTTTGCAAATCCTCATATATAGAGTGTTACAAGTCACGGTTAGGGCGATATGTCATTTAACAAGTTATAAAAAAACATTGCTCAATTTCGGTTAATAGGATGAATACACAGATTCCAGGCAACAGAACTTACTTTTCAAAATTGATTGTTACCCTCAGGAACACTGACAGTTAATATCAAACCTTGCAAATTCTCATGTAAATTTCCCAATTGTCGTTTTCGGTCTCGGTGGCGTAATTGGTAAACGCATGGTTCCGGCAAATCCAAGATACAGGTTCAACTCCTGTCCGAGACCTTATATTTTCCATCTTTCAATTACTAGCTCGATTTGAAATGATCATTTGAGCTTTGCATAAAAGTCTAAGTTATTATTTCATCTTATTCACTGTAATACGATAGTATTTGTCAACTTACCTTGTGTAATTAACCACCTAATATATATATATATATATATATATATATATATATATATATATATTACTCATATTTAGACCAGGGTAGAAAATTAAATAATCAAATCAAATAATTTTAATTACCGTGTATAAGGAATTTCATTAAATAATACGCTTTATTAAAACCTTGAAGCATAAATAAACTCGGTCGTTTCAGTAAAAATAAGAAATTTGGATTATCTATAAGACGCTTTACATCAAAAGAAGCAGTATTGAAAAGCGCAGTGGATAATTTAATTATTCCTAAACAAATGGAAATTACGTGCAGGGTTTATATTAATTGACCCTATTTTAAGTAACGGGTAGTAAAACGAAGTGTACATATAATGATTAATATTTAAGGTGTATTCGCTAAAAAAAATGAAAAGGATGGAAATCAATTTTAATTGGAGTTAATTAAACCGTTAATAACATATAATAAGCATAAAAGGCTTGTGAAAACCCAATAATAGTCAAATCGTAGGAAGGTTATTTAAAATGTTACGTTTGAAAACACCTGCGTGTTTTAAAAGGCAATTTCAAGTTAATTTGTTTGGATAAACATGTTGATTCTAAGGATATTGGAAACGATCAGATGCTTTAGCAGGAAATACAGAACACCTGCGTATTTTTAAAAAAGCTCATTCTGCGTAAATTTGGCAAATAATTAATGTTTCAAAGAATCTAGGAGAAACCGGGACTTAGTATTTACGAGAATGTGCGATACGGGTTTATTAAACCCAGATAACAGTCCGCGTGGACTAAAATATAATCGATAATAAAGAATATAAATTTGTACCAATACGAACAGGTTAGAAAAGGAAAAAGAAAATGCGTCAAGCAAAGACACATATTGTAAAAGGGCGGGATTTAAGCAACGTCAAGGGGTGGCGATTGGTTGAAAGTGGGATGCATATATCAGAGGTGGAACAACAGTTTCTGTATAAAAGTAATTAGTTTTTCTCGGACAACTTTGCGAGCCGTGTTGAAATTTTCTGAGATCTCAATGGGGTGAGTACTAAATTCATAAAATCGACGTGCAGGCTACAGACTGGGAACGTAGAATGAGGAATTCGTTGGAATTACCCGTTTTAGGGAACAAAGCGACGTGTCGGCTATTCGCTATATATACAGGCGGGAATATGTGTTTCTCTCTCTTAGACTCTTAGACTTTCGACGATTCGATGCGTTAAAAGCTCGTGCATCCGCGACTTGATATTAAACAGTGCATTTTAGTTTGATTAAATAATTTAAAGTGTGCTAGTATATTTTAGTGACTCAAAATAGTTGGTTATTTTACGTGCTAACATGAATGTACTTCAGTGTACTTAGATACAAGGTAATAAAAGTTTATTATCACGGTACCAATTAGTAAAATTTACAACGACAAATGTATACCCAAAAGTAGGCAGTTTTGGCGTATATTGGTAATATTGGTAAAAGGAAGTATGAATTTCTTTGTTATTTTGCGGGGGTGTTAATGACTAAATGGTTCGTAAATGTGTCTGCATCCACTGAACCAGAGGCAGATATACACAGATGAGTTCCGGAAAAGCCTAGAAACAACTTTAAATTAATAGTGATGGAGAACATTTTTAAAGCGTTGACAACTTGAAGCTGTAAATAGAATCCGGTTGGAATGGTGTGATTTACAAAAGGGACGATTACACTGAAGCTACGAGGACAATAACCTTCAGGTAAATTGTACTATTTTGTTTGACATTTTTTGTGTGTATTGAATGACTTTATAATTGATTTACTTTAAATGGACATTAGTGGAATTTTTCTAACCATAAAATTTAATTTTAAGATGAAATTTGCTTGTTTAAGTAAAAGGGTATTTTGTTTTGATGTTCGGGAATAGGATGAAATTTTGGGTAGGTCTTTGAGCTCAATTAGACAAACCTGGTTAATTAACGTAAAGGGTGGTAGATGCTCCTTTATACTCAGACTCCGGTCTGCTTATATTGTTATATTAATTAGTAGGCATCCAACAAGGACTTTAATTTTGGATGCACAGCAAAATGATAATAAAATTAATCCGGAAATTCTTTTAAAACTGAATTTTATGTTCAAATTTAATTTGAAAATTTAATGTATTCTGAATATTGATGTAAATAGAGTTAACGTTGATGTTTGTGGTAGGAATGTGTTGTTTAATTTTATGATTGAGAATGGAAGTTATCTAGAAGAGCAGCCGAGGCGATTAACAGAAGGAATCAACGGACCAGGTGATTTAAAAGGTATCACAGCATTCTTGACGCCCAAACTGTGGGGCTCGAATTTTTTTTTGAAAGGGCCAGTACCTGCAAAGAAGATTAGGATTCACAGCATTCTTGACGCCCAAACTGTGGGGCTCGAATGTTTTTTTTTTAAAGGGCCAGTACCTAGAGATATGTAAGAGTCAGGATAAGAGGAATCACAGCATTCTTGACGCCCAAACTGTGGGGCTCGAATGTTTTTTTTTAAAGGGCCAGTACCTAGAGATATGAGAGGAATCACAGCATTCTTGGCGCCCAACGTGGGGCTCGAATTTTTTTTTGAAAGGGCCAGTACCAAGAGATATGAGAGGAATCACAGCATTCTTGGCGACCCAAAAGTGAGGCTCGAGTTCCAAATAAAATTTTTGTTATTTTATTCCAGGAAACTGGCGATCTGAGAGAGAGAGTTTCTGTTTGTGGATAAATTTAAAAGTATTTTAGAGTGTGTGAGAGTGATTAGAACGTATGCAGAGAAAGGAGTGGTTAAGGAGTCAAGGAGTGGAAATTGGAAGTGACGATAGTGCATTGTGTGGGAAAAATTCGAAAATGGAAGAAGCAGGAGGCAGTAGAGATCAGTCGAGGACGGAATCAGGGGATCAAGGAAACGAGATGATAATGAGGATGCTTGAAAGAATGAATGAGACGTTAAGTGGGGTTAGAGAGGACTCAAATCGAAAATTTGAGCAGATGAGTGAAGAATCGAATAAAATTTGACCGAATGAATGAGACATTAACAGGAGTTAGGAAACCCTAAGTGAGAAAATAGATAAGACGAATAAAGAAGTTTCAGAATTTAAAAATAGTCTTACCGTAAAGATGGGGAAGTTGAAAATAGGGTTGAAAAAACGAGCGTGATATTACAGGTCTTCGACAGGAAATGGGACATTTAAGGTCCGAAGTACGCATTTTTGTGAAGAAGAGATTAATATAAAATGACTGAAGTGACGGACTCATGTAGGGATCAGTTAGGCAGGGTAGAACGCGAAGTTAGTAGTATCAAATACAACGTGTCAAATTTAACGGGGGAAGGTCCCAGATTTTCTACAGGTGGAGTATCATTGGACCAACACATGAAGTTTTATGGCGATAACAGGGTAAATCCACAAATTTTTATTAATAGTGTAAGAAATCTAGTGGGAAACTTATTTGACGAACAGACTAAACTAAATACGATAAAGGCTTTATTAAAGGACAACGCGGAAGCATGGTACAATTTAGTAGGACAGGACATAGACACGTATCAGGACTTTGAAAACAAATTTTAAAACACTACTGGAGTGACCACAGACAAGACCAGGTACGAGACGACTTAATTACAGGAAAATTTAAGGGAGAGTTTGCAGGATCTAGGGAGCAATATGCCATCCGCAAGTACAGTGTGGCCAAACAACTGAATCCACCATTGACGGACAGACAGATAATCAAGTACCTATCACGACATTTTGAACTGGAAATTAGACAACACGTGGCCTTACAAAACATCACAGAACGGGAGACATTTTAGAGTATTTACAGAGATATGACGATGTATGTGTTGGACGGACAAGAGAGATACGAGAACGAAACGTTAACACAGTTAGGTTTGACAACAGGACACCGAATTATCCGAGACGGCCTGACTACAACAGAAATTTTCGACCGAATTGGGAACGACGAGGACAGGAATACAGGAGCAATAGTGCGACTAGGGGACCGACGCCAAGACCTAGTTACACGAGACAGAACAGTTTACCGGAAGTAAACAGGACTGTGACCAGCACGCCGAATAGAGATAGGGACACGGATATTAACATGAGGAGGACGTACGCACAGGTTGTAGAAGGACAACCAGGACCAAGCACGGAAAACAGGATGAGACAGGATTTTTAGAACGCGACAGACCACTAGATTTCTGTGTAAATGTATACGAACATCCACGTGAATTTTTCAAAATTGAGGAGGAAGTAGAGCCAGAAACTGTAGAAAATTATGTTTGCCAATTATTAATTTAGAAATTTTTGAGAATAATGTAGAAGTATTACTTGATACAGGGGCAGAGGCGAGTTTAATATCGGAGGAATTCGTCAGCAAAATTAGGGATAAGGTTTGTGATAGAATTATGCCTATAAAACGTAGCCATTTAGTAGCTCCAAATAAAAAGAAGTTTGCTGTAGTAAATAGTGTTGTGGTGCTTAGGATAGATATAGGAGGTTTTAGCTGTGAACAGGAGTTTGTAATTGTACCTGGACTGAAGTTTCAGAGCATTTTAGGTGTTGACTGTATGATGAAGTTAGGGGTTTTGATAGATATGGAAAGGAAGGTAATAAGGATTAAGGATAGGGTAGTGCCATGGAAGGGCAGTTATGAAGTCACAGAGGATGACACGGGGTTTAGTATTAATGTAGTAGAGGTAGAGGATGATGAAGGTAAACAGATCAACACGATAAGATGTCCAGAGGATAAGAAAGTAGAGGTTCAAGCTTTAGTACAAGAACATGCAGAAGTAGTGGGGTAGAAGCAGCATATCGGGGAGCAGGTGAAGGCAGAATTATTTTGACGAGGTTAATTGGCAAGTTTGTTTTTAATAAAGTAGATTTAAGGAATTCATTCTGGCGGATTCCATTACACAAAAATTCTAGAAGGTACATAGGATTTTCCATAGAGGGAAAAATCGATAATTGTAAAGTAGTATCGTTTGGTTTGTCGGCAGAAAGAGAAACAATAATAAATGAGAAACAGACAAGTGTAGGGACTGAAGAAGAAGTAATATTTAAGAGTCAGGATAAGAGGGATGATAAGTTTATTGTATGTGAGATAATAGAGATGTTAAGTATAGATATAGAAGGGGGAGAGATAGGGATGAAGAGTATTAGGTTGGTGAGACGAAAGACTTGGAGGGTCAAGAAGAGAGTTAGATTTAAATAGGATAGGGATAGAATAGGTGTAGATAGAAGAGTAGAAGTAAGTGTTTATAGAAAATAAAGCTAGATATAGGACACATATGGGAGATAATTAGGAATAGGTTTAGGATGAGGATAAAGAGTAAATGTAGGAAGAAAATAAGATAGGTTAAGTATAGATATTTTATATAAGATTAGTGGAGAGTTAGGAATAGAGTAAGAGTAGGATAGGCATATAGGATTAGGTAGGGGGAAGTAAAGTATAGTGAAGAGTAGTTAAAAGTTAGGAATAGGATAGGTATATAGGATGTATATAGGATTAGATGGATAAGTAGGATGAAGTTAGGGATAATTTCAGTTTATAGAAGTAGGTGAGAGTTAGGAATAGGATAGGGATATAGGATAGGTGTAAATATTTTTTTTGGATTGGAGACAAAGTAGGTAAGTTAGATAGATAAGGATAGAGAGAGATAGGCAAAATTTTGTAAAGATTTTTTGGCAGTCTAAATATTTGATATTTGCATTCAAATAAGTGGGATTATTTGTATTCAAATAGGGGGAAAATACTCATATTTAGACCAGGGTAGAAAATTAAATAATCAAATCAAATAATTTTAATTACCGTGTATAAGGAATTTCATTAAATAATACGCTTTATTAAAACCTTGAAGCATAAATAAACTCGGTCGTTTCAGTAAAAATAAGAAATTTGGATTATCTATAAGACGCTTTACATCAAAAGAAGCAGTATTGAAAAGCGCAGTGGATAATTTAATTATTCCTAAACAAATGGAAATTACGTGCAGGGTTTATATTAATTGACCCTATTTTAAGTAACGGGTAGTAAAACGAAGTGTACATATAATGATTAATATTTAAGGTGTATTCGCTAAAAAAAATGAAAAGGATGGAAATCAATTTTAATTGGAGTTAATTAAACCGTTAATAACATATAATAAGCATAAAAGGCTTGTGAAAACCCAATAATAGTCAAATCGTAGGAAGGTTATTTAAAATGTTACGTTTGAAAACACCTGCGTGTTTTAAAAGGCAATTTCAAGTTAATTTGTTTGGATAAACATGTTGATTCTAAGGATATTGGAAACGATCAGATGCTTTAGCAGGAAATACAGAACACCTGCGTATTTTTAAAAAAGCTCATTCTGCGTAAATTTGGCAAATAATTAATGTTTCAAAGAATCTAGGAGAAACCGGGACTTAGTATTTACGAGAATGTGCGATACGGGTTTATTAAACCCAGATAACAGTCCGCGTGGACTAAAATATAATCGATAATAAAGAATATAAATTTGTACCAATACGAACAGGTTAGAAAAGGAAAAAGAAAATGCGTCAAGCAAAGACACATATTGTAAAAGGGCGGGATTTAAGCAACGTCAAGGGGTGGCGATTGGTTGAAAGTGGGATGCATATATCAGAGGTGGAACAACAGTTTCTGTATAAAAGTAATTAGTTTTTCTCGGACAACTTTGCGAGCCGTGTTGAAATTTTCTGAGATCTCAATGGGGTGAGTACTAAATTCATAAAAATCGACGTGCAGGCTACAGACTGGGAACGTAGAATGAGGAATTCGTTGGAATTACCCGTTTTAGGGAACAAAGCGACGTGTCGGCTATTCGCTATATATACAGGCGGAATATGTGTTTCTCTCTTAGACTCTTAGACTTTCGACGATTCGATGCGTTAAAAGCTCGTGCATCCGCGACTTGATATTAAACAGTGCATTTTAGTTTGATTAAATAATTTAAAGTGTGCTAGTATATTTTAGTGACTCAAAATAGTTGGTTATTTTACGTGCTAACATGAATGTACTTCAGTGTACTTAGATACAAGGTAATAAAAGTTTATTATCACGGTACCAATTAGTAAAATTTACAACGACAAATGTATACCCAAAAGTAGGCAGTTTTGGCGTATATTGGTAATATTGGTAAAAGGAAGTATGAATTTCTTTGTTATTTTGCGGGGGTGTTAATGACTAAATGGTTCGTAAATGTGTCTGCATCCACTGAACCAGAGGCAGATATACACAGATGAGTTCCGGAAAAGCCTAGAAACAACTTTAAATTAATAGTGATGGAGAACATTTTAAAGCGTTGACAACTTGAAGCTGTAAATAGAATCCGGTTGGAATGGTGTGATTTACAAAAGGGACGATTACACTGAAGCTACGAGGACAATAACCTTCAGGTAAATTGTACTATTTTGTTTGACATTTTTTGTGTGTATTGAATGACTTTATAATTGATTTACTTTAAATGGACATTAGTGGAATTTTTCTAACCATAAAAATTTAATTTTAAGATGAAATTTGCTTGTTTAAGTAAAAGGGTATTTTGTTTTGATGTTCGGGAATAGGATGAAATTTTGGGTAGGTCTTTGAGCTCAATTAGACAAACCTGGTTAATTAACGTAAAGGGGTGGTAGATGCTCCTTTATACTCAGACTCCGGTCTGCTTATATTGTTATATTAATTAGTAGGCATCCAACAAGGACTTTAATTTTGGATGCACAGCAAAATGATAATAAAATTAATCCGGAAATTCTTTTTAAAACTGAATTTTATGTTCAAATTTAATTTGAAAATTTAATGTATTCTGAATATTGATGTAAATAGAGTTAACGTTGATGTTTGTGGTAGGAATGTGTTGTTTAATTTTTATGATTGAGAATGGAAGTTATCTAGAAGAGCAGCCGAGGCGATTAACAGAAGGAATCAACGGACCAGGTGATTTAAAAGGTATCACAGCATTCTTGACGCCCAAACTGTGGGGCTCGAATTTTTTTTTGAAAGGGCCAGTACCTGCAAAGAAGATTAGGATTCACAGCATTCTTGACGCCCAAACTGTGGGGCTCGAATGTTTTTTTTTTAAAGGGCCAGTACCTAGAGATATGTAAGAGTCAGGATAAGAGGAATCACAGCATTCTTGACGCCCAAACTGTGGGGCTCGAATGTTTTTTTTTAAAGGGCCAGTACCTAGAGATATGAGAGGAATCACAGCAATATATATATATATATTTTGTAATAAGTCACCGTTAGGGTAATATGGCATTTTACCACGGTATCAAAAGGCTGCTCAATTTGGGTTACTAGGATGAACACACCACATTTCAGGCCACAAAACGCATTTTTCAAAATTGATTGTATCCCCCCAGGGAAGACTGACAGTTAATATCAAACCTTGCAAATTCTCGTATATATATATATATATATATATATATATATATATATATATAAGTAGATAGGTAGGGCCGGTCTAGAGTTGGAGTGAGTTAGAACTGTTCCTTATATTTGGGAACTTAAGTGAATTATAGTATGTTTATTCTAGAGTACATAACATTATATATATATATATATATATATATATATATATGTATTTTATAAATTACAATAAAGAAAATTACATTGTGTTTTCATTTCACATTACTCCCGATTTAATAACTACGTAATCTCAGTTTACAGAACGGTGTAAAACAATTTTTGACTTTTAATCTGAGTGCATATTTCGAATAGATGCTCTCATTTTTTTGCGATTAAAGTTAGAAATGGATTTCAAATAGATGCTTTTATATTTTTTGCAATTGAAATTAGAAATGCATGTGATCTAAAAATTGCAGAGTTGCCTTCAGTACGTAACTATGGAAATGCAAATGCTGAAGAAGCATTAGACTAGACTATCGTTGATAAGAAAAAAAAGCTGTCTGACATGGGTTGGATTCTCTGCTGTTCTTGTTGTTTAATATCTTTATATATACTCAAGATATGTGTGTGATAATCGCTCAATCTTTATTGTCAAGTTGTAGTTGTGTTCTATAGAACAAATCAAAAATGAAAACTTTTTTTAAAATTGTCCTTGTCAGGAAAGAATAATGATAGTGGTTAGGTTAAAAATTATTGAGTAGTTTATAGTCAATCCAAATGAAGTGCTTTAAAAAATTGTTTACTCCGTGAGCAGATCCACCAATTGCAACGTTAGCATATATTTCAATAGATTTATTTCTAGTTTCTTTGAAGTTGGAGCATTTCATAAATTTCCTCGTTTATATATTTCTTGCAGATAAACTGAGTTCGCGATTTAATAACTACGACTTGTTATTCTTTAAAAGCGAGAATGAGAAAATTGGTGCAGTCAGTCTGTTTGTCTATTTGTCTGTCTGTCTTTAGCAAAATTTTCGAGATATCTGTACAATTTGTTAAATGGTGTAAAACCAGTAAAGAGCTATTGCGTTGATCAATTTAATTGCTTTCAGGGTTGAGAGTCCCATTCGTGCTGTCTGAGTTTAATGGTTTTTTCTGCAGACATCAGCATTAAAGATTTCTTACTGACTACAATAATAATACAGACACAATCTTTTCTATTGTTTTTATTATTATCAAACCATTCTTTAATAACAAAGTATTTTGTTTTGCAATAGATAGGTTTTCCATCTATTTCTTATTCTTTTCTAGACCCTTCACACATACTTCTTCACCGGGTCGGATAATTTGCTTCGGCTAACATTGTAAAATTATATTAAAATAAATAATACAGACACAATCTTTCTATTGTTTTCATTATTATCAAGCCATTCTTTTAATAACAAGATATTTTGTTTTGCACATTGCAGATTATTATTGCTGTGTCTACAACAATGGATGTTATATTTTAAACGGTTGTTGATTTTAACTCCGATATCTTAGGACAACCTAGTGCAAGCATATCAGTTACAACGTTTTGCATTAGATAGGTTTCAATCAATTTCTTCTTTTCTAGACCCTTCACAAATACTTCTTTACCGGGTAGGATAATTTGCTTTAAATAAAGCGCTATATATGATAAACCCATTCCAGCCGTTGAAGATTCATCCCAAGAAAGACCATGAATATTCTTTGTCACCCAGTCGTTATGTTTTATATGATCTTGGCTCAAACAACTGGACTGCATTGGCAGTTTAAAAATTTGATGCCAAACAACACCTTTCAACAAGTCCAAAACCGCAATTTCTTTACACACAAACTCGTTTTCTTGTATTTAAATCCCTGAATATCAATTATATACATGTTTGTATGTAAATATATGCAGTAAACTTCGACTAATTAAATTAATATTAGGAGCAATCTCCTTATATAGCAGATTACCACCATCTGCGTATTTTGCCAACCCACTTTTCAACCTATCACAAGAGTGAACACATTTTGAATTGAAACCGGCCCATGTGTATTTGCAGCCTCTAAACATAAATAAAAAACATAAATCAGAATCCACTTTAATTAAACACAATTGACTTGAATGCGATATTTTGCATCTGTCATACTTTATAACTTCTCGCTAGAAAACCGAATTCAAAACAGCTACACACATTTTTTCTCTGCACTTACATTTTTTTCAACGTATGTGTGTTTTTGAAATATGTTTCATTGAAAGTAATATAAAGCCGATCCTAATTCAAAACGTGCCCACAAGTATTTTACATTTGAAAGTATATAAGAATTCATGTTTTCACATCTTACATTAAAAGTATATAACGCCGATCCTAATTCAAAACGGTGCACGTGTAACTTCTCGCTAGAAAACCGAATTCAAAACAGCTACACACATTTTTTATCTGCACTTACATTTTTCAACATACGTGTGTTTTGAAATATGTTTCATTGAAAGTAATATAAAGTCGATCCTAATTCAAAACGTGCCCACAAGTATTTTACATTGAAAGTATATAAGAATTCATGTTTTCACCACTATTTTACATTGAAATGTTTTCACAACTATTTTACATTGAAATTATATAAAACCGATCCTAATTCAAAACGGTGCACATGTATTTTACATATAGAAAATACGTCTGTCACGTTTTGAATTAGGACCGGCTCTACCTATCTACTTATATAGTTTCTGGATTTCTGTCATCAAAATAATATGTAATTTATAGGTACAATATCTTTTGTCAGTTTAATAAAATAGTTAATAGAAATATATATAATTTTATATATATATATATAATAATAATAATAATAATAATAATAATAATAATAATAATCAGCAGTTCCTGAATTTTTGTCATCAAAATAATAAGTAATTTATAGATACAATATCTTTTGTCAGTATAATAAAATAGTTAATGAAAATATGGAATAAATTACATCAGTTTTTGTTAAGACGCTTTTTCGTCAGCGACCATTTTCAATTAAAATTGTCTGTAATGTAAAAAATAAGTGAATTAAAAATACTAATAAAACATTTATACAAACCAAATTTCTTTTTTGAAATGAGTATTATAATAATTTTTAGGATGGTATTATACATACTTGTTTAAATATAAGTTTGACCATAAGTCAAATGTTTTCAAGTGTACATTATTAACAAGATAATAAATAAATTGCATGAAACTAGTATAGTAAGTGTGATCACAGTGCAAAGTGGGAGTGACCATGAAGATTAGATAACTAATATTCATACTCATAACATGTATATTTACAATCATTTTAGCATTAATTGTAATAATTAGGTATTCAACCAATAAGGTTGTGGTAAATATTAATAAAGTCGTCTTGGTCGGTTTTTGAATTGATGGCATTTGTGTGTTTGTGTATGTGTAAAGTTTCTATTATGTTTCTTTTATTATCATTCTGCTCTGTTCCTAAAATACTAACATTATTAAAATCAAATTGGTGGAGGTTTTCTATTGCATGTGTTGCAAGTGCAGTGCTTTTCTTATTGTTCGTTTTTCTTGTGTGTTTATGTTCATAAATTCGCGCTTGTAGATATATTGTTTTGTATTGCCAATGTATACTCCAGGGCATTCAGTGCAATTAATTTTATATATTGTGTGTGTTCTATTTTTATGTTCTACTGGTGGCTGAAGCTTAGTAAACATATAACTTAGTGCATTGTTGGGTTTGTGTACAATTTTAATGTTGTATTTATGTAGACACTTTTTTATTTTTTCAGAAAGTCCTGGGGTTTACGTGATTGCTATCTTGTGTTCCATTAGTTGGTTTTTATTATCAGTTTCTTTGTTATAGATTTTGTGAATTTTTTTCTTTAATAATTGGTTTATAAAAAGATACAGGATAATCGTTATTCTTAAGCGTAGTTTTAATGAGTTTTATGTTTTTCTTTCTGTGCTTATTATGTGTTAATTTTATTGCTCTATCAGTTAAGTTTTCCACAACGTTTATTTTGTATTGTTTTGGCACATTTGAATTAAAGTTTAAATATCTACCACTCCATGTATCTTTTCGGTACCAGTCTGTTGAAATTTTACCTTCGTTGTAAGTGATGGGTGTATCTCGGAACGGGATAGTTTTGTTCACTTCTTTTTCATAGGTGAATTGTAGACGTTTATGAAAATTGTTAAAGGTTTTCAATGTTTCGTCAACTTTATCTTCGGGTATGCAGATTATACAGTCATCAACATACCTTTTATAAAATGCTGGTTTGTATTTTAGGTGGTTTATTGCATGGTGTTCAAGTTCTTCTAATATTAAATTTGCAATAGTGGATGAAATAAGAAATCCCATTGCAGTTCCAAAAATTTGTGCGTATATGTCTTTATCAAATTTGAAATAAGATACGTTTAGACAAATATTAACAGCTTTTATAAATTCATTCATTGGGAATGTTGTTAGTGGAGCTAATACGTTCCATTTATTTTTAATTATATTAATTGCTAAGTCTGCGGGGATGTTTGTAAATGAAGACTGCACGTCGAGAGAGACAATAATATACTTTATGGGTACTATTTGTTTAATAATAAATTTTTAGAATTCCCAACTGTCTTTTACATGGTATACTGTTAGGCCAACAATCTTTTTAATTATTTCATTTAGGAATTTAGAAGTGTATGATTAATTTTATTAATTTTTGAATAGTATTGTGCTATACAACCAACAATCAGGTAATAAGCAACGCTTGCTTCAGGAATACCATACATACTTAACACAACTAGCTAAAGAGAAAAACAAAAAAATATTTCTGTTGCGATGTAAAAATTTATCAATTACACCTATTTTTCTAAAAATAAAACCAAAAACTTATTTATTTGAATTAAACTATAAGAACCAGTACCTAAAATACCTAAACCTATTTTACATACAATGCATTTACATTTGTATAGCACAATGCTATTCAAAAATTAATAAAATTAATCATACACTTGTAAAAATTAAATTAAAAATTATACAAAACTTCCAACCGGAATTCATAGAACAATTCTTTACCCACCAAAACATAATCTATAACAACATTTTCCAGACTATAAAAGAAAAACACATTAAAAAATTAAGACGGCTAAAGGATAAACAGAAACATAACAATAATTCTCACAGCCAAAAAATTAACAACAAATGGATCATTAACCTAACAAATAAATTTATCCCACCCGAAATTTACCGATGTTTGAGTCTAGGAAACAAATTTTCAACAAAAAAAAAACTATAGAAACTAACTATGAAAATATTATTACTAATATTGAATGTGGAATAAAAATAAAATCCGCAAAAAAACCGAAATTCGTAACAAAATCTGCAATATTCTCACTATCCACCGAAACTTAAATAACAATTTCAACATCAAAAACCACATTAACCGAGACAATGACTTCCGAATAATAAAAGAAACAAAAAAATTCTTAAAAAATAATAAAGATATCTATGCGTTACAAGCAGATAAATGTAAAACGATGGTCCTAATGTTTAAAGAAACATACCTAAATAAAATGAAATGAATTTTATTAAACAGGAACATTCTGATTCTGCCAACGTACCAGTTATCTTAGAACGACAAGTTCGACAGAGTTCATTTTCTAATAATAATTTACCTTGGTCCGGCGTGTCGAATTATTTTAAAAACACAGCAAAATTTTCGACTATTTGTTTCAACTGTAAAAGACGGGGTCACTCGTTTCATACTTGTCCGGAGAAACGCGGAATATTTTGTTATTTTTGTGGGCAGCGGGAAGTTACGTCCACAAATTGTCCAAACTGCTCAAATAATTCAAAAAACTAAGGACAGGAAAGCGCGTAGTCAGCCGTTGCTTTTCCTCGTTTAATAATATTGCTGCTGACAAAAAGACGTGGTCGGAATGGTTAGTAAAGGTTAAAAATTTTGTAAAGCATCTAAGGTTTTTTCAAATTTTTATAAAGTAAAAGGTGATACAAGACCTTATATTAATATCGAGTTATTTAAGGAAACTTATACCGCACTGTTGGATTCCGGGGCGAATACCTCTATTTTAGGCAGACATGGTCTGTGTTTATTGGATAAATATAAGTTAGAATTAATTTAAAATGTAAAAACGTCTATATTAACAACCGCAGATGGCACTTCACAATCAATTTTAGGTTCAATTAATTTGCCCGTGACTATAAACGGGGTTACTCGGTCTTTAAATGTTTTAGTTTCCGACTCAATAGAGTGTACCCTAACGTTAGGGATTGATTTTTGTCAATTATTTGAATTGAAAGTAGATTTTTCAAAAAATGAATTTTATGCTCATTCTGAGGAAACGAATAAATTAAATTTCATTAAAGTTATGGCCGATTTAAATGAAGACCAGAAATTTGAATTAAACAATGTTATTTCTTTATTTCAATCCCTGGATCGTCCTACCTTAGGCCGAACCACTAAAATTTCACATCATATTGAAATGTTTTATTTGGAAGTGAAGCTTTTCTCTACTGCACGCTCCACGTTGGTTGGGCGCTAGTGAAATGTTACCAGTTTTTTTTTAATTGGTTTGTCATAAGGTGTAAAGCCCTTCTTTACTATATTCGCGGTCTAGTCTGGGAATTACCCCATGGGTGAGCAATGAGTTTGGGCGTGGGTATATGGTGGGCTCGACTACAAACGGGAACGAAAAGGTAAATGGACGCCACTGCATCTATATAGACAACAAGCAAAACTAAAGTATCCTACAGGAAGACGCAGAAACCTATAGGATATAATGATTATCAAGAAAAACTTACAAACCACAATAAACAATACCTCTGGAAACCTCTTGGACCTCTGCTCCAGCTTCCGCGATGTCGGACCTGCAAGAAGATGTCACACAGAAAAATAAAATATAAGACACCGTTTGTGCCTTACAACAACAAAATATTTCGATCCTTATAGATCGATTGGCCTGAATTTAAAACCTTAATAACACCTTACCTATGAGAAAATACTTTACTGGAAATTACTTATTCTGTTTCTATTACCTGGTACTGTATCAACTTTTTCCACATTCAAAATTTTGCTGATCTAATTTGAGCAATGTTAAGTTCAATAAGTGAAATAAAAAGACAAAGGTATCAATTCAAAGTTTAATGGAAATATGATTCTCTTTTGTTGCAAAAATTACTTGTAACTAAAATTTATTAATCAATATATAATAAGCTTTAAAACTTTCTTAGAGTGTTCCTCTATAATCAAAATTATCAACATTAAGTAAGTTATAGAAGTTTCTGAATATGCTTCTCTACATAGAGAGGTATTAACATTTATAAGTTATTTAATACAGTTTAGGTTCTAAAACATCCATAAAACAGATCTGTTCTGGCTTACAAGATTTTCATCTAAAGAACTTGTTACATAAACAGTTCATATGGTCTAAGCATGAAATTAATAAAAGTCAGTTCAACATATGTTAAAAGCAGCTTAGGTATTCTACTAATCACAACAAATTGCTAGAAAACATCTTTCATCCAAAGGTGGACTTTATACATATTTTATCACTTAACATGTGCATCCTAAATGCACTTTGAATAACAACTTTTAAATCATCTAAAGGTTCAAAATTTCTCTTATAAAACAATCTAATTCCGAATGAAAATATTTGACTTATTAAATTTTAGGTTATACTTTCAAACTAAATTTTACGTAATATATGAGCATAAACACATTTTGCAAACAAACTTGAAATTTACTTTATTTAACGAAAGTTTCCCTTGATTTAGAAGAGAGTAAATTAAAGCTTTAACCTTAATTAGCACACGAAACTGATTTTCAGTAAAAAGTTTATAAGTACCTGATAGATTGTGTTTTAGTTCTACAACGGCGATGTTGACGAACGTAATAGATGAATTAAGACGCATAGCATTCCATCTGCTTGATATTCCGAAAGATACAAAACATGCCGGCATTAACCATAATTCCTCGGACAGCTTTAAAACAACTAATTTCACAATACTCGACCAAAATCTCATTCCATTGTTTAGCGTGTTCCTCAAACCTGCTAAAGAGATTGAACCAAGTATTAGTTTTAAACACGGCTGATTAATTACACGGTGCTTACCACTAATGGATTTCCTCACCACGTGTTGTAGCTGTTGCCTTAAGTTGACTGGGCGGCTTACACGAGAGCTCTCCGTGTTCCTTACTTGCCAACGCTCTTAGCCCTTGCGTCATTTTCGCGCAGGCGTTATGTTTAACAATTGTTCTAGCGGACGTCAAAACGCCTGTAGTTTATGTAACTCAAGTTACGTTCAAGGTATCCATGATATCGAAAATATAGGAGTCCCTGTTAAATACTCCTTATAGGTAAAAATAATATAAACGGAAAGAGTTGTTCTTCTTTATAGTACATTAAATTAATTAACGATTACACGCTAAATGACAGATTCGCAAAATAATAACAGTTAGAACTGTTTTTCCTTCAGAGATATGAAATGTAACAAAAATTTTGTTACAATATTACAACGGAAGACGTTGAACCAATTAAACAAAGGTATTACCCATTATCACCGGTGATGCTGGAACATGCTAATAAAGAAATTGATGCGATGCTTGAACAAGGCATTATTAGCCCAAGCAATAGCCCGTGGAACTCCCCCATGCTGTTGGTAAAGAAAAAAGCAAAAGGTGAATTTCGTGTATGTTTTGACGCTAAACGATTAAATTCAATTACAAAAAAAGACGCGTATCCCATTTCGTTTGTAAATGACATTCTTGATAGATTACGCAATGCGAAATATCTCAGTTCAATCGATTAAAAAAAAGCCTTCTGGCAATTGCCCTTGAGTGACGAAAGCAAGGAAAAAACAGCCTTTACTGTCCCAAGGCGCGGATTATTTTAATATAATGTAATGCCGATGGGTTTGGCCAATGCTCCAGGCACATTACAGAGGCTCATGGACTCTATTTTTGATTTTTCATTATCCCAATCGGTATTTGTTTATTTAGATGATATAATTATTATTTCAAGCACATTTAAGGAGCATATTAGAATTCTGAACGAAGTGTATGAGAAGTTGAAAGGCGCTAATTTAACTACTAACATTTCAAAATGTGAGTTTTGTAAACCAGAGTTACAATATCTGGGATATATTGTGAATAAAGATGGTCTCCGAACTGACCCAGCAAAAATTAACGCAATTGTAAATTTTCTTCAACCCAAGACAGCCACTGAAATAAAACGTTTCACCGGTATGTGCTCTTGGTATAGGCGTTTTGTTTTGGATTTTGCCACAATTATAGCACCTATCAATGATTTATTAAAGGGAAAGAGAAAATCGCAAGCGATTAAATGGACAGACGAGGCTCTTATTTCGTTTGAAAAAATTAAAGATGTTCTTACAAAGGCTCCTGTTTTAAGGAGTCCTGATTTTTCGAAAGTTTTTTCCTTACAATGTGACGCCTCAAATTACGGCGTTGGTTGTGTTTTAACTCAGGGAGAAGGAGACGAAGAACATGTAATTGCTTATGCTTCTCGCAGTTTAAATTCAGCAGAGAAAATTATTCAGTCACAGAACGGGACCTTTTGGCGGTGTGTTTTGCTATTCAAAAATTCCGACCATATATTGAAGGAACTCATTTTAAGGTCATCACGGACCATCATTCTTTAATTTGGCTCCACAACTTAAAAGATCCTTCGGGACGTTTAGCTAGATGGAGTGTGAAACTCAAACAATTTGATTTCGAAGTTATCCACAGGAAGGGTAAATTTAATGTGGTACCAGATACATTATCCCGAGCTCCTAGTGGAGCCTATGCCATTAATTTTTTAAATTTTTCTTTAGACGAGGTCGAGGATTGGTACAAAAACATGTTAAATAATATTAAGGAAAAGCCAGATCTATATCCCGATTGGAGAATCGAAAATGATAAAATGTATAAATTTATTCCGAATAATTTGAATATCAAAGCCAATTTAATTGAGTGGAAATTAGTAGTGCCGAAATCATGCCGTGCACAAATTTTAAAAAAATGCCATGATGATCCAGTTTCGGCCCATTTGGGTGTATTTAAAACATACACAAAAATCAAAGAGCTCTATTACTGGCCCAAAATGCGGTCATATATTTCTAAATACATTAGTAAATGTGTTACGTGCTGCCAAAGCAAATCCAGCACGTTCAACCATTATGGTTTTATGGGCAAAGAGAAAAAAGTTTCATTTCCGTTTCAATGTTTGTCGATTGATTTAATGGGGCCCTTTCCGCGCTGGAAATTGGGGAATACTTACCTTTTAGTTGTTACGGACTGGTTTACAAAATTCACTTTATTGCATCCCATGCGCAGCGCTTCAACAAAACAAATTTGTAATTACTTGGAAAATTTTGTATTTTTGATATATGGGGTACCTCAAATTTGTATGATAGATAATGGCCCTCAATTTAAGAGTAATTTATTTTCTAATCTCATGACAAATTATAAAATACCTTCGGTTTGGTTTAACGCCAGCTACCATCCTCAAGTTAATTATGTAGAACGCGTTAACAAGGTAATTGGAGCTGCCATTCGCAGTTACATTCAAGATTCTCAGAAGAATTGGGACGATAATATTCACAAAATTGCCCATGCGCTTCGTAATGCTGTTCATGAATCCACAAAATATTCCCCAACATTTTTAGCTTTTGGACGCACGGTCCCTCTGACCGGGGAATTCTATAATAAATTAAAGGATTTAAATCCAGAGGATCTAGCAATTGATACTCGAGAACAATTGGTTCAAGACCTCAATGAATTATCGCCCATCTTTAAAGAAGTTCAGAAAAACATACATTTGGCGTATGAACGTAATACGCACTCTTACAATTTAAGGCGCAGACCGTTAAATTTCAAAGTAGGGGATTTAGTGTGGAAGCGCAATTTTATATTATCAGATGCTTCTAAACATTTCAATAAAAAATTAGCCCCGAAGTTCCTAGAAGCAAAGGTGATGAAAGTTTTAGGTTCTATCACTTATAGACTATCTTCTATGGACATAAAACCGCTAGGGGTGTTCCACGTCCAAGACCTAAAACCTCACTAATATTTTATTTTTCCAATTTTTTTATTTTTTCCTTCCGCCAATTTTCTGAAAAGACTCAGTTGTCTTAAACATAATTGCGGTTGGATGTGTTAATTTCTACATTTATTTTATTTCAATTTGCTTGAAATTCCTAAGAGCAATTTCAATTTTTCGAGGGGGGGCTGTGTAACATACTGTTTTAATACGCTCTAATTAGTTCTATGATTTCTAAAAATAGTTATTTTCTAGTTTAATTTTAGCATTCTAATTATTAGAATGAAGGTCTTGTAGCATAAATATGTCTGCAATTGTAACGGCTGCAAGACTACCCAAGTAGCGTCCTAGCGAAGTTTCCTGGAAGATCTAATCCAAGAGTTAATCAATTTTTCTAAAGGCACTTTACTTCAAAGGCACTAAACATGTCAGATTAGTTGCTATCTATGATTAGATGTCAATCATGTTTTAGGATCCTATTTATGTCAGGGTGGTCGGAAGCAATTTTTCAATTAGCGGAGTACTCAACTAAAATTAGTTCCGAGATCTACTTGTGCGGCTATCTTAAGGCAATTGGCAGTTTAATTAATCTTAAAGATTTACGACCGGCGTATCCTAAGCCGAGTATGAGAGCCAAGAAAGGGGTTATTTTTCAATTAACTTAAATGTATATAAGGATGCCAGCCGGTGGTAATCGGGGTTGTTTATTTCCAGACGCGTGAGAGTCTGAAGCTCGCGGACTTGCAAGATTGAGTGAAGTGTTTTATTTCTCCGAATTCAAGTGCGTGCCGTTATGTTCAAAGTTAGTTTATTTCTCTGAGTAAGTAATTATTATATATGGTATTACTATGAACTCAAGGCTGTGTTATGCATCATAAGTCATTTATTTGTTTAAATACAATATCTGTCGGCTTCCATAACATACAACTTCGGGTTAAAGCTCCGTTCAAGTAATTTAATCCCGTTAGGTTATTGTTTAAAGACCGTATCTTTAGAAGGGTTTCCTATTTTATTGTGTTTCGACGTTGTCCGAGGCTTGTAATAACTAAGCCACGAATTCCGTTACTGTACTATTTGACCCGTGTTAAGGTCGTGTTTTTCCTGTTATTGATGACCCCGTGATTAAAGGAAGGTCGTTTCAGTATGCATGTTAAGTAGACTACGGTAGCGTTAATTAATTATATGTATTGGGGTGTTTGCACCCAGAACTGATGTTAATATTCATAAAATAAGGACTTTAGAATTGTTTAGTTAAGTTGTGTTTGTGCTAGCCGGAGACTTTAAAAGATTTGCCCCTGTGAAGTGAAGTATTTTTTGTGTTGCAATCTTGGTTCATCGCCACGAACAAAGTGCGACGAGAGCTATTACCGCGATCGGTCCATGGGCCGTTTAATTCCCATGATAGCGCCCTATTGTAAATAATGTTAATTACTGTATAATTTTGTATGCATATGTAATTAGGTTAAGTTAGTTAGTAGCCCATATAATAAAACAATTGGAATTTTGTCTTAGTGTGTTGTTGTTTAATGAAACTCCCTTTCTCACCGACTGCAGCAGTTTGCAAGGCAATGTCCCGAAACGTGAGGGTACTATAGTGTTAGAGGTCCTTCCCATTTATTATTTATTGTTAATTGGATATCCTCACGCGGTAGGTAAATATTCAAATTACAACTTGTGCTAATTTTAACCAAAACTGCACTCAATCGCTTTGCTAAGTAGTTAGGTAGGCGATCGTAGATAAAGACAAGAGAGAAGAGCGATTCACCACCTCCTACGGGCTTATATCAGCTCCAAAAGCCACCCCACTACATCAATTTCCAACGCGCGTGTCGCACTTTTCCAAGTACAACAGCACAAACAGGCCAACGTTTGAACACTTCCACAAACTATCCCATTATCCTTGAAAAATTCTACGTACACTTTCCTACCCGTCGTCAAAGTCCAAAAAATTCACGTTCCAAACAAGCTCGACACTCCGAAATTCTCATTAAAAATTTTACCCAGCGCTGTCTTCCGCGAAACCCCGATAACTGTCGTTCTACTTGTAGCACTTCTAATACGCTCTGTGTATACGCGTATATGTCTCCTTTCATTCCCACTTACAACCAAAATCTTCCGTCGTATTTTATCTTTAGACATTATTCTCCCGCTTATTCACAAGCGCTGTTTTACTTAACCCCCGCTATCGTTGTTTATCCTACTTTTGTTTATTTAATGTAACAGTCGTAATCTGTTAGTAAAATATCCCCAGATTTCTATTCTCTTACTGCTCGATCTATTCCGAAAACATAGCGTGTCTTCGTTCCTCTTATTAGCTTCTAACTTCTTTATCTATCAAGCCTTTCAAAGTCAAACGTTTCACTAAACATCTGTTATGCTTCTTCCTTTATTACAACATGCAAACTATAGTCTTTCTCTGTAAATCGATATTGTTTTCGTACGTGCCATCTGCACTTGTGTTTTGCCCTCATTATATATTTCCAGCTATTATTTGTTGACCAGATTTTATGTTCGTTATCTGTCTACAACTTTAACATTCTTAGAATTTATAACATGTGCAATTCGAATAACAACCGTCCCTTTAAATATGCTATAAACCTGAAAGCTTTTATTATTTACACCATTTATGCAAAAGAATATTAAAACAAATCTTAATTATGCTTACCAAAATTTACATTCTACGTGCATTTACGCAACTATGCGCCTCAAATTGTTTCCTAACTTATTAATAATTAATATTTACAATCGAATTTTATGCTGTATTATATATATATATATATATATATATATATATATATATATATATATATATACAGGGTGCCCACAATCTATCTCCGTATATGGGTAACTTTTTTATTATAGAAGATACAATATTGGTTAAATTAGCAAAGTTGAAGAGAAATTTACGAGTAGTATGATGCTTTTTTGAAAACTCACCTAGATGCTCAACTTTTTAGATATTTGAAAAACTGAAATTTGCTATTTTCTTCAAACGCTAATAACTTTTAACGGTTTAACCTATAGAGAAAATAAAACTGCTTGTAAGGTAACTTTTACGTAGAATTCAATAGCGTATATGACAATTTTAATTGGAAATGGGTTTTCAAGCTACAAACATAACCTCACTTTTTTTAAATGGAAACCATAGTTCAATATAACCCAAATGGAAAGGTTCTTCTTTTCTGATTACCCTGATGTAAGGGTTGATGCACTTATTTTCAGTGGTTTCTTCATAATAAAGAAAAAACGATTTATTTATTTGCGGACATCAAGGAGTCCATGGATACATATTACAAACAAACAAAATGTGTAAAAATCAATAATGGAAACACAAGTTTATTGTAACTAAATTTGTTATAAACTAAGAAAAATAAAATACTTAAAAAATAAACTATCCATACAATACAAATAACTTAATCAAAGGAAACAAAAATTAATTAATGCGAATATGCCGACTCATACATTAACATATGCTCAAAATGACCTCCATTAGCTTGCAAACACATTTCGCACCTTTTAATTAGGTTTTGGTGCACCTTATTTAACGTTTGTGGTTTTATACTTGTAATAGCTGCTGTAATACTATCTTTGAGTTGCTCAATGTTATTGAATTTTTTAGCATACACTACATCCTTTACAGTACCCCAAAGAAAAAAATCCAGTGGCGATAGTTCTGGTGACCTTGCCGGCCATGGAACAGGACCTGCATTGCCAATCCAATTTGGAAAACTATTATCAAGATATTCAGAAACGGCTTGAGCATTGTGAGCAGGTGCACCGTCATGCTGAATATAATATAAGTTTTGCAGTAAATTAAGTGGCAAATTATCGAGCATTTCTTGCAATTCGTTTTGTAGAAAATTCAAATAGTGTACACCATTTAAATTATAATTATAGAAGAAAGGCCCAAGTATTTTATTACCAAAATGGCACACCACACATTTATCGAAAATTGATGTTGATCCCGCCTTTCTTCTGTTAAATGGGGATTTTCCTGACTCCAGTAGACTGTATTTTTCTGTTAAACATGCCTTTGTTAGTAAATTTTGCTTCGTCGGTAAATATAATAGTGTGACTAAAACCAGGATTATTATTTGTTTCATTAAGAAACCACCTACAAAACTGTTGTCTTCTCTCACAATCCCCATGATACAGTGTATTGCTAACATGGGTTTTGTATGGTTTGTAGCGGTTTTGTTTTAAAATTAGGCGAGCTTTTTCTGTAGAAGTAGCGCACTCAATTGCAGTTTCTCGGTGGACGCTGTTGGCTTAAAATTTATGTAGGCTAACACACGTTCTTCATCATCAGTTTTGAATTTTTTATCAGTACTGGGTTTTGTAAAGCACCAAACCTTTTAAATTGTTTTATAATTTAGAAAACAATCGTTTATCTGGCTGCCTTCTTTCCAAATATCTTTCATAATACATATCACCAGCAGCATCACAATTTCTGTTACAGGCATAGTAACAAAAGAGCATGTCATTTTTTTCGTCGTTTGTATACATTCTCTATTATAATCAAATAAATTTAAAAGTCTTCTACACAAAATTTGCAACCCAGAGCAAATAAACACTTTAACTAATAATATCTGACAAATGCCAGTTGTTTTTTGTTTATTTAAAATATGTATCCATGGACTCCTTGATGCCCGCAAATAAATAAATCGTTTTTTCTTTATTATGAAGAAACTACTAAAAATAAGTATATTAACCCTTACATCAGAGTAATCAGAAAAGAAAAACCTTTCCATTTGGGTTATATTGAACTATGGTTTCCATTTAAAAAAAGTGAGGTTATGTTTGTAGCTTGAAAACCCATTTCCAATTAAAATTGTCATATACGCTATTGAATTCTACGTAAAAGTTACCTTACAAGCAGTTTTTATTTTCTCTATAGGTTAAACCGTTAAAAGTTATTAGCGTTTGAAGAAAATGGCAAATTTCAGTTTTTTCAAATATCTAAAAAGTTGAGCATCTAGGTGAGTTTTCAAAAAGCATCATACTACTCGTAAATTTCTCTTCAACTTTGCTAATTTAACCAATATTGTATCTTCTATAATAAAAAAGTTACCCATATACGGAGATAGATTGTGGGCACCCTGTATATATATATATATATATATATATATATATATATATATACAGGGTGAGTTTGTAGTGTGGCAACCGTCGATAACTCCGTTATTATAAAGCTACCTAAACCAAATTTGGAGGCATATTAGGCATGCCCAAAGTGCACATTTTAAAAATATTTGGAAGCATACAGGGTGTTTCATAATTGCAGGGCATATTAAATTTATATTTTTTAAATGGAACACCTTATATATTATTACATTTTTGAAAAGCCCATAAAAAGAGCTTTAATTTGATATCAAATTGTATCTGTCTATTCCTTTTAGTTTTTGTGATATTCAACTGTTTTTAGAAAAAATGACCCTGATTAGATACATTGCCACTGCACTAATACACAACTTATGTTAATTTTCAAGATGCAGAAAATTTTACCATATACCATAGTGTATTTGTAAATATCACTTTTTTGAAATTTCTTCCTAGTATACAGGGTGTGTAAGGTTTCGCAAAATGCAATTTTTAAAACTTTTTTAAATGGTGCTTTACCAATTTTATTGCTACAATGGATAGCTCATTAAGTGTCCTTTCATTTTTGTTAAGCATTCCCTATACCTAAATCCATTACTTTCCGAGATATTTTAGATTTTTTCAAATTTTATGAATGTTTTTAATTTACATAACTAAAAATAACTTACTATTGGAGAATATTATAAAACAATTAATACATATTGATTAACAATCAACTACACTTATCCAATAACAATTTTCACTAAAGATATAACAACCTACAATAATACGCTATCAACAGAATTCTGCCAGATCAACAATATGCTTTTTATAGAAAATGTTCAAACAGGAAATCAGGCAGGCTTTGAAAAAAACAACAATTACAATCAAAATGTCATTTAGGTTTATTAATTGTAGAGTGTTGTCATTTAACACATTATTAGTTCTGTTTTAAATGTAATGTTTGAAGGAGTTTTCAAAATGAATTTTACAGTGGAAGAACAAATAAATATGATTTGGGTATTGGGAGCAAGTTTAAAAAATTTCCTACTTGCATCAAGAATATACCAAGAGAGATATCTTGTTAAATGACAACATACTACAATTGATAAACCTAAATGATATTTTAATTGTAATAGTTATTTTTTTCAAAGCCTGCCTAATTTTCTGCTTGAACATTTTCTATAAAATGCATATTGTTGATCTGGAAGAATTCTGTTGATAGCGTATTATTGTAGGTTGTTGTATCTTTAGTCAAAATTGTTATTGGATAACTGTAGTTAATTGTTAATCAAAATGTATTAATTGTTTTATAATATTCCTCAATAGTAAGTTATTTTTAGTTATGTAAATTAAAAACATTCTTAAAATTTGAAGAAAATCCAAAATATCTCAAAAAGTAAGGGATTTAGGTATAGGAAATGCTTAATGCTTAAATGAAAGGACACTTAATGAACTATCCATTGAAGCAATAAAATTGGTAGGGTGCCATTTAAAAAAAATTTAAAAATTGCATTTTGCGAAACCTGACACACCCTGTATACTGGGAAGAAATTTCAAAAGAGTGATATTTACAAATATACTATGGTATACGGTAAAATTTTCTGCATCTTGAAAATTAACATAAGTTGTGTATTAGTGCAGTGGCAGTGTATCTAATCGGGGTTATTTTTTCTAAAAATAGTTGAATATCTCAGAAACTAAAAGGAATAGACAGATACAATTTGATATCAAATTAAAGCTCTTTTTATGGGCTTTTCAAAAATGTAATAATATATAAGGTGTTCTATTTAAAAAAATATTAGTTTAATATGCCCTAGTATTATGAAACACCCTGTATGCTTCCAAATATTTTAAAAATGTGCATTTGAGGCATGCCTAATGTGCCTCCAAATTTGGTTTACGTAGCTTTTATAATAACGGAGTTATCGACCGTTGCCACACTAAAAACTCACCCTGTATATATATATATATATATATATATATATATATGAGATTTTGCAAAGTTTGATATTAACTGTGAATTTTCCCTGGGGGGTATAATCAATTTTGAAAAGTGCGTTTTGTTGCCTGGAATGTTTTGTATTCGTTTTATTAACCGAAATTGAGCAATGTTTTGTGATAACTTAGTAAATGACATATAGCCCTAACTGTGACTTGTAACACTCTATATATGAGAATTTGCAAAGTTAGATATTAACTGTCAGTCCTCCCTGGGGGGTAAAAACAATTTTGAAGAGTGCGCTTTGTGGCGTGAATTGTGGTGTATTCATCCTATTAACCGACATTGAGCAATGTATTTTGATAACTTACTAAATGACATATCGTCCTGAAAAATATGCTCTGCCGTGGAATGAGGTGTATTTTTCTTACAAATGTAATAACGCAGTTCTTTTTATATCGCGGTTTATGCCTTAATCGCCCAACGCTTAAAAAGCCACGACTGTTGATATGCGATTTTTCCTATTTTTACTGGTAAGTTGTCCGCCAACTTTATTAGTTGGCGGTCATCAAGCATGTTTCAATTTGGCAACGTTGATGCTACATACTCCGATTTCGGGCGTGTTCGTAATTTTAGCCGCTAATTTTCGGATGTGCTGCTGTCACACCACTAATATATTAAACATCACGGGTATTTGTTAATAATTTAAACGAATAATTCGCACGTGTCTGATTTATGTTGTAAATTTGATACAATTTGATTAACGGTATGAAAAAAAAAGTACAAGATTTAGAGATTTTCAGGCTTTTAGTGTATGAAAGATTGCCTAGCTCAAGGTTTAGAACCTTCTAAGGATTTTAATTCAATACATAAAAATTATCTTTCCACCGTTGAAGACGTCATCAGGTGATTAGAATGCTGTAAGACACAAAAGGATGTTTGCAAATTTTCGTACATAATCTTATTCTTATACATTTGATAAATGATTTAAGAGTTGGACTCTTGTTGTAAACGTTTGTAAAGTTGCCTACCCACATATTTTAATAATAAAAGGAACTGAAACTATAACGATAACAACTATCATTAGCAGTTTTAAACGGCTTAAGATTTAAAACGACAAAAACTTAGTTCAATGGAAGCAGCTTTTTACTGAACAAGAAGTGCGTTGTCATTCTTCCTATGTTATCTTACAAGTCTTAAAGCCTTATAATGGTTTTTAATTTATAAAATATCACACTTGCTTGTTAATAATTAAAGGAAAAATGTTTGTAGAGCAGCTATTTACGTTGTGAACGTAATATAATTTGTTTAACATTATGAAAAAGCGCGTTACCAGACTTAGAGATATCCATGCCTTCATCCGTATGAAAAATTGCCGCACCTGAGTTTAGACAAGTCTAAGGGCCGGTTGTACAATGTTGGTTTAAACTCAAGTTTGGTTAAATTGGATCAAAGGTAATCTTAAGTTTAAACTAAACTTTAAACTACACATGTTTTACATGCTCATTTTATCGTTAGTTTAAGTAAACCTTATTTTCTATGTATAAACGACGGGTGGCAATTCTGAAACTACCTTCATTTCTTACTTAATTGGTCTGTGCTGCTTACAGATCTTAGGTTATGCATGTTATATTTTTTTTGTGTTATACATATATTTTAATTTTTTCATTGTTAAAATAGATCTTTGAAATAAATTAAAATAAAAAATACAAACGAAGTATAGGTCTTTCAAAATCTCAGCGACCTGCGCAGAAATCCCAAATATTACTGACAAAACTAAAAACCAAAATGAAAATATGGTATTGTGGAATCATAGTCATGCCTCCAACAGCGTTGACGTTAATGCAATATAATTTAAAATCGATGTTACCATATGAATATTTTTTATACATTTTTCACACTAAAAAATATTTGTTCTGTACTACACCACGTTACATGTTATATTTATATTTATGAGATTACTCTGTTCTAAATCATATTTATTATTTTGATTAAATCTATGTTTATTAATGTAACAAAAGGTCACGTGCTTCTATTATGAAAGTGGCCTATCTTTTTTAACCTTATCTAATCTATGTTCTTAACTTACCGCCGAGCCGATACTGCATATTCTAGACACTTAATTTTGCATGTGCGATTCCTGCCTATTTCTGTTTTCTGTATTTTGTTTAATTTCCCTTTGTTAATATTATTTATAAAACAGTCTTTTTCAAGACTACACTTTGTTGTTTATTTTGAAATTGTAAGTAAACGCTTTTAAATTTAATATTTCTTGAGTACATATTTTTTTATATTTCATTATGAGCAATTCTAAAAAAATTGTTAAAAGTCAAGGTCGTGAGATTATATATATTGTGACGAAACTTACCTGCACAATTCGCATACTGTATTGAAGTCGTGGGACGATGGTTCAAATCAATAAAAAGCACCATTAGTTAAAGGGAAACGTTTAATTATTACACATGCTGGTGGCAAAAAAGGTTTTGTTCCGAATGGATTGCTAATTTTTAAGTCTGGACTTAAAACTGGCGATTATCATGCTAAAATGAATCATAGAAATTTCTGTAAATGGTTACAAGATAAATTATTACAAAACCTTGAGCCAAACTCTTGTGTTAGTGATGGAGAATGCAACATATCATAATACGACCGAGGAACCACATCCAACTACGGCATGGAAAAAAGAAGACATGAGGTGTTGGCTACTGAGAAGAAACATACCCTTTCAGCTTAAAGATACAAAATCAGAACTTTATGCAAATATTAGCCAACATAAGCTTCCGTGCAAGCAATATGTTGTTGATAAAATTTTAGCCGAATATGGTCATACAGTGTTGCGATTGCCCCCTTATCATCTTGAACTCAATCATATTGAAAAAATATGGGCAATGGTAAAAAATCATGTTGCTGCAAATAACACAACTTTTAAATTAGAGGATGTATGGAAGTTGGCTGAAAATAAGTTCAATACCGTTGGTTATCAAGAATGGGTAAATGTTTGTTCTCGTGTAGAAAAAACAGAAAAAGAATACCTTAGTAGGGAATATATAATAGACGACATAGTGTAACTAAATTTTTTGTGGTTGTTTATTGACAGCCCCAATTTTATTGTTGTTTGGGCCCTGAACGTTGCGGCGTCACTGAAACGTTATTTTTTCTACATTAAGGCGCTAGTGAACAAAAGTCTTCCGACATAGCTAAGGGTCTATTCCTGGGTAGAGCAATAAGAAGTAGGGGGGGGAGGGGAAGTCGAATTCTGTTTGCAAACCAAAGTTAAGCTAAATCAAATAGGCGCCACCATGTCCTGAGATAATTACGATAATTGCAAAGCACAGTTCTAAGGGCGGACGTGGAAACCCAAAGATAAAATGATCGCCTTCGTTAACAAAAACCTGTCTTAACAAAATAAGACGCAGCTCCTGTAAGAAATTGCAAAGATTAAATAAATAAAAAAGTAGAACACCATTTGTGTCCTATAAAAGTATATACAAATAAAAAAATGTATATCCAATATAACATTGGCACCAAACTATTACTCAGAATTTTACTTTTGTGTATTTTGTGTATTTAGATTTGATCGCATTTGACCAAAATAAAAGCCTTAAATTTGAACTATTTGTTTACTAAAAAAACTCTTTCAAAATATCGGAACTTTTTAACAAAAAATTGTCATTATCAACTACAACAAAGTTAAAGTTTTGACTTATTTTCAAAACAACCAACAATACTTTAAACATGACTTGTTATAAATATTAGAGTGATAATAATTTATAAGCATAACACACTGAATTACGTTCTAACCTGGGCAGATCTTTTCAGGTAGATTACAGTTACTAGAATCTTATATAACGTGGATTTGAACTTTCATATTTACGTTTATTAATTTATGTATAGATAAAGCTAATCACAAAAATAGGAATGTTTTGTTTAAATTCCAGTACAGCTGCACGAAGCATCTGCTTTCAAAACAACATCTGTCAACTGTGCAAGACAAAAAAAATATGACGTCGAAAACATACGTTAAAATTATCGAAGGTTCAAATGGAACAAAGCTTATTATTATAAAAAACTAATCTGACAAAATTTAGTTCTGTGGCTTATAAAACCAGTTCAACAATAATTGAAACTTACTCAACTTACATGTTGTAACCATAATAGCAAGTTTCCGTGCTCTAACCTTTTAAACACATGCAAGAAATATTTTATAACTTATAATGAACCAAAACTGCTTTTGTTGTTTCACGATGAATTGAGATGGAAATTACGTTCTCCAAACAAAGTTACCAGCCATTCCTAATTAAATATGACTGCATCCAAATTACATCTATAATTTCTAATCGACTGTTCCCAAGTGACGGTAATTCTAAATCTTTAGATCCTACATGACGAATTATGTTTGTTCCATTCTTCGTTGTCGCGCTAAATAAATTAATTCAAATTACATTAGATTGCAAAATGTATACTTTACCAACCGTTAGTAGAAGATACCTCAACAGTTAATAGTTGATACGAAGATTGCCAGCCTCTAGCCGAAAATACATCTTAATCAAACTATTGCCAGCGGCTGACTGACTTGTCGAAATAAGAACCGAGTAGTCGCAACATTAGAGACGTGTAATACGAAATAAACAACTCGATATGCGCTTGGAACTAGCTTTATGTGACACAGATATATTAACACAAGTAGATCACTAAGGAACGATGCACGATTAGCGCATTATTCTTGTAATTCTATGCAAATAATTATTATTGAAAATAAAAATGTTACACTACCCCTTTCCTAAAAGAAAAAAAAAACAAAAAATTTTAAGCAAAAAAAAAACTAAAGTAGCTAACCAACAGGTTACTTACAAAAATCGAATACAAAATCGAACCAGTCAGGGCTGAAATCTCCTTCACCCTACTGATTATCCTGTCACTAATTTTCAAACATCACCACCAATTAGCGACGGATCAAATGGTGAGGTTCACCATGCAAACCTCGGACCATACCAAACAAAAAAAAATTAAAAAAAGGTCAAAATCAAGGGAAAGAATATGCCAATATTCTCTCTACCTAAATATGTAGAAATCAGGACTAACAATTTATATAGTCAACTTATTTCTACTTTCTAATAATATCTTCTATTAACGCGCGACAAACTTAACTAGTATGTACATCAACGTACACTACAAAACTACTATACAAAATTTTCGAACAAAATAAGTTGCAAAAGGACAGTCTTCATTTAGTATTAGTTAAAACCATACTAAATCAAAAATCAGAACAAAACGAAACAAGCAAACAACTGATTTACTTATAATCAAAAAAATGACTGAACTGGAACTAATCGTCAGGATCATCATTTTCATCTGGATCTGATGCAGCAAAGGGTTTCAAGTCCTTAACATGCCATTTTCCGGCTTTTGAATCATCAATAAAAAAACTAATCACGACGATAGCTAACAAAAAAATATCAGTGTTCAGGTACACTCTCACCCTAATACCAACCGAATTGTCGAAACAACTACAATGCTTTACAACGCCTAAATTTGCTAGAATGACAAACCCTCTACGAGTCTCACCTAGACTAACAATCAAAAATTACATCAACTCAAAAAATTATGATGCAAAAATTACTAGAGCGACTAACTCACCTCGAGTCTCGTCTAGACTTACGTAATGCTGAGCGACCAACTCTTCCTGAGTCTCGTCTAGACTAACATACTGCTGAACGACCAACCACGACGACAAGTTCCGCCTAGACTAAATTGCGTTGCAATGCCGATCTAAATAAAAAATCTGCTATCAAAAACAAAAACGTGCCTATGCACAAGAGCAATTCTCAAATGATACGACGACAGTTCAAACCGATGTATCCTTAAAAATAGAATTCGTAGTATTATCATCAAATTCGGACAAAAATGTTCTTTATTGACTCAAGCGAATTAAACAACCAGGTTCTTTCACTTATTACACCTCTATTCCTAAGTTCATATTCCAGTTCCTCTTTAAGTAAACAACCAATTTGGAATTTTTGAGACATGATTGCGATATTCTAATATTTTAATGAAATTAAATTGATAAATCTAAATGATTTAAGCCTTACAAAAATTATCAAAACAAATTCGGGCAACGAAAAGTCAAAATCAAAAAGTGAATTCGGTAAAAATAGGTTTTTGCCAAAACAATATCAAATAAAATCTTTATTGGGTCAAAATAAAATTAAAGTTAAAAATAAATTTGACTAAGGTAATTAACTGACTGAAGGAAGGTCAATGTCTCAATTAAATTTGTACCAAAACAAATTTCAACAACAATAGCAAATTTAAGCAAACAAATTTTGAAATTAATAGCAAATTTAAGCAAACAAATTTCGAAGCAAAATAAATTTTAAGCAAACAAATTTCGAGACAAAATAAATTTTGAGCAAACAAATTTCGAGGCCCTACACGTTGCGGCGCCAGCGAAACTACTGCCCCACGTTGGATGCCAGTGTAACTAAATTTTTTGTTGTTGTTTATTGACAGCCCCAATTTTATTGTTGCTTGGGCCCTGAAGGTTGCGGCGTCACTGAAACGTTATTTCTTCTACATTAAGGCGCCAGTGAACAAAAGTCTTTCGACATAGCTAGGGGTCTATTCCTGGGTAGAGCAATAAGAAGTGGGGGGAAGTCGAATTCTGTTTGCAAACCAAAGTTAAGCTAAATCAAATAGGCATCACCATGTCCTGAGATAATTACGATAATTGCAAAGCACAGTTCTAAGGGCGGACGTGGAAACCCAAAGATAAAATGATCGCCTTCGTTAACAAAAACCTGTCTTAACAAAATAAGACGCAGCTCTTGTAAGAAATTGCAAAGATTAAATAAATAAAAAAGTAGAACACCATTTGTGTCCTATAAAAGTATATAAAAATAAAAAAATGTATATCCAATATAACATTGGCACCAAACTATTACTCAGAATTTTACTTTTGTGTATTTTGTGTATTTAGATTTGATAGCATTTGACCAAAATAAAAGCCTTAAATTTGAACTATTTGTTTACTAAAAAAAACTCTTTCAAAATATCGGAACTTTTTAACAAAAAATTGTCATTATCAACTACAACAAAGTTAAAGTTTTGACTTATTTTCAAAACAACCAACAATACTTTAAACATGACTTGTTATAAATATTAGAGTGATAATAATTTATAAGCATAACACACTGAATTACGTTCTAACCTGGGCAGATCTTTTCAGGTAGATTACAATTACTAGAATCTTATATAACGTAGATTTGAACTTTCATATTTACGTTTAATAATTTATGTATAGATAAGGCTGATCACAAAAATAGGAATGTTTTGTTTAAATTCCAGTACAGCTGCACGAAGCATCTGCTTTCAAAACAACATCTGTCAACTGTGCAAGACAAAAAAAATATGACGTCGAAAACATACGTTAAAATTATCGAAGGTTCAAATGGAACAAAGCTTGTTATTATAAAAAACTAATCTGACAAAATTTAGTTCTGTGGCTTATAAAACCAGTTCAACAATAATTGAAACTTACTCAACTTACATGTTGTAACCATAATAGCAAGTTTCCGTGCTCTAACCTTTTAAACACATGCAAGAAATATCTTATAACTAATAACGAACCAAAACTGCTTTTGTTGTTTCACGATGAATTGAGATGGAAATTACGTTCTCCAAACAAAGTTACCAGCTATTCCTAATTAAATATGACTGCATCCAAATTATATCCATAATTTAAAATCGACTGTTCCCAAATGACGGTAATTCTAAATCTTTAGATCCTACATGACGAATTATATTTGTTCCATTCTTCGTTGTCGCGCTAAATAAATTAATTCAAGTTACATTAGATCGGTAAATGTATACTTTACCAACCGTTAGTAGAAGATACATCAACAGTTAATAGTTGATACGAAGATTGCCAGCCTTTAGCCGAAAATACATCTTAATCAAACTATTGCCAGCGGCCGACTGACTTGTCGAAATAAGAACCGAGTAGTCGCGACGTTAGAGGCGTGTAATACGAAATAAAAAACTCGAGATGCGCTTGGAACTAGCTTTATGTGACACAGATATATTAACACAAGTAGATCACTAAGGAACGATGCACGCTTGCGCATTATTCTTGTAATTCTATGCAAATAATTATTATTGAAAATAAAAATGTTATACTAGAAGAACTAATAATAAATGTTAACTACGATAATGATTCTTCAGACTTAAGTTTGGCTGATAATGATTTTGGTTGCAAACCATTACAGTAACGTGCAATATGATTGTGTATGCTATAAGGCATTTTCAATTTGTTTGTAGTGCATATTGTTATTCATTTAAATAAGCAACATTATTGTATTACTTAATAATATTAATAACTAATATTTTACTTGGGTGTCTGATGTAAATAATATATTTAAGGTTTTATTAAATTTATTTGAAATCATTGAACGAGTTGTATGAAAATTTCAATCATGCTGTCTAAAGTAATTATTATGACTATATAATGTAGATAGCTCAGGGTGAAGTTCAAGCAATATATACAATTACTATTTTGCCCAAACTTTTAAATTGAGTGTTTATTTAACTGAAACATTTGTATAAAAATAACTTTTTGTACTACAGTACTTTTGCTATCCAAGCCTACAATCTACAGTGTGTTCATAACTATGAATTTCTTCTCCATTGTTAAAACCATTCTTGATGTTATCAATAGTTTTTCAAGATTCAAACAGTAAACTACCTATATTCCAAGTTTTATTTTTAATTGATTGTTCTAATTAAAATCTTTGAAGTTCCGTAAAAATCTACTCTTTTTTAAGTTAAGGTTTATTGCGCTCATAAAGTACAAGTTGAACATCAAGCCATGTCATAAGATACATTACATTCTAAACATTTATAATATATAAGGCAGGAGAATAATACAAACAATCCACTTTATTATTTTCTATATATCATACAATTAGAGATACTACAAAACCAAGTCGGCAGCATTTATAGTGAAAAATTCATCCACTGAGTACAAGCAAAAGAATAGCAAGTTTTTCTTTAAAAGTTTTTTAATTGATGTACATTTTTTATCGCAGATGATATGTGATTATAGTTTTATTGGAAATATGACTAATTCTATGAATTATTTCAAGATGATGCTGCTGAAATCTTAGTGTATTTCCCACCCTAAGTCTGTTGTATGAAATCTCATTTAAAATTATACAATGAGTAGGGCACTTCTTTATATACATTACTGCATTTAAGATATAAATTGAAAATACTGTAAGTATTTTGAGTTGCCTGAACAAGTCCCTGCAGGAACGGTTATAGTTCTTGAATAACATTAATCTAACTATTCTATTCTCTTTTGAAGTATAAATATCTCTCTGCCTTTCGCGAGTTTCCCCATGCAACTATGCTATAACTTAACATTGAATATATGCATAGTAGTAAGCAACCAGAATATTTAAGCTAACATCCTCCCATAATCTCCATATAATAAAGCATTTTACCTTTAGTTTATTTTTCAAAAATGCAATCTGATTATACCAGTTAAGACACAAATCAACTTCAATTCCTAAGAAATAAACGTAGGACTCCTGGCTCAGAAATTAATTAGCTGAGCTTTTTAGAAGCAAACTATGATCAGGTAACAGTTGAAAATAATATGGCTATTGTTTTACAAAGATTTAAGATTAGCCCATTTCTAGAACAGTAAGCCTGCATATTATGCTTATGCTGAATCCTTTGATGCAGATTCCACAATGGGTTATCCACACTTATAAACTTTGTATGTATTTGAAAAATTCATACTTCAAACGTGGTTCTTAATGATATTCGAAAAATTTTAAGTTCATTTTCTAGTTTTTTTTATCTTGACAATCTATTCCTCGTGTTCGACAGGAATAGTAACTTTGACCTTATCCCATAATCTTTCTTTATATGATTTATTTAATTCACTTAGTCCCAAGATGTATTATAAAATTCAAAAGTGAATGCGCCTTGCCTTTTATCATAGATTAGTAGTAAGGTTAGGTATTTGTTTACTCATTAATAATTTGACATTACATTAAGGGTTATTTTAGCGAATCGTGATGTTTTTAGGTTGGACTGAAAACATCGTGTTATATCCTTTTCTAAAGGTTTTTCACTTCCTCCATTGCGGCTCCCAGGGTCGCTGAGATTTTGAAACAGCTCTAACAATTTTCTTAAAAGTGAAATTGACTTATTAGTTTGTTGGTGGAAATGCGGAAAGAAGTGTTAGAATGTAAAAAAACTGATCACTCAACTTGGCAAGAAAAAGAAGTAGCTTGGCAAGATTTAGAAAAATATTTCAATTCTAGGACATTAACGGGTCCAAGAAATTTCAAGACTTTGAAGACAAAATATGAAATTTAAAAAAAAAATTCTAAGAAAAATTTCTGCCAAAGAAAGCAAGCTTTCTATAAGACAGGAGGTGGTTCTTGTTCAACACTTGACTATGTGGATGATAAAATACAGTGTATTTTGGGAAGTGTCGCAGTTGAAGGATTGGAGTCCCAGAATGACTCTGATAGTGGTAAATAACAAATTAACCTTCATTGTTTATGTTTGCAGTGCCTATTGTAATTGAACCAAGCTAACCTTCATCCTCAAGGCTAACAAGTACTCAGGCATCTGTTGAATATCTAATGGATGAATTAATTTTGGAAGAAAAAACTGTTATGTCTATTGAATTGACCACAGCACGCATCAATAACAAAAGTAAGCGCAAACGAAAAAACTGTTTGACTGAAGATGCAAGAGTAAAATATGTAGGAGTGGCAAATGAAAAGTTAAAAGTACTAAAGCTACAACAAGAACTTTTAAAGACACAAATTGATTGCATGAAATTGGAATCGAAAGCAAAAATCAAGGCAATTGACAAAAATTTGAAAAAAATCTAAAAATATCAAAACAGCAAATGGATAGGGAAGAGGAACTCCATCTATTAAATGTTGAATATTTAAAAAAACAATTAAATAATCAGTTGGGTGATTAATATTTTAATATTGCCATTACAGTATAAAGTATCAATGTAAGTCTTTTGAATAAAAAATTAAAACATGCCAATTTTATTTACAAGAAAAATATTGTATAGCCAATTGACCGTTAAAGTAATCATTAATTAACTGCCGTCTTGTAATATCATTCATTAAATGATTTGCTGGTAGTGGAACATCTACTGGATCTTCGTCATAGTAACTGTAATTTGGGTTTTCTGGAGGTTCGGGCTCATGTCTTGTAACAGCTATATTATGTAAGACTGCTGAAGCAACAATTACAGTTTGAATAGTTTCCATTTTAAGTCGCATGCCTAAACTCAAAACTGGAAACCTTCTTTTCCAGACTCCATAACTGCGTTCCACAACATTTCGTGTACGAATGTGTGATTCATTATACAAATTCTCGGCATGGGTGTGTGTACGTAGTAATGGAGTTGATAAATAAGGCAGAACTGGATATCCACTATCGCCAAGAATAAGGTAATTTCCAAAGTGGCCTGATTCAAACAGAGCGCCAATCCGACTATTTCTAAAAGATATGTGAATCACGGGCTGAGCCTTGCCATCTGCACACAATATCTTGAATTTGCATACTTGAATCGCAGATTGTTTGTACATTTAACGAAAAATAGTTTTTCCTATTTCTAAAAATTTCAGCGTTTTGACCTCCTGACATATAGTTTTTTGAATGCAATTCATACAAAATTTGTTATACAGGTTACCTGGGGACTGAATCCTCATGTGTGTACAATCCAATACTCCAATTACTCTAGGAAATCGAGCTATATCATAAAAATTTCTGCTGCTCTGTTCCAGATTAGGTGAAATTTTTTACAAATTGTGCCCGTAATGATACTATTGCATTACTGACTTCAAGTATAATTCTGCTTGTTGTAGATTTATGGATTGCAGCAAAATCACCCACTGCTATTAGCATACTCCCAGATGCATAAAACCTTAGTGCTATAAGTAATTTTTGGATTGGTGTCACAACATAATTTCTACAATAAGATTATTAAACCAATTAAGATATACTTGAGTTAAAGTTACCTTTCTGTGGGCCTTTCCAATGTGTGGTGTATTAATCCTAATAAATAAATCACCAATTGCTTGGACAATCGAAAGCGCATTACAAATTCTTCGTCTCTCCACCGTTGTAAATGATTAAGTCGGAATCGAAAAATCTGAGGACGTCTTGGGCTTTCGACAACGTGCATATCGTCGTGTTTTTCATCTGAAGAAGATACTGCATCTACCATTTCCACAAGAGCCAGGTCAACCAAGTTTATATTGTTCTCATTTTCCATGAAGATTGTTATGTAATAATAAATGCAAAATAATATTTAATTAAGTGTTGATACAAAATGATAAACAAACAATGATATTATAAATAATATACAAATCTCAAATGCAATAATAAAAAATCAATTTAATTCGAAATTTTAGGTTAGGGTATACTAAATTAATGACAGTCAAATATAAACTCAGTTTAAACGGGAGATTTTCATGGTTTAAATTCAAACTTAGTTTAAACCTTAGTTATAGATTATCTCAGTTTGTACAACCCAATCCCAAATTAAACTACAGTTTAAACCGAATTTTAAGATTAAACTAATATTGTACAACCGGCCCTAAGGGCCGGTATTATAGGTGCAGTTTAAAAGTTTGGTTTAACTAAACCATAATCTATAGTTTAAACTTATATTCTGCTTAACCTGTTTTATAACTTCGGTTTAAGTAAACGATACAGCAAAGAATTCAACCTCCAATTTCTTAGTGTTGCTATCTTCGGTGCAGTAGAAATGTGTTATGTCAAAAGTTAACTGTCTAAAAAGTTGGGTTATCCCGCTTCCTGTTACTGACGGTGTATTGTACTGTTGTTCAATTTGTAATTAATTACTGTAGTGTAGTAATAATGGAAGTTGAAAATAAACGTACAGCAAATTTTACTAGTGGTGAAAAAAATATTATTTTATCTTTGATTAAAAAGTATAAAAGCATTGTAGAATGCAAGAAAACCGATGCAGTTACATGGAAACAAAAGCAAAACTGCTGGGAAAAGATTGCTGAAGAATTTAATTTTTTAAACGGCAGTATGAAAACTGCAAAGACAATTCACTGCAAATATGATAATATAAAAAAAAAACTAAAAAGAATTTTGCTTTGGAAAAGCAAGAAATGTATAAAACTGGAGGAGGTACATCTACTACAGTTGTAACAACCACTGATTTGGACATAAAAGAAATTCTTGGTTCGAATATAGATGGTCTGGACAGTCAATTCGACAGTGATTGTATTGTTGCGAGCTACTATTAGGCAACCCGTCAAACACACAAGCGCTGTAGGCTCTGCATAGTCTTCAGGATTCGAGAATTCTTCTAGCAATCAAACACACAAAACGCCGCCAGCACTGTTTATTCTCAATAGACCGGGAAGCTTCTCGTAATTACTAAAGGATGAGTCATATCTTTAACTCAGAGTATATATAAGACCGCTATTAAATGCAAGGGTCAGTCTATACTTGAATGTCTAATATAAATTATATCGTGTACAGTAAACGTAGTTGAGCTTTTGGAAGTCAAGAATATACATAAATGTTATATGCTGTGTCTAATGTACATGCAGCTTGTAGTATACATAAATAGATAGAAGTGTATAATAAATAAATAGTTGTGTTAGTGTTGTTAATGGACCAATCCTAAAGAAGTTAGTTTAAGAAGATATTAATGCTTGTAAATTCATTAGTGTAATAGTGCTTCATTGTTAAGTGGACTTGAAAACATCTATAAATAAGGCATATAATGTTAATTAGACTTGTGAACAGTGAGTAATAAAGACTCTTGTGATTACTTGTTTTAAATTAAAGAAACGCGGTAGCAGTAGCCCGCTTCACTGGTGTCAGATGTGGGGTATTTAGTGATTAATTTAAAAGGAAAGCACACAAGTCTAAAGACATTTAAGTAGTTTATATATGCCAGTTACAAGAAGTCAAAGTAAGATGGACGCAGAAGCTTTAATGAATTTCCTTAAGGATTTTAAATCTGGTATGGAAGAAAAGTTTACTGAAAATGCTGCGAAAATAGATGAAAAGCTTAGTGAAAATGCTGAGAAAATGGAGGAGAGGTCGGCTAAACTGGAAGTGACAATCGGTGAAAATTTAGTGAAGTTAGTTGAACTGAAATCGACACTTAAAGAGTTTAAAGACGGTATGGAAGTAACACTTAGTGAAAATGCTGAGAAAATAGAAGAAAAGTTGAGTGAAAATGCTGCGAAAATAGAAGAAAAGTTAAGTGAAAATACAGCCACGTTAGAACGAAGATTAATGGAAAGCTCCATTGCATTGAAAGACGATTTCACTCAACAGGTAAAAACAGTTGAACAAAAGTTGGACAATAAATTGATAAAAATGGAAGAAGATGCGATGAGGCTGCAAGATCAAATGATTTCACTAACAACGCGGCCAATTGAATTAGCAAACCAAGTTGTAAATGAAAACATTCCAGAAATAAGAACCATGGAAAGAAGCGAGTCAATACCGTCTAAATTTAAAGTGAAACCACCCACATTCGATGGCAAAACACCTTGGCCCACATATTTGAAACAATTTGAAGCTGCGGCAATAGCCAACGGTTGGTGCAACAAAGAAAAGGCTATCTCTCTAATAGTGGCCCTACGGGGGGAAGCCCTTAACATCTTACAAACGATTCACGATCACTAGCAGAATGACTACGGCCTCTTAACATCGAAGCTTGAGATGAGATATGGAGATGCTCACCTTCAACAGGTTTACCATGCACAAGTTAAGAACCGCTTGCAAAAAACAAGTGAAAGCCTGCAAGAATTTGAAGCTGACGTCGCCAGATTAGTTAGATTGGCATATCCAACGGCACCAGATAGTTTCCTCGAACAACTGGCTGTTCAAACATTTGTGGATGGCGTTAAAGATGGCGAAATACAGCAAGCGCTAAGATTAGCACGGCCAAAAATGTTAGATGACGCACTGGCTTATGCGTTTGAATTTGAAGCAGTTAAGCAAACGTCACACAGGATGAGTCACAAAGTTCGGTCTGCATTAGAAGAACCTGAGCAATCGCAGAACAGCATAGATGAAATAATCAACCGTGTGTTTGAAAAGCGAAAAGCGGAAAGGCTGGAAAGATTACAACCGCAGAGATGGCGTATGCGATGCTGGAGCTGCGGTGAATTTGGTCATATGCAGAGACGCTGTACTCAACCAAAAAAACAACTGGTTGAGTTAAAGCAGATCAATGTAAGGGGGCGAACGTCGAAAGCACAGCGTAGTACCCCGGAGATTATCATCCGTGCTGCATCGCCGATGGGAAGTCTGGACAGCATTTATATCGATGGTAGAATTAATGGTAGGATTGTCCGATTACTCGTGGATACAGGAGCGACAAAAACTATTGTGAGACCAGATTTGGTTGGTCGTGGAAAAGTGCTACCTGTATCGGTGTGTCTTCGAACGGCAAGTGGCGAGAAAATTTGTACTCACGAAGAGACTGCCGTTACGTTGGCAATTGGGGACAAACTAATTAATCATAGGGTGTTGGTAGCTGAAATTACAGAAGAAGTGATCTTGGGAATGGATCTCATGAGAGAATATGGGTTTCATGTAAACATGAAAAAAAATGTGCTTCGGATAGATGATGAAATTCCATTTCAAGGTACGAGTAACCAGGCCATGCAAGTTCGAATGATTTGCGATATAAAAATACCCGAGAAGGCAGAAATGATTGTAATGGGACGCCCGGATGGTACGCTCCGGGAAGGACAAGTATGCATGATGGAAGCAACTGAATCGGGAATGGGTCAGGATGGATTACTGGTTGGAAGAACGCTGGTAAAGTTTCGAAATATGATACCAGTAAGGGCGCTGAACATTAATCTGCGTACGGTGACCCTGAAGAAAAACATGATCGTGGGAAGTTGCATTCCAGTATGCCATATTAAAGGACGACGCAAAAGATCAACCAGCCAACGGTTGCCAACAGAAATTTCTGGATATGTTGATACCCTCGTGTCAAGGATTAAACGGCGACCAACTGGGCAAGGTAGAAGAACTGGTCGGACGATATCGAGGTGTGTTTGCACTGGATGATAGTAAGAAAGGAAGGACGAATGTTGTGCGACATAAGATCAATACTGGAGATGCGCCACCGATAAGACAACACCCCAGGCGGCTTCCTTTGGCAAAACGTAAGGAAGCCGAGCAAATTATCACCGACATGGAAGAACAAGGAGTGATTGAACCCTCGAATAGTCCATGGGCGTCCCCGGTAGTGCTTGTCAAGAAAAAGGATGGGTCGACAAGGTTTTGTGTAGGCTACCGGAGGTTAAACAATGTGACAAAGAAAGACAGCTATCCTTTGCCCAGAATTGATGACACCTTGGATACTCTATCCGGATCTAAATGGTTTTCGACCTTGGACTTGAAAAGCGGATACTGGCAGGTAGGCTTGGAGCCAAACGATAAAGAAAAGACTGCGTTTACAATTGGAACTGGATTATGGCAGTTCAAGGTCATGCCATTTGGATTATGCAATGCCCCTGCTACTTTTAAACGTTTGATGGAGTCGATACTGCGTGGACTGTCCTGGAAGACAGGTTTGGTGTATCTGGACGACGTGATAGTGTTAGGCCGGTCTTTTGAACAACATCTTAAGAACCAAGAGGACATATTCCAAAGATTATGCGGGGCAAACCTTACATTGAGCCCCAAGAAGTGCCACCTATTTAGAAAAGAGGTGAAATACCTAGGACATGTCGTTTCGGAGACCGGAATAAGAGCTGACCCTGACTAAATAAAAACGGTACAAGAGTGGCCTACACCAGCAGATATACACCAACTACGCAGTTTTCTAGGATTGTGTACATATTACCGACGTTTCATACTTGGGTTTGCTAACATTGCCAAACCGTTAACGAAATTAACCGAAGATGGACAAGCATATGATTGGAATGACGACTGCCACAGTGCATTTGAACAACTGAAACGGCTACTAGTTACAGCACCAATTTTGAGTTATCCGCGGATGGAGGGGAAATTTGTGTTGGATACCGATGCCAGTAACAGAGCTATAGGAAGCGTTCTTTCTCAAGTGCAGGACGGACAAGAAAAAGTTATTGGGTATTTCAGTAAGGTCTTTTCGCGTCCAGAAAGGAACTATTGTGTGACAAGAAGGGAGCTGTTGGCCGTCGTCAAATCCGTAGAGCACTTTTATAAGTACTTATGCGGCCGTAAATTCCTGTTGAGAACAGACCATGCTGCACTAAAATGGTTACTGCAGTTTCGAAATCCTGAAGGGCAAGTTGCACGGTGGATAGAGCGGCTGCAGGAATATGACTTTGACACAGAACATGGTGTAGGAATCAGCCATCGGAATGCAGACGCTCTATCAAGGAGACCTTGTCCGGTGGACTGCAATCATTGCTCCAAGGTGGAAGAGAAGATAAGTGTCATCCATAGAATGACGGTGACCGATGATATTTGGCAACCCGAAAGAATACGAGAAGACCAGGAGAAGGACGCCGAATTGGGACGCATTATTACGTGGAAAATAGAGGACAACGACCAGCTTGGGAAGAAATTAGTATTTTAAGTAGGAGCCTGAAGGCATACTGAGCACAGTGGGACTCCTTGATGATTGGAAATAGAATCTTGAAACGACGCCTGGAATGTGAAGATGGCACTGAGAGACTTCAAGTGATAGTGCCGAGAAGCAGATTGCAGGTAGTGTTGCAGCACTTACACTATGGTATTTCCGGAGGGCACTTTGGCGTGAAAAGAACTCTCGAAAGAGTGAGAGAAAGATTCTATTGGGTGAACTGCAAAGATGATGTGAAGGAGTGGTGCCGGAAATGTGAATTGTGTGCCTCTGCAAATGGCCCGGTCACAAAATGGAAAGCCGCAATGAGACAGTATAACGTGGGGAATCCTTTTGAGAGGGTAGCCATTGATATAGCTGGTCCGTTTCCTGAATCAGAGAAAGGAAATAAATACATCTTGGTTGCAATGGATTATTTTACCAAATGGCCGGAGGCATATGCTATACCTAATCAAGAAGCCGAGACGGTTGCAGATGTACTAGTCAGGGAGTTGTTTTGTCGTTTTGGAGTTCCGTTGGAATTACACTCCGATCAAGGTCGGAACTTCGAATCAGCGTTGTTTCAAAACGTCTGCAAGTATCTTGGAATCAGGAAGACTAGAACCACGCCACTTCATCCCCAATCGAATGGAATGGTTGAAAGAACGAACAGGACGTTAGGAAAGTACCTGGCCAAAGTTGTCTCTGAACATCAACGAGACTGGGACGAATATTTACATTTGTTCCTACTGGCATACCGATCTTCAGTACATGACAGCACAGGATACTCGACCGCTTGCGTAATGCTAGGACGTGAATTACGGCTACCATGTGATCTTTAGTTTAGATTTAAACCTGGAGAAGAGATCGCAGGTGAAGATTACGTTAGTGAGCTTCGTGAAAGATCAAATAGCATTCACGAAAACGTCCGAAAGAATGTCCAGGCAGCAAGCGATCGAATGAAATCACAAGAGAGCACAAGAAGGTGGTTATAAACCTGGAGATTTAGTGTGGTTGTATAATCCACAAAGAAAGCGTGGGTTGTCGCCAAAATTACAAAGACAATGGGAAGGCCCGTACGAAGTGATGAAAAGGATTAATGATATAGTGTACCGGATCAGAAGATCTCCCCGTGGTAAACCGAAAATGGTACACTTTGACCGTTTAACATCCTACGCTGGCAGCAACCAAGAAGGCTTAAATAATGAGAATGGTGTTCAACAAGTTATTAATCATGAGCCAAATGTAGATTTTGAGAATTTTATGGCGGCGTATGGTGGTTCCGCTAAGGCGAGATTTGGCGTTGTTGTTGAAACACAGCAAGATCTGTTTAGAGCACCAGAAGAGTATTCCCTTGCACATTGCGTAGCTCAAGATTTGGAAATGTCAAGGGGAATAGCTGTTGTTTTCAAGAAAAAGTTTGTATGTGTGGAAGAATTAGTACAACAGCAGCCAATTGTAGGAAAAGCTTTGGTTCTTCAGGATAAAAATCGTTATGTTTACTATCTGGTCATTATAATTTGAATAAGGGCCGCTATACTTGCGGCCACGTCCCCAATGCTCCACCCGGAGGTACTACATTGGGTTTAAACGCGAAAAATAACGTGCTTCTAATTTATACTAACTTCATAGTTGATCCACCCTAAATAAAAACTAAATAAGAATCTAACAAACCTAAAAATCTAACAAACCTAACAAACTCTAACAATCTAACAAACCTAAAAATCTGACAAAACTGAAACAAAAACAAAACAAAAACTAAAAACAGGGTTGTAAATAATGGTATCCCTAGTGCTGACGTTCGAGTGTACCCGATCAACAAGACACAAGCAAAAATGAGAGGGAGGGATCCGTAATACCGGATAGCAGACGCCGGCTCTGCTTACCAGTGCGACCTGAAGGGTCGTCTTAAAACTATCCAAATCTAGCTAACTAATTTAAATTTATCCCTAGCTTTCCCTATCATTCCCTAACTGATTTATATTATGATTACAATCTTCTCAATTCTGCTCTTCCTTCCCAAATATATACTGCAACCAAAATGGCGACAGAACGTCAAACAAAACAAATATGCCACAAAATACTACAATACATGCTAATAAATATAAAGTGTAAATATAAAATATAAATAAATATAATTATATAAATATATAAATAAATGTCTAATAAGCGTTAAGCATATAGCAGTGCACAAAATAGCAAAAGCATAACCCTATTTATCAGGTGCACTCCCACAAGCATATTTCGGCTAGTGCCATTACACATAAAACGTGCTTGTTAAATTATTTCAAAAACTACTAATTAATGTAATCAAAGCTTGTGCGAGTACAGCCGCCACAATTTAAGTCTTACCTCCATGATAAAATTCTCCAGCATCCGAAGATCTGGTCGTCTGCTTACATCTAACTGTAACTTACTTCTAAGGGTAAGATGGGGTGCACTGCTAAAGTCCTAGTGGGTATGCACTAAATGTTCTTGGGGGGGATCACAATCACTATCACAATCACTTCACTTTCAAGTCTTGGGGGGATGCGCGGTTTCACTCTATTTTATTATCTTTGTTTATTTTATTGATTTAATTTAAAGAGGGTTTCTGATTTATTTGTTATTGTTTATTTGTTATTATTTATTCCCGATTTTCCGAAGATAATTATGAAGATAGGCAGTGATTGTATTAATGGTGTGGGGGTTTCTCGTGCATATTGGACATTTGGGTATAATTATCATGTTATTTTATTATTATTATTTTTATTTTTATTTTTTTATTATTTTTAATATCAGGTTTTGGTTATATCTATGCTCGTATCCTTACTCACGCCAAATCAATCTAAAATTTTCCAATCCTCCCACCGACCCCACCGAATTTTACACGCGGTTATCATTGTCTAATCTCGCGACCCTTCCCGCGAAATCTTTTAAGGCTGTCCAGAACGCCTTCTGGTTAACCACTTCCCCGACTTCCTCTAGGCTCTTTGGCCATGCCAGACCTAAGATAGCTAGTTTGCTATCAGCCAACCCACGATTTCCCGCCTCAAGCGGGCAGTCGAAGAGCACGTGCTCTGCGCTTTCCGCGCCCTCACCGCATTCGCAGCGGTCGCTGTTGGTTAGCCCAAACCTTTGTAAATACGCCTTCAGGGCGCCGTGCCCTGTTATCAACTGCACTTTTTGTGATCGAGCTTAACCTCGATCCTACCTCTAGCTTCTATGCTCGGTATGAATTTGTGGGTCAACCTGCCCGTGACAGCGTTGTTCCACCTCTCTTCCCATTGTCGAATTGATTTTTCGCGCAGCTTTCTTTTAATCAAAGACTTCGGTAATGACGAATGTGATATTCGAAAGTCTCCCGTCGCGGCTTCTTTAGCTAATTTATCAGCCCTATCGTTTCCTACGTTACCATTGTGCGACCTGACCCAACAGAACTTTAAACGTCGAAACTCGAGCGCCGTACGCGCTATCCTCCAGACGTCCGCTTGGAGGTCTGTCGAAGTGTTCATGTTTGTTAAAGCCGTCAGCGCCGATTTACTGTCACTGATTATATAATACTCGTCTCTGCCCGTATGGTTTATTACATAATCGATAGCCTCTCGTATGGCTACCAATTCGCACTGGAAGATTGTGCACCAGTTCGCGAGTTTGGTTTGAAACCGAAACACCTCCCTTTCCTGCTTATACACGACAAACGCCGCGCCTGCTTGCCCATCGTCCATACGTGAACCGTCCGTATAAATTCTGATACCCATCGCTTCCTCATCACCTTCGACAAACTCGATTCCTCTAATATCAGCCGGGTGCCCCAACTCAGATACAACGATCTTTCTTGCAATTTCCCTATTACCAAGATTAAGATCTTCGATAATTTCGCGCCCTTTTCCTATATTTATTAATCGCCTATCTCTAATCTCCCTAACGACATATTCGATAAGGAGAGTCCTACTGATCACCAGGACAGCCTCCGTGGAGGTGGTCCTGTACGCCCTCGCCGCTTTTACCGCGGTTATGCGTTGTACGCTCGTTAATTGACGCATCTCCCGGACTTTACAACCTTCTGCCCATACAGAAGCTGCGTACAGTATTGCCGGCTCAATTGCTCCGGCATAAACCGTCCTCAGCGATTCGCCCCTGAAACCCCACTTTATTTTAGCCGCCGCCATCATTTTATTTGATATTTCGCCGCCCTTACTTTTTACGTATTGTACGTGCGCTTTCCAATTTAATTTATTGTCGATCTTGACGCCGAGGTAGGTAATACAATCTTTAAACGGATTTTCTCCTCCTAGCTCTAACCTAGGAGGTCTCTGTCCTGGTTTCGTGCCGAAATAAAGCGCCTCCGACTTCGCCGTGTTAAATTTTAATTTTACCGCCTGCGACCATTCGTGTAATTTATTAAGCGCCTCGTTCGGTTTTGTGCGCATATCCATTAACAATCTCGATCTTACAATTAAAAGTGTGTCATCTGCAAACCCAACGATTGAGCATCCTGCGGGCAACTTGACCCTAAAGATGCTCTCATACAACAACTTCTAAAATGTGGGACCAGAACATGACCCTTGCGGGCATCCCCTTTCCACCTCACGCGACAGAACTTCACGCGGAATTTCGACCTGTGCCAATCGCCTCGAGAAATAGCCCTTGACCAAAGACATCAAGTTTCGCGACAACCCCTACGATCTAACTCGCAAACGATTAATGGCCACCAGGCAGCATCAAATGCTCCTGAAAGGTCCAAAGCAACAACGACACAGTACTCTTTAGCATCTCTTGCCTGCTTAATTTCCCCGACAACGAACTCTAACGCGTCGATAGTCGACTTGCCCTCCACGAAACCAAACTGTCGGTTATTAAAACCGCCGCTGTCTCGCACTAGGTGCTCAACACGCGTAGTCATAACGCGATCTAAAACTTTCCCCAGCACCGGTAGCAAGCTAATTGGGCGATAGCTGCCCGGATCTGACGTATCCGTCTTTTTAGGTTTGGGTATAAATTTCACATTCTGGATTTTCCAGCAACGCGGAAAAACGCCCCTTTCTAAACAAAGATTAAACAACCCAACAAAGATACACGAGGCTAACAGGCACGCCTGCAGAGCTGCGTCTGAGGTGATTCCGTCATGCCCCGGTGTCTTCTTAGGGTTCATCCTCCTAAGAGCCCTGACCACCTCGTGAACTAGGATTGCCTTATCGGCACCTGTTCCTTGCGCCTCTGCAGCTTCCCGACGTACTAAATCGTGCGACCCTTCATCCCCCTCGGGATTATCCGATGGGAAAAATTTCTCTAGTAAATATTCCGCTGTGGTTTTAAAACCTTCCGTGTATTCGCCATTTGTTTTCTTTATATTACTGAGCGCGATTTTTTGTTGTTTTCCTCTAATTACGCGGTATGCGATTCCCCAGGGTTCTTTCTGTGAGTTTTGCGTGCAGAATTTTTTAAATTTATTCGTTCGCGTTTCTTCTATTAATATTTTATATTCGCGGTAACTTTGATTATATTCTATTCTCCGTTGTTCTCTTATTTCTCCCGAGGCGCGTTGATAGCGGCGCCTTAGGTTACGCGTTTCTGCCCGCTTGCTGGTTAGTTCCCGGGTCCACCAGGGTACGCTGTCTTTAAATGTTTTCTTTTGCGGCATGGAATACGACGACGCGTCTACCACCGCGTCGTTCAATTTTTTCGCGAGTGTTTCTACTTCGTCTGCCTCTCGGCAGTTAAATAGCTCATTTTCGAGCGCAGGGATACTTTCGCCAAATTTTTCTTTAAACCGCTTCCAATTTGCTTTTTTATTACAGAACCGCGGAAATATAGTTAGCTGCTCGTTTGCGCTTGTTTTGGTCTCAACGTCCCATGTTATTAATTTATGGTCAGAGAGCGTTTCCTCGTCCGACCTTAGTTTCCAATTACAAATCGTTTCTAACATTTCGTGCGAGACAGCAGTAATATCTATAAAACTGCTGCCTCTATGCGTCTCAAACGTAGTTGAATCATTAGTGTTTATCACACTAAGGTCCCATCCCGTAAAAAGATCAGCAACCTGCGAGCCTCTATCGTCTTCGATAGGGCTGCCCCACAATGGCGACTTAGCATTAAAGTCTCCCGCGATAATTAAATTTCTATTTCTACCGATTTTACGAAGAATTACTTCAATTTGATTTATTAAATCCTCTGTTTGAGGATTCTCCCGCCGCGAATCGATCGGCGGAAGGTAAGTGCTTATCACGTAAAACGTATGCTATCCCGTTTTTATTTCTGCGGTGGTTATGAACTCATTCGACAGATTGTTTAGGATTATTCCGGCGCACGTCCCGTTATTTATTATTATCCCGCTACGCGGTCTTTCGCTGTTTGCGTTTAAAACGGTAACCCCCTTCCCAAAATCTGTTATTTTGTGGCTATACAGGTGCGGTTCATGTATAAGCCCGATGTCGATATTATTGTCGCTGAATAACTTGAAGAAGTTATTTGTAGCCCCTTTTCCTTTCCCGAGATTTAATTGCGCGAATTTTATCTTCTTGCTTCTTTTAAATCTATCTTTTTCTTCACGGTCCATAATCGATGTTCCGTGTGATTGCGTTCTTCAATCTCAGCATCGTGGGGCATCTACTCGACTTGGCGTCGTGGCGCGTATCGACCTTCGCACCACCGCCAGTTCTGTCGTTTGCCCTAGCGCAAACCACACAGCAGGGGATTGCCCTCCGGCAATTCTTGAACTCGTGTCCGACTTCGGCACAGTTACCGCACCACTGTACCTTCTCCCTGCACTCCATTGATCTATGGCCGTACTCGTAGCACTGGGTCATCAAGAAGTGGTCCCGGGCCCATACTCTTCGCCACCTGAGGTTTATAGCGTCAGCTAATATGCGTCTCCGAAGTGTGGGGGTCACTTCGAAGACTACGTTGACGAAGGGATTCTTAGGGCCCTTTCCGCCAAACCTAAATTTCTCCCTCAGGTGGTCTTCGATCTTCAAATCGCCGAAGCGGGGATTCTGGCTCGCGATCAACCGCACCAGTTCTTCCGCCTTCATCCCCGCTTCGACCCCCGGAAGAACGACCCGTGGACGCTTCTTCTCGATGGTCTTCGCCACGAGCTCTTTGCAGTGACCGACAACCTTCGACTGCAATTTCTTCGCATCTTCTCGTCCCGCACATTGTACTACTACACCGCCCCTGCGAGTCCTACGAGCCCCGACCACTACAAAACCATCACGAGCGGGATCGACCTTCTTCTTCAGGGTCGACATGACGTCATCCTTCTCCCCTGGTCTGGCGTCGACCCTAACTGCAAAGGTGGGCGTCGCACCTGCAGCAGCTGCAGCATACGACGCCTTCCGCGGCATCGGCACCTCCTGGCTCCTGAAACACTGCTGCCCTGAAATAGAAGCAACCACCGCTGGACTTCCCCCGACAACATCAGCTCTCCCAGAATCACTAGCCACAAGCCGCAGCGCCCTAACCATACCTATAAGTTGATTCGCCGCGTCGAGAAAATCATCCACGGCGTAGCGAATCCTCTTTCTGTCTTTCACGACGATAGTGGCGGAGGTCGTCTGCACCCTCCCGGAGATGACCGAGGCGCCTTCCTCACCCTCAATCTCAGGAGGTCCAGCTCATCGAGGTCGCTAGCAGCAACGCTAACGTCGCTGCCAGTCGACATCTTTTGCTGGGCTCCCGAAGTTGAGGGCGATTCAGGCGCCGCAGCCACCCCAGGGGGCCCCGACTCCCTCGACACGACCGCCGCAGACACAGGCTCCTATACCTCCTGTACCTCCTCCTGTGTCCCTAACATAACGTTCTTTAATATCACCTTCAGCTGTTTCCCCCCAACAGCGCCCTCAGTTTTCGACCTATCAGACTCCGACCGATCTCCCCTTTTCTTCCTGGGCAACGGCTCCTTGTTCGCGGTGGACCACCATGCTGACAAAACAAACGACAAAAAATGACACCTAAAACGCAGCTCAAAAACCACTTGACCGTTACGACGCTAAAAGAACGACGCTAGAAGAACGCAAAACGTTGGTACAATAAAAATGTTTTGTTTAAAGGTAAACCATAAGCAACCTTGTATTTATTTAAACTTCGAACCGCCCAATTAAATATTAAATTTTTAACAAAAATACAACAAGCACTAAGCGTCAAAATAACAACTAGAATCAGATAAATTCCCTAACGCAATTCGATTCAAAATGTACCGCGAAGAACACTATTTATTTATTTTAAATTTTTAAAACCACCAAATCAAATTTAAATAAACTAATTACTTCAAAATATTAAAATATCTAATTTATAAACAACAACACTTTATTTTTAAACGTGTAACTAAGAAAATAAGGTCGAGCGCAATCGGAATGCGGTTACCGGAAACGACCTTTCACTTAATCGCTTGGTAACTAGCACAACTTGTAACTGTTACACCGCTTAATTACACTAAAAATCGATATTAAAGGAACTTTTAAGTACGCGTGTACTTAAATTACGGAAAATTTATATTAAAATTGTTTTAAAATTTACAGTTTTTGAGATATTTATTTGATTTAAAAAGGCTTAGATTTTTGTTTTTTGGTTATTATTTGATTATACGCGCACTATAAAAAATTCACACACTTTTTGGTTGTTTTACCCGGTTTTTTACTCGATTTACGCGGTTTTTATTCTAAATTTATTATTAAAAATGCCTTTTTAAGTTATTTCGAAATTATTTTTGAATATTAGTTTAGTAGACCTTTGTTTTATTAACCCGAAATTTATTTATTTTATTTTAAAACGCGGATTTGGTTTAAATTACAAAGAGAACGCGATTTATTTAGTTTTTATTTAGTTTAAATTTTGTTTTAAAATTTTTATTTTACTGCCCTGTATTTAAAATTTGATGGCACACAATTATAAAAATAAAACACAATCAAAAGCAAAGCTTTAAATTAAATAATTCAACAATAGATAATAAAACCCTAGATAAAAACTTACTGTTATTGCTGAAGCGGGAGCTCGGCAAAAACACGTCCGCTCGCTTCAAGCGGCAACTAGAAAGTTTACTATCTAGTCACCAAAAATTCTTCATGGCAGAGACCTAGTTATGGACATCTATGGGAGGCTTTGCTAAATCTTAAGGCGCAGATGATGGAAAATGGAGTAACGAAACTAGCGGTGCCTAAGCTAGGCTGTGGACTGGATCGTTTAGATTGAAGGATAGTCCGAAATATGCTAGAAGTAGTTTTCCAGGAAACCAACGTCCAGGTCCTTGTTTGTTGTTATCAACCGGTTGCCTACCAAGACCAAGAAAAGAGTGTTGACTGTTATTTCCAACGACGCGGTGGATGCACCAGAGGAGATAGCTGCCTATACCGTCATCATTCATCGAATTGGCGTCAAAATGTATTTACAGTTACGAGACGTAACGGTTTTAAAGGGGGGGGTAGTGTTGCAAGCTACTATTAGGCAACCCGTCAAACACACAAGCGCTGTAGGCTTTGCATAGTCTTCAGGATTCTAGAATTCTTCTAGCAATCAAACACACAAAACGCCGCCAGCACTGTTTATTCTCAATAGACCGGGAAGCTTCTCGTAATTACTAGAGGATGAATCATATCTTTAACTCGGAGTATATATAAGACCGCTAATAAATGCAAGGGTCAGCCTATACTTGAATGTCTAATATAAATTATATCGTGTACAGTAAACGTAGTTGAGCTTTTGGAAGTCAAGAATATACATAAATGTTGTATGCTGTGTCTAATGTACATGCAGCTTGTAGTATACATAAATAAATAGAAGTGTATAATAAATAAATAGTTGTGTTAGTGTTGTTAATGGACCAATCCTGAAGAAGTTAGTTTAAGAAGATATTAGTGCTTGTAAATTCATTTGTGTAATAGTGCTTCATTGTTAAGTGGACTTGAAAACATCTATAAATAAGGCATATACTGTTAATTAGACTTGTGAACAGTGAGTAATAAAGACTCTTGTGATTACTTGTTTTAAATTAAAGAAACGCGGTAGCAGTAGCACGTTTCAGTATGGTATTTGAAGTTGTAGATGAATCTGCAACTAAGGAATCTGAAAATGATTACCAGAACTGTCACAAAATATGGAAACCAATGATTGGTTCAGCTGGAATCCGCTTTTATCAAAAACAACCAAGGCCAAACCTCTACAAAATGACACCATATCTCAACTTTTGAAACTGCAAAGCCCAGCTACAGGCAATAAAACTGCATCTCCAAGATCAATTGCAACAACAGAAGTGCTAAACGGTATGTTAAACTTTTAACCCTATAGCAACTCATAATTGTAAATATTTTAAATTTTCAGATAAAAGCAAGTTATTTAAAAGAAAAAACGATCTGACAACCGATTGTCGTATTGAAATAAATACCTTGTCTGCGGCCAGGCTTGAGCTTGTAAATTTACAGCAAGACGCACTGAAGCAAGAAATGGCTTTTAAGCAAGTAGAACACGACGCAAAATTACAACAAAGTGACATAGAACACAAGTTAAGAGTTGAACATTTGAAATTACAAATAAAGATCTTAAAAAAACAAATATCTGAAACTTAAACTTTGTATTTAACATTAAATATTTGTTATTAGTTTATCAAATATAACAAATTTACAAATGTGCAAAATATTCATTGATTAAATGTTGCTGTATTATAATGCCATTGCCTTGCGGTGGAATTATCGGATTATCAACGTCATCTTCATAATCTTGGTAATGACCATCTGGTAGTTCATCATTATTACCGATAGCAATATTATGCAGTACCCCTGTTGCAACAATGATTGCTTGAACTGTTGCTAATTTGAGCCTAATACCCAAACTCAATATTAGGAATCTTCGCTTCCACACACCATATTGGCGTTCAACTACATTTCTTGTTCGTATCTGTGACTCATTGTATAAATTTTCTACCCTTGTACGTGTATCTTGTATAGGTGTCATAAGATACTCTATTAAAGCATAGCCAGAATCGCCCAATAAAAAACAATCTTTAAATCTACCTTGTTCAAATTCGGCCTTAATTCTGCTGTTATTAAAAATGATACTATCATGTGTAGCTCCAGGCCAACGAGCTACTAGGTTTATAATTTTTAATTCAGCATTGGATATTGTTTGTACATTGAGAGAAAAGAAACCCTTGCGATTTCTAAATTTTTCAGCATGCTTACCACCTAAATATTATCTATTAGATATGGAAAGTATGTGTATATATATATATATATATATATATATATACATATATATATATATATATATATATATATATATATTGTTGATTCTATTGTTAGATTAATATTAGGTCACTTCTATTCAACTAACCTGGCGATTCAATTCGAACATGAGTGCAATCAATTGCACTTATTACTTTTGGAAATCGAGCAATATGTGAAAATGCCAACTTAGCCTGTTGAATTTCCTCTTCGGTTCTTGGCATTTTAATATATGTACTTGATAAGGAAGCAATTGCTTTTGTTACATCATAAATCACTTTAGATGTTGTAGATTTATGTATGCCACCAAAATCTCCTGCTACGATGAGCATACTTTCCATTGCATAAAATCGTAAAGCAATTAATAATTGCATTTGAGGACTAAGAGCATGATTTCTAAAAAATTCTTTTTACACTACAGTTAAATTCACAACCTGCTTTATTACTGTTCTGTAGGCCTAAGCAATAAATGCCCAACTTGTTCCAAAAGCATTTGTACTGAATGCTTAGATAATCGAAATCTTCTTAAAAATTCTAAGTCATTCCAAGCTTCCATATGATTGACTCTTTTTCTAAACACTCTTGGCATCCTAGGTACCTCAATTATATTAATAGCCTCATCATCACCATCATCCGGCAGTAAAATATCCAAAATTTTATTTATATCATCCATTATAATATTCACCAAATGTACTTGACAGACTAGTTAAACTATAATCTAAAGATTAAACCCTACTCAATCTACCAGTTAAGTTTAAACTCGAGATTTGAGATACTTGACATTTAAAACACAGTTTTTGTTAATCTCTAGGTTAACTGTCAATGCTCAGTTTGAATCGAACCTATAATACCGACCCTTAGAGTTTTAATTCAATAAATAATTATTATCCCAAAGTTTAAGACGTTATCGGCCGTTTAAAGTACTGTTAGATATCGGTAAAACGGATACGAGTTTTGTGACTTTATCTCACTCTAATAGGTTTCACCAAATATCAAAATTTGCAGCAAGTCAAAGCGTTTGATTAGTTGTCTATTCCCAGTGTATTAATTTTTGAGAATTTTTAATAATAAATGTACTATAAATAGTAGAACAACAATTTTTTAAAGCAGTTACAAACGAGTTGAGATCAAAGACGCAAACAGGCTTAATTAGTTGACCGATATCAGCTTTCCATTGAATCGAAAGCTTTTGGTTTTACTATGCATGTTACGTAACAAGCTTTCAGCTCGACCATGGTTTTAGATATAGTAAACGCCACGATTATTTACTGATAACTAAACAAAATGATTGGTATTACCCCAACTTACCTTGCAAACATGATAAAATTTTTACAATTATGTAAGTCAGAATTTCGTTACCCCTAAAAGAGATTGCCTACCTTTCATTTTAGAAATGTCTTGAAGCTTATAATTTATAACTCATTATTGCTACTTATTTAGGACTTTACGAAGTGGTTAAAAACGCAGTGAGATATCAAAAAGGTCTTACAAATTTTCCTACTTCTTCTATTCTAATAAATTTGATAAAACAGAACCATCTTCAGCATATTATAGGCGTTTGAAAAGTTGCCTATCGACTTCTTTACTAATTCTTTTGCATTTTCAATAATAAATGTATTGATAGTATTACGATAATTATTCTCAAAAGCGTTAACAAAATTTTAACGCTAACAGAGCTATTTGATTCAATGAAAACAGCTTTTCACTTAATAAAAAGCGCGTTGTCGTTCTTTTGTTACGTTGCCAGTCTTAAAAGCTTTGCAATGGTTTTTAATATATAAAACATATAGCATATTTGTTAATAATTTAGAAAAATAATTTTCAGGAATCCGATTTACGTAGTAAACGTTATACAATTTGTTTAACATTGTGAGAAAGCTCGTTACACAAGAATAAACTATTTTTAAGCGTTCACCTGTATGAAAAGTTGCCTAACTTAGAGTTAGGGTCTTAATTCGATAAGATGTTAAAAAGCGAAGACAATTTTCGTACATAATCTTATTTTATAGTTGAAATCAAATAAAGTCAACCATGACTCATCTTTCAAATCAGTATGAATTAATAATTAGGATACATATTTCTGAACTTTATACAGCATACTTTAAAACGCTTAATTAGAGGGGGGAAAAAAACCGCGTTTAAAAAAATGCGTTCTATAGTTTTCACGAACGCGAGTTATGTATCCCCAATATATATATATATATATATATATATATATTATATATTAAATAAGAGAACCAAATAGGAAATTATTAGAAATTGTTAAAGAAATCACAAGTCAATTACAACAATGTAATTCAAGGATAGATATAAGAAGGTTATTAACAGTTAATGAGAACTGATGCAATACAATGTATTCCAAACGATAGTGATACTGCAGGTGGCAGGTCACAGACGGTCAAGATATCGCAATTACTTAGAAAGTAAGATTGTAACAATGAATAGAATTAAGAATAATCCGACATAAGCTCTGCAAGTTCCCACAGAATTGTGAGGGGCAGGGACATTATAAATAGCCCGGGAGCCCCAAAACCCGGCAGTCAGTCAAAGTATTCAGCTTTAACATTGCATTTGCTTAGACTACTCAGAATAGTACAATTAGTAATTATTTTTCGATTTAATTCAAGTTTGTAAAATTCCACTTTAACCTCTGTTTAAGTAAATAAATTTGTTAAGAAGCTCGGAAGAAGTATTTAAAAAGACAGCCCCCAAGGCCCGAACCTTAACTCTCGTTGTAACGCGATTGAGTGATACCAAGATCTAATAACGTTATTGAAAATATGGCTCATCTCTACACCGTTAACCACCACATGCACCGTTGATACTTAAGTCAGTTTAAATACTAAATCGGCATTAATGTCTAAATTTATACGCACGGTTAGAAAAAGTGACGTTAAACTGGTTTAATGTTAAGCGTCCAATTTTGATGGTTTAAGCTCAAGTTTAATTTAAAGCGTGGTATTTGTTATGTTGATATATTAACTTGCTCTCAAGGTTTAACAATAAGCCGTAAAGATGTGGAAATACAGGACAAAATTGTTATTGACGATGATATAGATCTCCTCAATATCATTGATTATGGCTTTACCGGAAAATTTTATGATCGTTCAGATTAGTTTAGGAATATGGATGAAATGTCATTTTTCAGACGTTTTCGGTTAACTAAACCCATGGTGTATTCCATTTTAGAAGAAATCAAGACTGTTCTAGAGTTTCACACAATTTTTAGCATTAGTACAACTAAGACCAAGCTGTATATATATACATATATATATATATATATATATATATATATATATATATATATATATACAGCTTGGTCTTAGTTGTACTAATGCTATTGATATTCAATTAACTATCCGTGACACCTCAGTATATATATATATATATATATACATATATATATATATATATATATATATATATTATCGTGTAGGTTATATGTAAAAAGAGATAGATAAGTGATAAAAGTAATTTTGTGGAGACCTTGTGTATAAACAATATATTATTTACGCTTCAAATTAATTAGTTTTGACCTTAAAACAAACATATAGTAGCATACATTCGTATCAATAAGTCGTAATTTTAAAGTTGCATAGTGTGGAAGCTTTGCAGTACAATTAGCTTTAATATTCTAAGGTTGTAAATCGAGCACATCAAATAAAAGGGGGAAAGCTTTTGATTACAGAGTATAAAATCAATAATTTAAGCGTATTTTAAATTCCATATAAGTAACGTGTAGTACGAAAAGCTTTGCACTATATAAAATCGATAATGTAAACGCGTAAAGCGTCCGTTAAAAACAAATTTCTAGAAAGTCTACAGGCGAAACTACTTGGGAAAATACAATGTCAAACTGGCAAACAGTTTATAGAAAGGACTTTTAGATAAACAAACAATTTGAGAAACCATAATGTACGTTGAAACATAATCCTTTAGAAATTTGAGCTAACGACCGAAGCGAAGGTTGAGAAGCATCAGGTGGTTTTAAAACAAAACCAAGAGAGAATATAGATAGCACAAGGTAAAAGAGGATGAAAGATAACAGACGGTGTACAAAACAGCCTTTTAAAGCACGCGATAATTTATAGAGGCTAACGACAATATTGATTTTAAGTTGCTATAGTGGGATTTTAACAAAGACAGCAAATATGAGGTAGGCGAGAATAATAGGATTGGACGATCGACCTGTAACAGGGGAAATGTTTTTGATTGGTTGGTTGCGATTGGGGTGAGAAGCTTTTCTGAGAGTATTGCGACCGTTGAGAACTCTAATCAGTATTTCGGACTAAAGCTACGGTAGAGTGAGAAAATTCTTAGTTTTCAAAGATCGTTGTGTTTTGAATTTTAAGAATTGGTTAAGGTAGAGGTGCATTTCGCTGAAAATATGTTACAGGGGGTAGGCTTGGACGCTTATAAATACACTAGAAGACGTAGTGAGGCTTTCTTACTTCTTCTGTTCGCTTCAGGCTTACATGGTGTAACATCAAAGCTGAAAATTTGTAAATAGTGCAGTCCATTTAGTTAAATTACAAGTGTTTTAAAGCACGAGTAGGTGCTATTTCATAAACGGGGCTGTAAGTTTAAATGCGCATAAAGAACAAGAGATGTTACAAAGGTAAGCCAGCCAAGTTATTTTTCGGAACGAGGGTGCTGGTTGTATGATATATCCAGAAGCCGACAAACATATTTGAACGATTACATAGGTAACTGTATTGAAGGCGTCTACTTAGAATTGGATGACCGAGGGGAAATGAGTTTACTGTAATTCAACGACGAGAATTTGGTGGACGACGTCTACAGAGGTGATGGTTCTAGAGCATACTCCAGGTAAAGAAATTTGTTTTTTGGTTATTGTTTGAACATTTTGGTGCTGGTATTTTGTGTTAGAGTGATTTGACGTATTTAGTGAATAGTTTATGAACATAAAATTTATTTTGAGGGATATGAAAGAGACAATTTGATTTTATTACTTAAAAGTATAAATACATGACGTATAATTTTGATGTACAGAGTAAACGGGTCTTTAGAGTAGTTTAAAACAACATGCAATTTATTTATGCATTCAGAGTAAGAAGGTTTATACTGAGTTCACCATAGACCATGGTAAAGTTCAATTTAGGGTTTCTAGATAAGCCCATCTACTTGAACTGAAAAGAAGTGTTGAAATAAATTAAATTTAGCAAATTTAAAAGGATTTAATTGTTGATATTGTGGAAATTTATGAAGATGTTTTATATCAATTTTTGTAAGCATTGAGCTGAGGTGACGTAATTTTTGACTTATATGAATAAAAAGGTTGTACGTTTTGTTGAATTATTGGGTTGGTAAATTTTTTTATTGGTAGTCTAACTGATAGAAAGTATGTATAGAATAGGTAAGTATCTCTGAAGAGCCTGGAAGCAGAGCTAGCCGTGGTATGCCGATTTGGGGGAGCTTTTTAAGAGATATTGGAATTCAAAATGTTTTTAAAGCTTTCATAGGTGTTAACTTTATTTTACAATAAGTACACGACATTTTTATGACACCCAGTTTGTGGAGCACGATTCCAGGTCAACACTGCATTTTTATGGCGACCCGAACGTGAGGGTTCGATTTCCAAGTAAAATCAAAAATTTTATTTCAGGAAACTGGCAAGCTGAGAGAGAGTGTGTGTGTAGTGTAAATATTTTTGAGTGTGTGAGGAAGGGATTTAAACGTATGCAGAGGAAGGAGTGGCTAAGAAGTCAAGGGGTTGAGATTAGAAGTGACGATAGTGCGTTATTGGAAAAATCAGGAAAAATTGAAGAAGCAGGAGGTAGTAGGAACCAATCGAGAATAGAATCGGGAGAGCAAAGAAATGAGCTGACAATGAGAATGTTAGAGGAAATGCGACTAGGTAGAAAATAATGAAACCGGAAATTAGAGCAGATGAGTGCAGAATCGATCCGGAAGTTTGAGGAGATTAGGGAAATGGGTGAAGAATCAAAAAAAGAGTGGAGCAGATAAATGAAATATTAACTGGAGTTAGGGAGACGTTAAGTGAAAAAATAGATAAGACAACCAGAGAATTCTCCGATTTTAAAAATAGTTTAACCATAAAAATGGGGGAAGTAGAAACTAGGGTTGATAAGAATGAACGAGATATAAGAGGTGTGAGGCAGGAAATGGGACAACTAAGGACAGAGGTTAGAATCTTCTGTAAAGATGAGATTAACATAAAGATGACAGAGGTGACAGACTCATATAGAGATCAGTTAGGAAGGGTTGAGAGAGAAGTAAGCGGAATAAAACAAAGTGTGTCGAGTTTAATGGGGTATGGTCCCAGATTTGTTACAGGCAATATTTCACTGGATCAACAAATAAAATTTTACGGAGATAGTAGAGTAAACCCGCAGATTTTTATAAATAGTGTTAGGAGATTAGAAGGAAATTTATTTGACAAACAGGCAAATCTAAATATAGTAAAGGCGTTGTTAAAAGACCATGCTGAGGCCTGGGACAGTCTTATACGGCAGGAAATAGAAACATATAGTGAGTTTGAGGACAAATTTCTAAAACATTACTGGAGCGATCACAGACAGGATCAAGTACGTGACGACTTAATCACAGGAAAATATAAGGGTGAATATGCAGGAAGTAGGGAACAGTATGCTATACGGAAGTACAGCATAGCTAAACAATTAAACCCACCATTGACAGACAAACAAATTATTAAATATCTTTCACGGCACTTCGAGGTTGAGGTTCGGCAACATGTAACGTTGCAGAATATTATATAGAGAAAAATGTTTTTAGAGTAATTGCAAAGGTCTGACGACGTGAGTAGTGGACGACCTCGCGAGAATAGGGAAAGACAGGTTAACACGGTTAGATTTGAAAACAGAAGAACGACTATCAAAAACGGGGAACGAATTTTAATAGAAATACAAGACCGAACTGGGAACAAAGACGGACATTTTTCAGGATCAACAGTGTAGGTAGAGGACCCACACCTAGACCGATGGTACAACGACAAAATATCACCGGACATGAAGGGGACGCAGACGACGACATCAGTTAGAGAAAATGAGAGGACGAACAGGGTAGCGGCGCCACGGACATATGCGGAAGTAGTTGAAGGACAAGGACCTAGTAGGGAAATTAGGCAAGGACAGGATTTTTAAACAAGGACAAACCACTAGATTTACTTGTGTACAAGTACGAACATCCTAGGGAATTTTTAAAAATTGAAGAAGAAATTGAACCATAAATTAAGGAAAATTTGGGTAAGTATCTCTGAAGAAGCTGAAAGCAGAGCTAGCCGTGGTATGCTGAATTGGGGGAGCTTTTCAAGAGATATTTTAATGAGAAATTTTTTTAAAACTTTCATAGGTGTTAACTTTATTTCACAATAAGTACCCGACATTTGTATGGTAGCCCAACGGTAGGGCTCGATTGTAGGATTTCTTTCTACAGTAATCTCATTGCAATATTTATGGCACCCAGTTTGTGGGGCACGATTCCAAATAAACACTTCAATATGTATATAATAAATGTAATAACGGGTTTATTGGTCCAATTTTTTAATCTAACCCTTTGTTTTTTCGCCAAGCTTTCGATTTTTTAAATCTTCATCAGGGTCCTATGTAAGAGAAGTTATGAACATCAACTATACTAAGAAATTATAAATACTTACAAAACATGAGTGCTAAATAGTTTAAAAATAAATAAATATACATGTAGCAGATTTAGGGTATATTACACGAACAATTATATATATATATATAAATATATTTTTAATTTTCCAAAATTATTGTGGGTTTTAGGTCGGCTGGATTATTTAAGAAAACTCTTTTTTATAAACCTGAGCTTTCGGATTTATTTTAATCCTTTTTCAAAGGTACTACAATTACAAAATTGATGAATAAATAGTAAATCATATTTTATACTTACTAAGGTGAGGTTATATAATAAAATTGGCAATTAACATAAAAAGTTATTTTCGTTATAAATTTTTTAAAATGTATATAATTACATCTGTACCAGCAAATAAAATTACCGAAACACTTAGTACTTTTAATAGTTATCACAAAAAAATTCAGTTTACCGTAGAAGTAGAAAATAAAAACGCAGTACCATTTTTAGATACGTTAGTTATTAGAAATTCAAATAATATTATTTTATTAGATTGGTATCAAAAACCAACTAACTCTGGTAGGTACTTAAATTACTTCTCATATCACTCTTACAAAATAAAAATAAATTTTATTTTAACGCTAAAAACAGAATTAAAACAATAAGTCACCATACATTTTATCAAAAAATTTAAACAAACTTTTAATATCCTAATAAAAAACAACTATCCTCCACAATTAATAAAACGTCTTTTATATAACCACAATGCAGAAACTATGGATAATAATACACAAAACAACACAAATAATAATAGTAAACAAATAGACACTACAGTTACATTCAAATCTCTTCCATACATTGAACACCTTACACCAAAACTAACTAATGTATTTAATAAATTTAACATAAAAATAACTTCTAAAAATACTTTAACCTTAAATTACCTTTTCTCTAAAATTAAAGACAAAACTCCAATTTTAAATAAAAGAAATATCATATATAAGATCAATTGTCTGGATTGCAATGAATGTTACGTAGGGCAAAGCAAACAAACACTTAAACAACGAATAACCCAACATAAGAGCGATATACGTATAAAACCCAATGCTTGTGCCCTATGTGTACACGCAAATACTAAAAACATAAAATAGATTTTAACAATCCAATTATATTACAGATAGAAGACAAAAATCAAAAGAGAGTTTCTAGAAATGTGTCACATATACCAACAAAAAATACTATGAACAAAAGAACAGATGTTAATGACTTAAATTGTATCTACACGTATCTTCTAAATATCACAAATAAAACAACCATACAACAACAAATTTATCAATGGATCTATAAGATAAATTTCTCTTAAATATATTACAAACAAAAAAAACACACACAGAAACACACACTACACACACATACAGACTCATACATACACTCACAGTGTTACACGCAGGTACATACATAGTTATAATAAACATTTTTAAGGTTGCCTTTTAATAACAATTTCTATCAAACTTTTGACTTTTATTTATTATCAATATTTTATATACATACGATTTTTATCTCTTGTTGTAATTTGGCGTTGTTATATACATTTTAAAAATTTATAACGAAAATAACTTTTTATGTTAATTGCCAATTTTATTATATAACCTCACCTTAGTAAGTATAAAATATGATTTACTATTTATTCATCAATTTTGTAATTGTAGTACCTTTGAAAAGGATTAAAATAAATCCGAAAGCTCAGGTTTATAAAAAAGAGTTTTCTTAAATAATCCAGCCGACCTAAAACCCACAATACTTTTGGAAAATTAGAATAAAGGAGGTCGTTATTAATAATTTATATAAATATATATACATATATATATATATATATATATATAATATATATATATATATATATATATATATATATTGATATGATAACGCCGTACTCGGTGTACTAAGTTTTGACTGAGCGCCACCGCTCTGTGTTTCTCAATTTAATCTTTTCTATCTTTTATTATTATGCCACGGCTAAACCTTTTTAATCTACACAGAGTGCACAACGTTACGATGATCAATTTTATTTTTTCACCCCTTTAAGATTACCTGTGTGAATTGATAAAACAAGGTCAATTAATTTCATATAATGAAAAGAAATAATATTTACAATTTTTGAAATTCTTTAAATACACCCTTTAATCAATTTATATCATATTTGTTATTTATCCCAAAATTTATATACTTTTAATTCAATATAAAGTCACCAAAAACTACACCTTTACAAAAGAATCTGGAACGTTCTAGACCTCTTTATAATTTATTACGTAAGTTTAACGTATGCAATGTTTCTTGTTGACTTCTTTACAAGTTTTGGATAAATTGAATAAATTCAGTATTAAAATTTAAATTGAAAAATATCTTAAAATTAAGTAGATCTGACCTGTGATATGTTTCGTGTTGTGGATCAACACCCCCTTGCTGTCTTCAATCGAATACCAATGCTCTGTTTAGTTGAACCAATATTTTAGTACAGTTACCTCTTGTTTTCTAAAAATCACCTCGTGCTTCCTTATTTTATATTTCTCTGCATATGCTTTGAGTCTCTTCCCTTAAATGCTTTCGACGCAGATTAAAATTGTACCAGAATTGTACCGGAAGCCAATTAGAATTTGATTAGAATCAAATTAGAATCCAATTAGAAGCCCTATATGATTATAAATATTTAATTTAAATTAATTACCCAATTTCTACTCACGTTTTCTGAGAAAAACGGCAAAAACTTTTCATATATTCTAAACACAATTTTTGTATGTAATGCTATTTTCACTATAACATAAATTTGATATATTCTAAACTTTATTTATTTGACGCGTAGATTTCTGGTTAAAAGTTTCGTAGCTTCGACGTGCATCAAGTGTGGACTGACTTGTGTTATCAGCTCTGGGTGTTAAATAGCCTTTTCCCACTACATCTGGGTTAGATTTCCAAGCAGTTTTACAGATGGTTTCAACCAACCAGCTTTTGTCTTTAATATTCCCTGTATTTTTAAGTTGTTTCTAATGTAATTATGCTTGTTATTTGCTATTGTTTAATACTTTATTATTTGTTATCGTGGCCAGACTTTCTTACGTCTGTTGTTTTGTGTAGATATCGCCTTTTGGATAATTGTACAAAATAAATGATGTATCTCTATTGCTGTTTTTGTTTATGTATTTATTTATCTCTGAAGCTGCGTTTTTTCATCAAAGCGCTCATGGTTCCAGCGTAATTGCATGAAGGTTTGTTAGGTTTCTCTTATCTTCTGCGTATTTTATTTTATAACTTGTAGAACACTTCTCAACGTATGTTTAATTACATGTACGATTATTTCTCTGCTGAATACGCGTTCTATTGTTGAAAGATACGCTTACTGGCATTGCTTAAATTTAATTACTGTCTATATACAGGGTGTTAAATGCTTGCTATTTACATAATGTACGAATTACTTATTTTTCTGCTAAATAAATGCAGTTTTCTAATTCCTATTGCTATACACGACCTTTACTACTCAATACACCCCTAAACAACCCCCTGTTATCACAGCAATATATATATATATATATATATATATATATATATATATATATATATTTCTCGATCAACGCTCAAGTAATATGTGACAATAAAATGAAGTTTTATGATATTGTTGCTAAGTTGTCTGGCTCCGCCCATGATAGCACTATATTTACGAACCGCAGACTTTGAGCTTGTCTCGGAGCAGGTGAATTTGGTGATTGTGTCTTTCTAGGTAAATTTTTACTAACATTTTATATTAATAATTAATAAATGAACGTGTTTAGGTGATAGTGGATATTCAACTTATTACATGTGCTGAGCGTTTATATAATAAATCGCATATTAAAACTCGTAGTATCATTGAAAGAACCAGTGGTGTTTGAAAATGTCGGTTTCCAATCTTGACATATGATCTGAGATGCAAAGTACAAAGTGCGTATCCAATCATCCTATCTTGTGCTGTATTTCATAATATTGCCAGAGATATGCACAAAGAAATTCCACTATTACCAGAACACATCAATGATGATGAGTTGGAATACTTAATTGAACAGGGACAAATTGCAGAACACGTCGTTTAAAATGTGATTCTCGGATATCGCAGAGAGCTAATAAATAATTTCTTTTCACATTTGTAATAAGTAAATAAAAATTGTAGATTATATGTATGTAATTAACATATATGTGACACCATTGAAAACATTCAAACTTATCACTATGTATATTATTTCACCTTTACCTATTGCTTAAATTTATAACTTACAAACAACATAAAACAAGTGTTTAGTTGCCCTTGCCTTTTTTATTCTACAATTCCAATTGCAAAAGTTTAATTTATGTTTTAATTGACGGTAGGCCATTTCTTTCTTCATTTGCTTGTTGTATTTGTTTGTCGAGAAGTACCAAACGCTTGTCTAGAATTATATCATACTCCTTTGATATTCTGAAGATGTTAATGTCCAGATTGTAGCAGTTGGCTTATGGCGGTTAACACTATTGTTCTGAGAATCATGAATTACCTAAAATGTAAAAATAATATTGCAACTAGAAATTGTTGAACACTCTTTTCTTCTTTTTAATGCTGGATGGGTTGTTGTTTCTAGATCTGCTGGAGTGTATTTTTCCAAGCAGGGGTTATGGTTGTGCTAGCACTTGGCTGTAAAAGCAACTAATGCAATGTCTAATCATTACTGTACGGAATGACAATAATGTCTTGCACAGTCACATGGCAGCAATATAGCTTGTATTTACTTATGTACCTCCTGTTAAAGTTTGCTAATGATGAATATATTTTTTATTTTCGATAGGCACATATATTATTTCGTACAAATCCTGTAAATAAAAAAGCGAACGAGTGATATGTTAAAGATGTAACAATACATACATCTATAATAGCATCGTCTTCCATATCATACTGTTGCTTCTCCTCAAAACTTTTTTTAAACGTCGCTGGTACATTTTGTCAGGGTAAAAGCCGACAGGTCACGAAGAAAAGCAGGAACATAAAAAAGGAAGAAAATCTTACAACCCGTATCATGTACTGGAACAAAAAAAAAGAGAAGGGAATACTGCGGCTAACAGTCGGAGACTGGGAGTGGGAGGACAATAAAATATGAGAACCATAAACCACGACTTAGACAAAAATAATAATTAATCTGCAAATAAATATAAATACGACAGAACGTTAGTCTGTCCAACCACAGTGTAAATGATGTAATCAAAATAATGGTTCCAACAATGTTTTTTATTTAAAATACTGTTGCGAGCTACTATTAGGCAACCCATCTAACACACAAACGCCGCCGCAAGCACTGTATCTTCTCCATGGACCGAGAAGCTTCTGGCAATTACTGGAAGATGAGTCATCCTTTTAATTCACGGTATAAATAAGACCGATGATAAAGTACAGAGTTAGTCTATATAAAAATGTCGAATATAAACTATATTGTGTAAAGTTAAATAGTTGAGCTTTTGGAAGTCCAAGAGTAAACATAAATGTTATGTGCACGTGTCTAATGTACATGCAGCTTGTAGAATACATAAATAGACAAAAGTGCAATAAATAAATAGCTGTGTTAGTGTTGTTAATAGACCTATGGTTAAGAATTTAGTTTAAGAAAATATTAGTGCTTTAAATTCATTAGTGTGATAGTGCTTCATTGTTAATTGGATTGGAAACATCAATAAATAAGGCATATACTGTTAATTAGATTTGTAAACAGTGAGTAATAAAGACTTTTGTTATTACTTGTTTTAAATTAGTGAAACACGGTAGTAGTAGCCCGCTACAATACGTTTTAATGGTATGTGTTACAATATATAAAATTCAGGAATTAATATATATATAGTATATATATTACCTTATGGTAGTACAAATAATTCGAAGTGTCGGTATTAATATAAATTATTGCCAACAAATGATTAGGTCGAACCTCGCATAACGAGCATAATTCGTTTCGGAGAATTACTCGTAATGTGAAACATTGGTTAAACGAAACAATCTTAACCATATAAATTAATATAAAATATGATAATGCGTTCCATGCCGAAAATATATTAAAAAAAAACATTATGTGTAACTTTTATTTAAAGAAAAATACACATGAATTATTAAGGACCGTTATTCAACTACATTTTTCTTCTATCGCGGAATGAACCCACCTAGAATGAGAATTACATTTAAAGAAAGCAAAAGAATCGAAATAATTTGTAACATACCTATTTCTTGTTTACTAGAAAACCGTCTAGAGACATTTGTTTTTGCCGACGCTTTAAAATTTGCTAAAAATGCGACACCGCATTATCATTGAATAGATTTGTAGCGCGCATAGCCACCTCCTTATTGGGGTGATGCTTCTCAATGTACGATGCAACAGTTTCCCACGCTTTCAGCATTTCCCTTATTTCGCCCGTTATGCGAAACGTCGCTCGTTAAGCGAGCTATTATCTTACATTTTATTTTGCTCGTTATGCGAACTACTCGTTGTGCGAGGTGCTCGCTATGCGAGTTTCCACTGTATACCGAAACACATTGAGTACAAAACAATTTCAGACTACTGATTATTTCTCTGGTAAGCTCGTATTATCAATGATAAATTATTTTTTAAGTAGATCACCTTGTAGGCAGTATACCACATATGAAGGATGTACAGCAAGGTAAAGGTACCTGTTACCAACTAGATACCGGTAGCACCAAGCCTACATCATATTCCACTTGTCACTAAATTAGTAAGGGTGCAAAATAAATAGTATAGTCCATCCGTAGAATCAAGACTATGACGTCAAAAAGGGTAATCCAGGCCAACAAATTGTAAATGCCAATTCGTATGAAAAGATATAGTCTTTGTAATTTCTAAATAGACCTGCGTCATTACCATTTGTGACGTCAAATTGTAGCGACGATGCCACTACCAAAATCCTATTGCCACATAACTATAATAGCGCCATCGGTAGAATACAGAGATTGAAAATATTTAATAGCAGATGACGAATGTGATTTGTTACTTTTTAAAAAAGTATTTTTTAGGATAAATTTTTATCGACAATATTACAGATTAAAGTCATTAATTAACAATATATTTTATTTACTTCTATATTTTTACCACTGAGTATATTTTAAATATAGTTGCGTATTTCTAATGCTCCTAATTTTATGGCCATTAGTATATTATACCAGACACGGAATAATAACCACAGTTATACAAAAGGTTATGTCATTGGAATTATAATTTAAACCTTTTGATTACACAAATCGAAAAAGAAAAGAAACAAAATTACAATTCCATTTGTAAGTAAAATTCTCATTAACTTAGAATAATTAAGATATATCACTTTAAAATAATCTTTTAGATTTCCCTGAAACCATCTACAAAGACTAAAGTTATGTTATGTACAATGCAAACGAAGGATTTAACACTTTCAAATTATCCTAAAATTTGTGGTGATAATTTTACTTGTTTATTAGTATGCAACTGGATTGAATACAGCATGTTTTCAAAGCATTTCCAACAACTAAAACAATGTATAAGGATAAAGGCTTTAAATGAACCAACTTTGAATTCTGTTGTTGAAGTATGCCATTATTCAAGAAAAGAATAACTGTTAGAGGATTGTTGATGTTCCCAGTAAAAATTGCAAGTTATCTTCACAGTCGGTGTCATAAGCTGAAAATGAAAACTTTATAACCAAAAGGTTTAACGACTAATCATTTCGATGGAATTCTTAAAGATATAAACAGCAGTTTGTTAAATATACAAAAGCATGAAGGGGCAAAAATCTTCCAAAAAATAGGCATTTGCTTTATTACTCTTCGAGGCCATATAATTGTTGCAGGTAACTGAGTAGTTTGAAACAAATAATTCGATATACAATTTATCATTTTTTGTAGATTGGTGTAATATAAAGACTTTGACCTGACCTGTATTTAGCACCTCCAAAGTTTAAGCTAGTGTAATATTGACCAGTTCGTCACCAGTGTGTTTATTACATCCATTGAAATTGAAAGCTATAGAAGCTGTTAGGATACCTAAAATCCAATATCCTGAAGATGAATTTGCAACCCATATTTTAAAAACAAGTCACTCAAGAATTTAACGAGTATTAAAAGCTTGTCATTTAACAATAAAATATATATGGTTGTACTTGTTTATTATACATAAAGTTTAAGATAGTTATAATTAAATTAGGAGACATCATGTAAAAAGTTTTTTTAATTCTAAGTAGCCATGCGTTTGGTTGACCAGTTCAATTTGATTGAAAATTTGAATCACTGTTATCACCATCACCAATGTTAATAATTAGAGGTGCCATTATCTTCTTGATCAAATTTGATCTCACATTTCCATCAATCTTTGATAATTTTTTCTGCATGTTATATCGAATGTGCCCAAATCCTTGGTGTTATTTTGTCTAATGCTTCTTTCCACATCTGTAAACAGTTTTCAACAGACTTCCCTTCTCTTCCAGCATGTCGGTTGTAGTAGCTCTTACTAACAGCCCATACATTTTCAGTTGCATTGAATATGCAATGATGCGGTAGCAATCTTAACACCTTATGTCCATATTGTTCAGCCAGCAAATCCGCTTTAAAAATCTTTGGCGGTTTATGCCTAAAATTTTTAATAAATACTGATATGCTATAAAGCACATAATTTTAACTTACATCGTGACATATTAAATAAGCTTTGCTTAAAATCATTAGTTCCATAAGAAATTGCTTATTTAGTAAGTCGCTCTACAATGTTATTTTTTTCTAGAAACTGTTAGATGTTTTATTAACAAGTATAATAATACGACATGTTGTCTAAAATTATTGCAAATGATTTTTCCAAATTCTTTAATAATTAATTTTCAAGTTTTGCTCATTCACTTCTCTATAGTAATTTAGGTTTTTTGTCAAAGAAGGAAAAAATCGTTTCAGCCCCATTTAATAATTCATTAACATTTTGGGCATGTAATACCATGTTCCTAAAAGACTAATTACATTATACTGTATTAAGAATAAGTAGATATGACACAAATCTTTTTCGATCAATTTGTGTGCTCTAACTGTTCTTATTTCACGCTTTGCTGGGTACGGCTTACGACACCATTCTGAAATAGCCATGTTTCGTCTACAAACACAAAGATGCTACAGATTCTCTTCTTTTATTTTCGACTCTGGATAATATATCCAAAATCAAATTCCATTTATTCATAATATTTAGCAGTTCTATTAAACCTCTTCTTGGATTATCTTTCAGCCATTTAAATCCAAGACTGTATTCAGGGATCGTTCACTATACAATTAAAAAACTCATTATGTTTTAAATTCAACCATCAAGTATCAACAGAAACGTGATAAATCTAAAATAATTACATGTAGCACTATAAATTTAACTGGAAAACGAATACTAACGATTTTCATGCAGCCATAAAGGTGATCAAACTTAGCAACAAGTAGCTTAGTTCTGGGTCTAAATGAATCTCGTTCATCGTCTTTGGTTATTAGAGTTCAGTTTAATACTAATATGAGTTCTGAATAGCACTGTTTGAAGCAAAAACCAGCCAAATATCAATATATAAAAACGGAAAAATTCATGAGGTCGTTGACACCAACTAAACAAGAAATGGCATAAACCTAAAATTTAAACGTTAACGTTTAATATTTGGCTTTAAAATTATTGGCAACGTCGTAAATTGCTACTATTCAAACCAAAACTATAACATAAATGTTGTACGGTATTAAGTTGACAAACATCTACACAAATAGTTAGTGCTTGTGTGACGTCACGGATGACGAGTCTATTTAGAAATTGCGAGCACTATATACTACGTTGACATTGCATTTTAGAGCATTCTAATTTTTACGATTGGTATTACAATGCACTGTTGCCAAGCCTGGTCTGATCATCTTATATACTTTCATTAACTGCAGTAATATTTTTATTTGACCAACCACTGTGAAGATGTATTGGTATTGCCGTATTGCTAAAAACAGAACCAGTTTTTTAATAGCTTTAGCTAAATTCAAAACTGTTAACTTTGTAGGTGCTTTCACGTCGTCTTAATACTGTACGAACTTTTTTTAATGTAACTATAATTGATTGCTCATTCTTATAATGTATTTCTTCACAAACTAATCGTTGTTGAACCGTGAAATGCATGTTTACTTAGTATGATTTGCTATATAACAACCTAGGGCGTGTTTGGTACACGATCGGAGTCTCTAAAAGCGTTCATATACACCGTAGCAATAATTAGTAGTGTATTTAAATAAAAAACACATTTTCAACATTTGGCAACGTAGTCGACAACTGACATACGACGTCGTAGTCTTGATTCGCCAGATCAAGTATATAATATTTTGTTTGATCAAAGAGGTCGCCCTATAATTACGATGAGACCAAAATAAGTTTTGTAAATACGTCAACTGCTCCAATAGCAAACTGGTTGACCATATACTGACCATACGAACATTACCATTGAAAACAGTACCACGTACTAATATAAACAGGCTTAAGGGAGACACTGCAGGAAAGTACGTAATAGTAGTAAAAGAAATACCGAGTGGTATAAGCAGTAACTATATTATACTTAGCTAATGCTGGTGGATTAGAAAAATACGTCCGTATGTATTTTAAAATTACAAACAGGTTCAAAGTAATAACTTGGGTTGCCGTTTGTAAAGTAATACGTTGAAGATGAAATCTCGCAAACGTGGGAGTAAGATAACGTTATTAACATAGGAATACAAATACTTGGGAAATCTCATGTGCCCATAAAGTAAACAAAGAAGTAATCAGAAATCTCACCGAAATAATCAGCTGCAACTGACGTGTAATCCGGTTCGGCTGGCTTAGTAGTAAATAAGGAGGTTACCATAAGATGTTTCCCAAATTTGGTCAGTTTACCTGGTAGCGACTCTAAGAAAACCAATAGCCAGTATTGCAGCGCGGTAGCAGACAGACAGGTAAGAGTATCAGCACAGGACGTAAACCGCAGAATGCAGAGAAAGGTAGGACCTAAACAGCTAACAAAATTAATTCAAATTAGACAAAGTATAACTAACGAATCGAGTGTCCAAATTATTCGTAACTTACCACTATAACTGCAGTTGTCACAATTTAGTCTTATACCTCGTGCTGTATTATCGAAGAAGTAGAGAAATATTTAGAATTTGTAGAACACATCCTTTTAAACAACGGAACAATTTTAAGGTACCAATACGTGGTAGTTCGTACCCTTTAGAATTGTAAAACCATGACCGTAAATCAATTACATTCAACCAAAAGCAAAACGCCAAAATTCCTTATTTTTAACTTTCAAAACAATTCCTGAACCGCTGTCTAGATATACAGAGTACAATAGTAAAATGAGTTGCTTATTTTGAAGATATTATGACTTTGGAATAGGTGAAAACAGTATAACATGATACTTAATTGGAATTGAACGTATTTCGTGAAATTCTAAAACTCAAGGTAACAATTTTTTACTGTTGACACTGATTCCTTGTTAGAATCCGAGTTAAAAGGATTGTTTTCCCCAAACACAGTTTTGGGATTCATAATTGATAAATGTAATTCTTCAGTCCCATCTTTTTTAACTGTTAAAACCTGACCACCATTTGTTAATAACCGGGATCTTCTTTCCTCTGCAGTTTGCTTTCTGACCAATTTCCTTTTATTTTCATGACATTTAGGCAAAACATCAGATGACCGAAATACTTGATTTCTTGAATTGAACTCATCTGCTATGCTTTTTTGCTGAAGAAGCCCTATCTGTTTTCTGGTCTTTAATTATATTAGCATATTTTGTGATGTAATATGTGTTACCAGGGTGTTCAGGTAAACAAAAGTGTGTCGGAGGAAGATGGGAACTAAACTCTAGCCAGTCTTTGCCAGAGGCGACAATCAAACACTTAAGGTCCCTGTAATACACCGAGATTCTCTGAATGTGAAAATAGCCCAGGGTAGAGTTTGTTGACAAACGGCTAATCGTAAAAAGAAAACTCCCTGTAAGTTAATACGACTGACTGTTGAACTTAGTCCAGCATTCTTGCATAAGAAGGAGTCAAAAACCGATTTTGTTTTACTACAAACAAAGACAAACCTTAAGAGCGCCACGACGTTTGAATCACTAATACCGAAAGTTACAGGAAAACGCAGAAACCCGTATGTTTCAAAAAGCATAATCACAATAATAAAAAATAACTGACCCGTTAGTGATTTCCAATTCAAAGCTGTAACAAAGAATTCATTATTAATCAAAAACAAGACCATCGTTTGTGGTTCTCCATATAAACATAAATACGTACAAAATAACTTATGTGAAATCAAAGAATATAACTCGGATGATAATTTAAGTTTCGTGTATTAACCAAAATTTAGTTCCGTTAGTTTAATATGTTACATTAATGTATAAGAAATTAAATTCAATACCTCAAAAATTTTTGATAAATATTTAATAATTAAATTCAGTAAAATAATCCTGATTAATAATTCATTTCAAAATGAAGCAAAATTTACAATTACTTTTTTTGTTCTCTTTCTCAGATCTGTTATAAGATTACACATTTTTCTTAAAAAATATGAAAATTTGAAATATCGAAATTTAATAAATTATTTTACAAACGTTCTAAGTTCTTTTGTATTTTTAAAGCACAAACAAGATAAGGTCATATTGATAAACTGACAAACAATCTAATATTAATTAAAAAACTAGGTCAAAGTTGAAATTTTTACAAATGTTCTAATAAGGAATTAATTTTGATAACAAAAGATTACAGGTTCTTAAACTTCATCAAGCGTGTTGTAAACGCCTTATCTGCTCAAACTTTTTAAACATCATTTATGAAATGTCCGAACTTTTGCACATCAATAAAGACTACCAATCTTATTACGAAACTTTGAAGCAAGTATTAACACTTACCGTAGATAGAGTACAATGTTAAAGTTTTTCATTTTAAGTAATTACCCTAGTTCAAAATGAGAATTTCGTCACGACATGGAAGTGTCCTTTATCTAAAAATGACCATTTGTGTCTTGTTTATACACGAAAACCAAATTTCACATGATCAAAACCAAATAATCTTGTCGAAGTTAAAGTTCTCAAGGTTCTTGAATAGTTTCTAATAATTTTTAATAATTTTCTAATGATTGTCTATTTGCTTAATTGTTGCATTAATAACAAAAGAAATAATTTTATTTTAAATAATGAAAGGGTAACATACCATTGAGGAGTTTCATCTATTGATGTAGACCAGATCATTGTTTCAACTCGACTAAGCGAACCTACGCTTCCATGCTATGGATTTATTTTCACCCGACATGTTATCCCGCCTAATCCTAGCACAAAAGTTTCACGTATGTATTAAGCTTCATTTCTAATCACTTCACGGACGAAGTGGAACTTCGGCACGCATGCTAGGTATATGGAGTTGAAGGTAGTCGTTTATAATGAATTTACTGTCAAAATGCACGTCAGCACGGAACGTGAAAGTTTGCAAACTGCAATTTTAAAATGTTGTTTTTATTTGAGTTTTTCATATTTGTGGTTAAGTATTATTTCTTTTGTGGCGTTCAAAATTAAAAACCTATTTACAAATAGAGGAAAATATTAATGATTTAAATATATTATCGATGGGAAGTCTGTATTTACTAATTAAAAAAAAAGTAATAAAAAAACCAGAAAACAGAAACGGTTTGGTATACATCCAATATTTATGGTCCGCAAAATGCAAGGCTTTATGAAAATTTATTACAAGAAGCACGTTTAAGCGATCTTTTAATATTTTTTAATAATATTAGAAAACACCGAAGTTTAATTACGCATGTCACAAACTGAAGTGAAATGTGCTGCATTAAAATGACTATGGCACAATTCATAATGAGTGCCGAAGTTTGACTTGGCCGTCGAAGTGATTAGAAATGCAGCTTTAGAATCAAGGATTCTCAAACGCGTTACATGCGCATAAGGCAAATTACCAGTTCATGTACTAGATCAATGATGCTAATGGACAAATTTAATAAATCTTAGAGTTTTCAAACTAATCTAATATTATCAAACAGAAATAAATACCTTAGTGTATTAATACGAATTGGACAACCTTGTGCGATTATAATAAGAATTTAATGTGGATAATCAAGCAATATTACAATGAAGTAAATATTTCAAAGCAAAACTAAACTCAGAATATATAAAAATTATACTGAGTTAAAATGAGCGGAATTTATTTTTCTGTTACAATTTCTGTGCTATTATGTTAAAAAGATGTTGTTTTTCAGCGTTAGTGAAATTTACCGATCTCATTCTCATTATGTTCAGGTTGGAGTCAAACATTTTACTTTAATATAATGCAATAATTGATGAGTAAATGATAATTATTTAACGTAAAGAAAATGTTAATGTCAATTTGTCTTGACACAACTTCAAGAGAGCCAATGACAAGTATATTACATTTTAATTCAGTATATTTATACGGTGTTGTCAAATTATACGCCCGCTTAACTACCTTTACACTTGTATACGTCGGTACATAGTGACTAGGATTTAATGGAGTTAAATTTTTTAAAGCCAATGAAGAAGTTAGAGGTTATGTTAGGAATTCGTTTACATATTTGAATATTTATATGTAAAAAATTATATTTAGAGATTATAAATAAAGCAGTGCAAAGATTTGTTGAAGAGTATACAAGAATTAGAACTTAATTTACTACCTTGATATTATAGATAGATGCAAATAACCATTGAGTGTGCATAACATATTGTAACGGGCTACTACTACCGCGTTTCTCTAACTTAAAAACCGGTAATAACAAACGTCTTTATTACTTACTGTTCACAAGTCTAATTAACAGTATATGCCTTGTTTATAGATGTTTTCAGTCCACTTAACAATGAAGCACTATTACACTAATGAATTTACAAGCACTAATATCTTCTTAACTAACTTCTTTACCATAGGTCCATTAACAACACTAACACAACTATTTATTTATTTTACACTTTGTCTATCTATGTATACTACAAGCTGCATGTACATTAGACACAGCATATAACATTTATGTATACTTCTAAAAGCTCAAACTACTATTACTTTACAACGTTATAATTTATATTAGACATTCTAGTATAGACTGAGCCTTGCATTCTTTAGCGGTCTTATATATACTCAGATTTAAAGATATGACTCATCTTTTGGTAATTACGAGAAGCTTCCCGGTCCAGTGAGAATGAACAGTGCTGGCGGCGTTTTGTGTGTTTGATTGCTAGAAGCATTCTAGAATCCTGGAGACTATGCAGACCCTACAACGCTTGTGTGTTTGACGGGTTGCCTAATAGTAGCGCGCAACAATATTAAATAATGCCAGATTGTAGTTTGCCCATTTGAAGACAAATTGTTTTTAAACGCAAGTAGAACATTTAATAATTTTACATACTACAACTTGTCGATTTGCAATAATATCACTATTAATATAGCAAGAACACCTTCATTTTACTACCCGTTAACATATGTCTTCTTGTTGTGGTAACCAAGACACTTGGCGAATATAGTTTGTCTGTCACGTTAGTGGTAATAATATATGTATTTTGGGGATTTATGTAATGATTGTATTCTTTTTTAACATTTGAAAGCAAACAGAAATGTTCTGTACATGAGTAAATATAAATTTGTTGCACAGATAATAAGCAATGACAATTAATGAAACTTAAATCTATAAATTTCTAGTAGATAAACTCTAACATGCCATGAACGTTATACGTTTAATCGTTAAATATTAATAATTTGTTAACATACATATTGCACACTAATTTATTAAACTTCTACTGTAATCATGCAAATTTGTGACGTTTATTCGTTTTTGTATTAGCACTGTGTATTAATCAAAGTTCTAAAATTTGGTTATTCGGTGCCACTGCTCAAATCGGTATTACTGCCACTGTTATCACTATCCGTATCACCCACATTAATAACTATATGTTCAACAATTTTAAAGTTCTTTTAAATAGTCCACCATTTCATCATACATTTCTCTGCATATTTGATACATTTTTGCCAGTATGAGCCAAGATTCAAGCCACATCAAATTGACGTTTGCATTATTATATTGTTGATTAAAACGCCCAACATTTTTACTATAATATTTCTTTACAGTTCGTCCAAACTCACTCGATAGGATTACACTCAGTGATATGGAAGCAGCTGCAAAACCTTGTGTTCATTCTTTTCTGTTATGGCATCTATTTCATAAATATTTGGTTGTGGATCTTCCTTAATTAATGGTAATAGTTCCCTTTTCAGCATGTTACCGTTATAACGAATATTGTGTTTAACCAAGTAATCAATGATTTCGGCTTTAGTTGTTGACTGGTTTGGAAGTTTTTCAATTAATTTTGAATTGTACGTAGCATTGTCCAGAACAATGACACTTGGTCCACTTAAATTAGAAGTTAAACATTCTTCAAACAATTTTGTAAATATTACTACATTCATATCTCCGTGAAAGTCAGCACTCAAAGATTTTGTCGAATACAAAAGTGATGAATTTGGACTAAATTGTCTGCGTGAACGATTATGAACCTATAATACATATTTCTATTAAATGTAGATTTAACTTAAAGAACTAACCTTTTTCCTTCTTCGAGAGGTTTTCTCTTTACGCTTTGCTTGAAACCATTATGCCAATTCTTTTTAAGAAAACCCTCGACTAAAAATCCATGACTCATCTAAATAAACCAGATCATAAAGTCCTATTTGTTTGTATGTTTCATATTCTCTTAAAAACTTGACTCGTACAGTAGCAAATTATGTGGGCCTCTCTCGAAAACGCTTTTTTAAAAAAAGTTTACAAAAGATTGAAACAATTTTTATTCACAGGAGAAACATTAATACGTCTTACAATTTGCAATGCGCGTAACGATCTAAGTACTAAAGTCAATGCTACCTCTATTTATTGCTTTCTGTCTAATGCTCTTTCTACTTGCATATCTTGCTATTTCTATTCTCATAACTCCTCCGGCCCTAAATGAGGACTATGGGGAACGGGGAACCAATGTCCGATAGCCCAGGGTAGTTCTTAGTTTCCTGTCTAAGATCTATTTTAAGTATCTTACTATTTCCTTTTTTAAATAACAATTTCATTAACAGATATCTATATACTACATACATTATTGCTAAGCAAATTAACAAATACAAAATTATAGTATAAGCACTAACACTACTAAAATGTACTGCAGGTTTATCTAACTTGCTGAATTCAATTTTGTCATTTTGTAAAAGTCTGTAAACACTCCTTATTTCATCTAAACGTACAGGATCTAATTCTATAGGTTTAATATTGTCGCTTACTATTATTTCACTATTTAGTTTTGAATTTACATAAGGTAATTCCATAACTTTATACATAAGCGCTTCACTAACAAAAGTTTATAGCACTAATTGATTTATTAAAATTCACATTGGTTTTTAAGCTCTATCAGTAGTATAACTATGGAGAAGCTGGGACAGCCCTTTTTAAAGGGTCATAAATATCTTGTAAAGGGTGTGTGTATTATGGAAAAGAGAAGTATGTATGTGTGAAGGTCATGTATGTGTAGGTGTGTGTGTGTGTTGGTATTAGTTAGGTTTGAGGATAACGATAGTATGGCTATGGAGAAGCTGGCCGGCCCTTTTTAAAAGGATCATAAATATCTTGTAAAGGGTGTGCGTATTATGTAAAAGAGAGGTATGTATGTGCAGGTGTGTGCGTGTAGGGTGTAGGGTAAGTATGGTTTGTCGGTGAAGTTAACGTGGAAGTCGTGCCGCCCTCGTGATAAAAGTGTGTGTGTAGATATCGATCGGTGGGGGTGTGTGTGTGTGCGGTGTTGTTGTCGTTTTATTTTCGAAAAGAAAGGTATGTATCGTTATGTGTATAGGTGTGTAGGGGGCGTGCGTGTTTTAGTCTAAGACGAAATATCGTAAGGGCGCGCAAGTGGTGCGAACGTGTTTTTGTTTTAAGAGTGTGTTTTCGGATTATCTCATCGGACACGTGCAAGACGTTTCAAGTAGTCTTTTAATAATTTGAAAATGTTACGCTCGATGTGTCGTAGGCAATTATGATGAAGTATAAGAAGAATAAGGCTGGGGAAAATAACCGCAAGGGTTTTTATTACAGGTGTCGATAAGAAAAATTGCGTGCTGCGTTTGTATTTGAAAAAAAATTCTCTCCTACTACGAATAATAGTTTCGTCGTCTTGGTAAAAGAATATCCAAAATATTTTTCTATTTATTATTGTGTAATTATTCGAACGGTAAACATCGTGTGTCAAAAGTGCAAAAATGTCTCAAGCTTCGGACGAATTAAAATTCCAGACGCGCCTACCTCAACGCGTGCAATTTTAAAACAATTGAAAAGTGCTTGCAACGTAGGTCGAAAACGTCACTATGAATCGATGCTGCTAAATCTGAAATGTAATCAGATCGTTTCTAATGCAAAAAGCAAGCGTGATAGGGCGATCAGAGGGGCAGGTATTAGTAAAAAGAATGGATCCGGCGATAATACTAGTGCGAAGGACGACGACGACGAGGGTTATGCGAACGACGTCGAAGTCGACGATCCTGCTGAAAATTTCGATAGATTAACAACAAAGAAGAATGTCAAAAGACGTAGAACGTCGAACAATATCGTGTGGGTCGATTTGAAATCGGCTTTCGCCCGCAGGATACGTTCGAGTGCTGTGGTCAATTTATATCACATAGATCCCATGCAATTTTTAGAAGATGCATTCGCCCTAATAGAGCGACGTTTGAGAAAATGTTTGAGAAAATTCGGATCTCTTAAAATTAATTTCGTGTTTAACGGTGAATACGTAAAGCCCAACGCATCAACATCATCATCGTCTTCAGAAGCCGTGGATACATCGTCATCATCATCGTCGTCATCGCTCAGACATTTTACTATTAAAAATTATAAAATTTTAAAATTGAAGACTTTCAAACTCAAGTTAAACCCGAAGCCATTCAGGAATTGAACAATAAACTGGGCGAATATACCGAAAAGCAGAGCGGGTTAGCTCTTTCGAGAATATTAAATTTAGGCGTCAATATAAATCATGCAGGAACATATAGTATGCATTCTTAAGGAAGGGGATAAGAAAATTGTCTACGAGATGATATGTTTATTTTTAATCATATACGTTTGTAATATAGAAGAATGTTGACGGTCGAGGATCTTACGAAATTACCGCTCGAGTATATCGAGAGGCATGCAAGTAAAGACGTCGCCAGAAATTTCGATAAATTACCGGAGTATTTGCAAAACAATTATGGACGCATCGCTATTGTTTAGCGCATGGCTTACAATCGTCGTCGCATGCAGATCAGATAGATGGACCTCCTCTGCAAATAAAATCGTGTCCTGAATGCGCATGTTCTACCCCATATGTACGTGCGCACAACAACACATCGCAGCCCTGCAATAAAACCTATGAATGCAATTAAAATGCTCATTGTTCGAAATGACTCCTAAAGGACCGCCCGCAGCCGTCGCAGCATATCTCGCCTACTCTTTAATATGTAATAATTACCTATACATGTTTAAACCGAGCGTGCCCTCCTGGCAAAGAAATCCGGTTCCCGTAGATCCTCCGAATGCATTCGTATGTTTCGAGGTTGTTGAAAATAAAGACGTTTTGGCATTGTCGAAGTCCGAGTCGTCACAACAACAACAACAAATAAGATGCTCTCGCTCTAAAGATTGGAAACGTATGGAATTAATTACCATGCAGCTGCAACAGCAATGGCAGCAGCAGCAACAGAACCATTCGGAAGAGGTTCCCTTATCGCCATCATCATCAGAGACGTCGTCGTCGTCGTCATCGTCCGCGGTATCGAGAGACCTTTTAATTTATAAAAGTTATCTAGGAGGAGGAGGAGGACGCCTTCAACGGCGACGAGAAATAGAAAACGTAGATGGATCCGGCGACGGCGAGGCCGGCAACGACGACGACGACGACGACGGTGCCGAACGGTTGAACAATGGATCCGCGGGCGATTGTGTCGGAGACGGAGTTGGCATCGATCCTTTTCTGATGTTTAAAATAAGATTTAAATATAATAGCAGTTTTACGGAGACCGAATGGTACGTCATGCCATGGAATCATAAACGAATCGCCTTCGAAAGAGAAAGAGAGAGCGAGAAAAAAAAAAGATCGAGAATTTGATAGTTCAGATGGTGTATGGACGTATTTAGAACACATCGTACTTATGCAATTAATAGGAGCGTGGGCATACTACATCTATTACAAATATAAAAATAAACTATGCGCGCATGAGCAACATCGTTTGCGCTCGAACGAAAACCTACACATGCAAAATAATTTTCAGTTCTAACCGGGAGGTATCTTCGTTCAGGGTGTGTATGTGCGCGTGAAATTTTGCACTTAATTAAATAGCAATTATGGTGAAGTATATTCAAGACGAAAATAATCATACAAGTGGTGACGACAGACAAGTATTTTTAAATAACGATGATGATGACGTAATTTCGTCATCATCATCATCTACGTGTGCAGTATCTGGATCGCCGCAAGTTTTGTCAGGTATTCATGTCTACGATAACGATCAGGCGATGGATCCCCTGATATGTAGCACCGAATACCGATTGAATTCCTCCAAGGAGAATGCGCAATGGTGCGCTCACGGTCATACGATCGAAGTGGGCTTAACCAAACGAAAGAGCAATATGGATTTTAGCCCTGTTATCAGACTTATATGCCCCAACAGATTTTGTAAAGAAGGCGAATTGCAAATTTAGAAATTTTTTTTCCAACCGCTCGGATACTGCCACGGTTGCATCTGCAGGCGCTACCGCCGCCTCCGTAGTCGCAGACGTATGGCACTGGAGGCGTGAAATGCATCAGACGATCGACGGATACTTGGAAGTGGAATTTAAAGACGAATACGAGTCCATTCATAGAGTCGAGGTGCAAAAAACTACTGCGGCTCTCGCCGCATTAGAATCAACAACAACAACAGGATCCGGATACAATGTTGCGCGAATTTCTCTCTCCCGCGAAGAATTTGCAAAAGTGTTTACTCTAGCTCCTCTTATAATGCTCAAATTAGAAATATTGAAAGGACAAGATTTTCAAGAGTTCTACGATAGAAATATAGAGTGCGTCGCCACTTGCCTTCCCGAAGAGTTCGGAGCTTACGCGTATAACAGGTGCAAGAGCAGTAGCGGCGACGGCGACGACGATGGAGGTGAAGGCGTCCCCCTCCTCGAGGATGCTGGACTTTATTCGAACCTGCAGGATCAAATCTTATGTCGAGTCGAGATGATAAGCGAATACGTATTTGGAAATCCATCCCTAAGTACCCTAAACGTTCTTTACGACATCAACAGACTCGGCTTATTAGAAATCACGCGCCATTTCCTCACGAAATTGTCGATGACGTATTATGTTTATATCAAAAGAATTTAAATGTCGAAATGAAACCTTTGTATTTTAAAGATAGTGTATGATCCTTTTTTGTAAATAAAATTTATTCTGTATGCAGTTATTTTTATATATATATATATATATATATATATATATATATTTATATATTTAAATTGTTACGTTATTGCAGGAGAGATGTTAGTCAATGTTGGTACACGGGGTGAAGGGTTGTTCAACAACCTCTTAAATAAATTGCCCTTCGAACTGCACCTTCCTGGTCATAACTTCTGCGGTCCCGGAACCAGGCTACAAGAGCGTTTAAATCGCGGAGACAAAGGTATTAATCCTCTAGACGAAGCGTGCAAGCAGCACGACATCGCGTATTCGCATCACAAAGACGTGGAGCGCAGGCACGAGGCCGACAAGGTCTTGCAAGAAGCGGCTTGGCGGCGAGTCAAGGCCAAAGATTCTAAGTGGTCCGAGAAGCTCGCAGCGTTGGGCGTAACGGCTGCAATGAAAGCGAAACGCAAACTAGGAATGGGAATAGACAAGAAAATGGCCGTGAAACTGGATCGTCGACAGCGAGGAGGAAGACGACGACGACAAAAACGACGACGTCGAGTACGTCGATGCTCGGGTAAATTCAAAGACAATAACGGTAACGTCGGCAGAAAATGCTCCTTCAGAGGCGGTCTTATAAGTAAAATATCTAAAGAAATCAGAAAACAAAGCATCAAGAGTAAAGGACACGGAGATGCTTCGCATAATCGTCTCATTTCGAGCGCGATGAATGCTGCAAAATTATAGTCAACAGGATGGGAGGTCGTTCAAAATTAAAGTACCGCGCATAATACCGGTGCCCAAGCGAGGAGGCTTATTGCCTTTGATTCCGATATTTGCGGGTCTTTCGGCGCTCGGAGCACTGGCCGGCGGAGCGTCGAGCGTCGCAAACGCCATCAATTCGGCCAAAAATGCAAAGAGGTATTTCGACGAGAACGCGCGTCACAACAGAGCCATGGAAGAGAAAAAGTCGGCAGCGGATTGTATTTAAAGCCTCACAAGAAAGGTAGCGCCTTGTACTTGAAACCTTATCCGGGGGATTCAAAAAACGGATGACTTCGACGGTGCCGAGGAATGCTAAGCTTGCCACCACCACCACCACCACCACCACCACCTTACACCTCCCATGCGCGCATTGACCGATCTCGATCTGCACAAATATGCTAAAGGTGTTCCATATTTTAGAGGCGTGTACATGCGAGACGAGTTGCCGCTAAAAGACGCGACGGAAGCTTAGCACCGCCGTGGCGAAACGAAAGTGGTATTATAAATTTAGACGATGGATCCGGTCCGGGCACGCATTGGGTCGGTTATAAAAAGGGCCAATACGGTGATATACTTCGATAGTTTCGGAGACCTGAGGCCTCCGAGGAAGTCTTAAGATATTTTCACGGTAGCGATATATATTATAACGTGGAAAGGAGCAAGACTTTAACACGATCGTGTGTGGTCATTTAGTGTTGAAATTTTTACATAAAAGAACCATAATGCCCTCGGAGCGCTACAGTCATGTCTAGGACATTCACGATATTCGGGTATGGAAATACCATCAGCAGCGGTACGCTATACCCACCTGTGAGACTGAACGATGGCGGCACGTACACCTGCGGCTTGGTGGGTCTTTACACGTGCAACACCGTTCGAAATATTTACGAGGGAAATAATAAGTTCTATTACGATAAAGATAAAGAAATCACCATCGACGAGGGATGCTACGAAATAGACGAGCTAAACACGTTCCTGAGAAAAAAGATATTGGAGTCGGCTAAAGCCAACAAAGAAATTAATTCGTCCGTAACTTTGGACGACGACGGATTGGTCGACGGCTTGTTTTCTTTAAAAGCTAATAATAATACCCTAAAGTGCGAAATAAAATCGAAATACTCCGTAGACTTCACGAAGCGCGGCAACATCGGTCGAATGCTGGGATTTCATGATCGAATTTTAGAGGAAGGTCGTTCGCATACGTCCGATCGCGATGTGGAAATAATTTCGGTATCTAATATTTTCGTAGATACTAACATTACGACGGGAGCGTACCGCAATAACCAACTTTGTCATAGCATTTACGAATTTGGCCTAACCGTGCCCCAGGCTACAGCATAGAACAACAACCCAGCAATATAATTCGTTTCCCTCTGTGCGTGGACGAATTCGATAACATTACGTTGAGACTGGTGGATCATACGGGTGAAGCGGTTAATTTTTCGAAGGATACGTACCTTTGCGTTCGCCTAGAGCTAAGACGCGAATAATAAAATTATTATTAAGTTAAAATGGGCGTCGTTTACGATGACGAGCGTCAGCATCAGCAGCAGCAGCAACAGACGTTAGCCGCAGTCGTCAATATACCTAAGAAAAATCCGCGCGTTGGGCATTGTTATCGTCGTTGCTGCCGAAGTCTTCTTCTTCTTCTTCTTCTTCCTCAAAAACAAACCTATATAAAACGCAAAAACGTTCTCGAAATCTGCAGTCGCACGCAAATCATCGTTAGGCCATAACGAAATAAAAAGCGGAAGAGGTGTGAAAAAGCGACATTATATTAAAAGAAGAGGAAGAAGAACCTCGCTCTTAGTCGCGCAGACGCAAGTTTCTTAAAAGCGCTCGGCTACAAGCTTTTGAATACGAGAAAGAAAAAAAGTACTAGAAATGGCTAAACGTGGCGGTAAAATACGTGGTGATTTTGGTAGTAGCACGAAAATGGTCGCAGATCACATCTCGTCGGTGATTAGTTCTCCTTTGAAGAAATTACGTTTCGACGAGGTGGCCAAATTAGACGTATTCAAAAGGCCTCGCTACGAAGAGACAATTTCGAAAGAAGATTATTATTCGTATTTACCCTTCACGCGAAACACAGACCACAGCGATAGAGTGATTATAGAAATCCAAAATTCCGATGCTATAACCGCAACCTACGACAGTTACATTAATATTAAGGGAACGTTTTCGGTGAAAACCGAAGGTAAACCGTATACGATAACGAACAACGCAATATTATTCTTGTTCGATGAAATACAGTACAAAATGGGGAGCACGCATGTGGTCGACGTTTGTAAGCAGCCTGGTATAACGTGCACGATGAAGGGTCTCGCTTCGTATCACAAAAAATTCAACGGTTTGAGCAATAGCACCTGGGACCCTCGAGGAGATACAAACGCCGACATTTTTAAGAACGGACGCTTCTCGTGCAATGTGCCTCTAAAGCATATTTTTGGATTTTGCGAGGATTATAAACGAGCCGTCGTAAACATGCCGCAAGAGCTTGTTTTAATTAGATCCAAGAGCGACGTCAATTGTTACAAGAGCGACGAAAACGAGCTAACATTTAAAATTACTAAAATATCGTGGGAGGTTCCGCATTTAAAGCTTAGCGATGAATCGAAATTAAATTTATTCCATCATTTGCATAAAAATCCCAGAATTGTGGTTTACTTTCGTCGCTGGGAGCTTCACGAGTTGCCGTCCTTTCCGTCTTCGAAAATTCACGTTTGGCGTATTAAGAATTCGAACGAATTAGAAAAACCTCGATGGATTCTATTTACTCTTCAGCATGGCAAGTATGATAATGCGAAGCAATCGGCATCCCAGTTCGATCACTGCAATCTGACAAATTTAAAACTATACCTTAATTCCCAAGAATTTCCACTTCAAGATATGAATTCGGACTTTGCCAATAACGATTATTCGACCCCGTTCATGCACTATTCGAAATTTCCGGAAAACTATTATGCAGGCGCGAGCAATTTGAGCTACGCTCTGTGTTGTTTGAACGACTATCAGCAATTTGGCAATTGTCCCGTGTTCGTGATCGATTGCAGTCGTCAAGAAGAATCTATTAAAAATTCGGCCGTCGATATACGTCTCGAAATCGAATCCAGCAACATTTTCGATCAAACCACTAAAGCATACTGCTTAATTTTGCACGACTCTATATTCGAATACGATCCGTTTACGGAAATCGTTACGCGTCATATTAGCGAATAATAGACATGAAGGTTATTAAACAGAAACAATCTCTACCGGTTGCAAATATGGATCTAACGCTCGAACAGGATGATCCTTATTCCTATTTTGGAACGCGCAAAAGCACGGAGATCTCTTACCGGCCAGCATAAGATGCATCGTATGCGGACCTTCTGCGTGCGGTAAAACAAACCTGATTTTGAGTTTGTTACTGGCACCCAACGGATTGGAATTTGAAAACGTTTACATTTACTCCAAGTCGCTATTTCAGCCCAAATACGATTTTTTGAGTCGAGTTTTGAGACCGATCAAGGGACTAGGCTATTACGAATTTAGCGAAAATTCCGAAATAATTTCACCGCAAGATGCTAAGAGTAATTCGGTTTTCATTTTCGACGACATTCAATGTCACGAACAAAACGCGATTCGTCAATATTTTTCAATGAGCCGTCATAAGAATATAGACGCGTTCTACCTCAGCCAATCGTATGCAAGAATACCGAAGCATCTTATTCGCGACAATACAAATTTAATTATAGTTTTTCGCAAGACGAAATGAACTTAAGACATATCTATTCGGAGCACATTAATACCGACATGAGCTTCGAAGATTTCAAAAGATGTGCCGTCTAGCGTGGGAAAAAAGACGGCGATGGCAATAAAGCCGGATACGGATTCTTAGTGGTAGACAAAGAAAAGCCATAAACGAGGGCCGCTACCGTAAAGGATTCGATCATTACATATGTATTTAAAATCACGACGTTCGAGCGAACTTTCATCAACGCAATGTCTGCGGCTGCGATGAGACGAGGACGACGACGACGTCACTCTACGAATTTAAATCGAGCCGTAGTGCAGGCCACTAAAACGATAAGAAAAAGTTTTAGATTTTAAACGAGATCAAAATCGAGCTCAATTAAAATACGGAATGAAGCATGCTCAATTACTAGAACCGTTAAAATCGCTATCAAAATTCTCTGCAAGTAAAAATCCTAATTATATTCGACGTCAGAATGCGGAGCACGAATCTGATAATGTCGGCGACGGTTCAGATGTCTTACTTAAAAAGTATGCCGACATCCTGTCCAAAAGCGAGGATCCCAATATAGACGATACCGGAATCGGCATTCAATACGACGACCTTTCGAATAAATGGTCTATGGGCAATTCAGAGTTAGCTATTGCAGACGACGGATCTACGCTTAATATTAGAAATAAAAAATATCCTATTACGGAGGGCTTACTTCGATTGTTAACTTATAAGAAAATCCTTTCGAATAAGAAAACGCCTGCTGGCAATCCTTCCGAGCTAGATGTAAAAAATTACATCGATATTTTGAAGAAAACCAATGCATATAATAAACTGTTTCGCAAGGATCTGCCTAAAACGCCCAAATATAAAAATTATATCGTTCCGAATTTAACACCGTCGCCCGTGGCGACTACAATATCTACGCCTCCTCCTCGCCGCAGCATGCTTCGTCGCCGTCACCGTCGTCGTTGTCGTCAAGAGAGATGAATACAGCATCGGCGACTCCTACGATTCCCATGCAATTACGATCCAAAACAACGAAGAAAAAGAAAGGTCTCGGTATGGATGATTTATCGAAAAAAAGACAGCCATCGAGTAATATAAGCAGAATTTGGCGATACAAAAAATTCGATAATTCTAATCATGAGATAGAATACGTTCATTGGGACTCGCTGGCCGAGCTGGTGAGCCGGCTTCGTTTGTTGATGGCCGAACGTTCGGCGGGCAACAATAGCTCTCAGAATCAAAACGAATTTCTTTCTATTATATCCGAATTAAAGGAGGCGAAATTAATCGCCTAATAAAATATACACGTCCTATAGAATAGTCTCAGAAATAAAATGGTCGTCGATAAATTTGGAAGAGCGTATGTTGCCAGAGACTCTGGAGGCGGAGGGTTTGGTAATACCGCTGCGCGCGGGCCTCCTGGTGTAGGCTTTAAACTAACTCCGGAAGGCGATTTCAACATAGAAAAAAGAAAACTTTGCAACGTAGGCAATCCCGTGACCGGAACGGATGCGGTAAATAAACGAAGCGCCTTGGTATTGGACGAGGACGAGAAAATAGTTAACTTGAAGGATTTTAGAATAGTGAATTTGGCCGATCCTAAAAAAATCAAACGACGGCGTAAACTTAAAATTTTGCAGCGAAGAACTCAATCTGCGTATAGGCAAAGCATTGGAAATATGTTTGACCGCTTCATCTTCAGGAAAAACGCATGCTAATAAGAAACTTAAATTTGACGCCAAGTCGCGATCCATTGTAAATTTGCACGACCCCGCAGAGCTCGGCGATGCCGTTAACAAGAGATACGTGGACTCGACGTTGTCAGAAATGAAACTAACCACTATCGACGACGGTAAGGCCAAGAACTTCGACTCTCGAGGCTTGAGAATTGTCAACATAGGCGAGGCCGAAGATGAGCACGATGCCGTTTCTAAGTTCTATGTGAACGCGAGAATACAAAATCTTATCGAAGGTGTCGCCATTCACCGCGATAACGTGATCATTCGAGATGTATTGCAATCGGTCGTTCAAGTGTTGAACGAAGTTGTTTTAAACACGAACTTCCTGATTTTCAACCACTTGAAATTAGACGGAGTCAAGACGTCTGCTGGAGACGATTTACAATTTCACAAAATTAATACCGACGTTATAAGACACCTGCACGTGTTATTGGAGCAAGATAAAGCCTCGTCGTCTAACTCTCATACTCGTGTCAAACCTTAAAAATGTCTAAGAAATATAACGATAAGGAAATACTAGTGGATGAACTGCACAGAGGGGTTAGAATAAATTTTCCACGTCGAAGAACGATCATCAAATCTTATCACGACTTATTCCAAGCCGATATTGCTGAATTTATTCCATATTCGAAATATAATAAAGGGCATAAGTATATTCTACTCGTGATCGATTGCTATTCGAAATATTTATGGACGAGACCGCTTAAATCCAAGAATGGCCATGAAGTCACATCTGCGATGCGCGAGATTCTAAATGAAATTAAAGATCGCGGCCTCCTTTACCAAAAATCTGCAAACAGATAATGGTACAGAATTTTATAACGGCCAATTTGCACGGCTGATGAAGGAATATGGCGATATTAATCATTACTCCACATATAGCTCAATCAAAGCCGCCATCGTAGAACGTGCAATCAGAACGATAAAAACAAACTGTATAAAGCTTTTAGTCTGAGAGGCAAATGGAAGTGGATCGATATAATCGATTCGATTGTATCGAAATACAACGATACGGTGCATTCGGCCACTAAAAGAAAACCCAAAATGTGACCGCGAAAACGCGTCTGAAAGTTTACGATAAATTAAAACTGGCGACTAGAAAACCTCGTTATGCCGTGGACGACTTTGTACGCATTTCAAAATATAGAAGTATTTTTCTAAGGGCTACAATGCAAACTGGAGCGAGGAAACGTTTAAAATATGTAAAGTGTTTCGAGCAAATCCGACTACTTATTTACTCGTCGACATGCATGGCGATCCAGTATTGGGACAGTTTTATGAAGCTGAGCTGCAGAAAACGAGAGTTCCAAATATTTACCTTATCGAGAAAATACTAAGGCGAAAAGGAACCAAAATTCTCGTCAAATGGTTGGGCTTCCAAGAGCCTTCCTGGATTCAAAAAGCTGATCTTATATAGATTGTTACATTTAAAAATAAAACATTTGTTTTTATATTTTTATTATATAAATATGTTACATTTCAAAAATAAAAATTTGTTTCTTTTTTTGTTTGATTTTTATTATACATTTTTTGATCTTGTAAAAATAAGAAAGATAGAGACGCTACAACTGCGATACTTTGACATGCAGCAGCACTTAAAATGTATTATTTTAGTTTATTTTATACATAATATAAAAATAAAAATACAATGCAGTTTTTTATCTTGGCTTGTTACAATATTTTAATTAATTTTTATAATAAATATAAAAATAACAAAATACAATGCTTTTTCTTGATTACAATATAACAAAGAGAGCCTCTACAACAGCGCTTAAAATATATTTTAAATTAATTTTATACATAATATAAAAATTAAAAAAATACAATGCGGTTTTTATAATATAAAAATACAAAAGACAATGCAATTTCTTTCTCGTTACAAGATTTTAATTATTTTTTATAATAAACATGCAATTCACAAAATAAAATATGGTTTTATTCAAAGGTCCTTTATTAGATAGTGCCCATGAGGCAAAGTATCTATTCCGTTAGATAAAATGTATCTTTTATCATCTTGATAACTTAAAGCAATTTTCGTCTGACGCATGGAATATACCTTATGCAAATATGATCGTATGCTATTTTGGTCTCGTTCTATAACTACTTTATTTCGTAACGTATCGAGATAGTGATCGAAACAGATTTGCTGATCGATAATGTACTTTTAACACCCTTAGCCTTCTTTATTATCTCACGGCCTTCTATTTTTAAAGAGTACATTTTCGATCGAAGGCCTACAAAGTGCGTTAAAATACGACCTCTAGTTTCGTCTTTCATAAGACCAATGACTTTTTTATTAATTAAAGGAATTTTATAGATGTTATCGGGATCATAAGCGCTCGTATCAAATTTTTCTAGATTCGTCTTTATACACTCTTCATAGAAATCATTGCACGTCACACTATACAAAAGGCTGTCGGTGTCCATGTAGCATAATTCGCAATTATTTGCAAATTTTGCCTTCATGAAATCGTAGTGAAAATTATATAATTCAATTTTTGATAATTCTAAGATGGCCATACCTATGTAGATAGGTTTGTTGAACTCTATCTCTGTTTTGCTCAATTCAATCGCGACCAGATTTTGTCAAAAATCGTTGCCGAATGGAAATTTGGTTTGGAAATTAAAGATAGAGCACCATACCGACCGCTCCAATGAGTCACTAATTTTATGACGCGTCTTTTCCTAACATTCTCCATTGTTTTACCAAAATGGAATTGTTTGCAAATTTATATAGATTTTGTGCAAATTCCGTTTTAGCTTCCGTGCGCATTCTTGTATTTAATTCGACAAACGGTCTCAACCAAGGAGACTGACCGAATTCTAAAACCTTATGAACGCGCGTCATAACTACGCCCGCAGATAAATAAACCTGGAGATTTCTGTAATGCACAACGTAGTTGAACTTTTCGTGAGAGTGCACATTAATTTTGAAAATTTCGAGCCCGGAGGCGTGTCCTGTTCTGGGCACATCGGCAACTCTTTCTGAGCGTCGTGAATGTCCGTAGGAAATTCAAGTCGCATTCGATAATATAACCTTTATCGCTCGTAATGCTCACCGTTGTAACATTAAATTTTAATATTTCTTCAGGCGTTAGCCATTTGAAATCCCGTAAGGCAAATAGCAAGATTCGGCATTACCATAGAGATTATTAATATCTCCGTAAAATAAAAATTTATTCGGCTTGGATGGATCATACGTTTGGGGATAATATTTATTATTGGATTCTACATATCGTTTTACGACTTGAGTAAGGCCCCCGAATGCCTCTTTCGATCATTAAAAACATGTCGACGTCACAAATTAGTTCTAGCCTGATTTTAGTATATAATAACATGCTAGACCACGAGTAGCTCGCCAAAGTCACAAAATTTAAGGGATCCAATTTGTATGTTTCAAGACAATTTTTCTAAAGTCTTGGAATATATCGCAAAGTAAAAGAATGTCGCATTTTAAATATAGGTCCGCGTAGTCTCCTAAATTTTGCATTTAAAAGTGCTCCATACGGTTTGCGCATGAATATATTCCGATTCTTCAATATGTGATTCATTAAGATTGCTATAAAACATTCTATAGGAGGAAGATTTTCTTCGCTTAATTTCAAAATGTCATCCAAATACTCGTAGGAAAAATACCCTTGCGCATTAGCAATTTAATGCGATCCGGGTTTAGCGAGCTAAATTCCTTTTTAAAACTTTAAAGTCATCGAAAGACAACTCGCAGGCTAATTTTTCCAATGACATTGCCATAAAGCGAAAGGAATCTATGAATCTGAACGTCACATTTGCGTCGTTGTATTTTTAGAAAATGTTATGTATTTTCATTATTCAAGGGTATTATATTCATGGGGCCTTCGAAAGCGTTAGCAAGCTCTTTAATAATAAAATGAGCATCATAATTGCTCAAATTATGATAGACTACGGGAATAATTGGAAATAACCTAAAATTTAAATTACAGCTGCTATGCGCAACACCTCTTACAGAACCATTCATGTGATCGTGATCGATAACCTTTTCGTCGTCCGGCAAGAAATCGACTTCGCAAATAAAGCACGTTTTTGCCGTCGAGGCATCTATAGAGGACGTAGCAGGCTCGTTTTTAAAAAATGCGCTCCCATAACATATGGCAATATGTTTTAATTGTCGCACAAACAAAGAAATGTAGTCTGTGCCCGTGTATGAACTGTAATATGAAAGAGATTCGTCATATCCACAATAAAAATAATATCCTATTGAAAACGGAATATGTTCCTGGTATTTGAAAGTGCGTTCTGATTCGGAAGCTCTTTCGGTTTTTTTAATAAGGCATTCTATGTCAGAATAAACCACCATCGGCACAGGTATTTTATACTTAAAATCTTTAAATTGTAAATATTTGTTTTTTCGGAGGGTAAAATAACACGACACTCGTTAAGTTTTTCGCATACTTGCTCGTGGGCATCGAGACGTTTGCGATCGTAAAAATAGGAGAGACATCTATCGCATACGTAAAAGTGACCCGTATGTTTAGTTAATTGACCTCTCACAAGTGAGGCTAAATTTTTTATAAGACAATAATGATATCTAACGCCCCGTTTATAATCTTTAATATTTTTTTTTAATTCTTCCAAACTTTTTCCAACTTTCACGACCTCGTCGCCGTCGTCGTCGTCCTCGTCGCCGTTGACGTCTTCGCCGTCGTCAGAATTAAATTTTGACGACTCGTCGACATACGCATCTTCAACAATTAACAGATTAACGTGTTTATCTCGTTTTGGCTAGTTAATTGTACCGGTGTTACGATGTATCGAGCGCGTTTTAAAATAAGAGCAAAAACATTTACAGAAATATCATTCTGCTTTTCGAATTTCGATATATCCGATATAGGCATGGGGCTGACGAAATTTTCATATTAAAAATTTCTGCAAAATGCGGATACGAAGTTGTGCGATTAGCATGCTTACCTGCTGTAGGCTTAATTATTCCGGCTAAAACGCTCCAATAAAAGCATGAAAATCATTGTTTCTAATGTTTAAACAGGCCTTTTGTTTTGAATTGCGATAGGAAGAGGCATGAAACAACTCGCGTGAAACATATCATAGCATTTATTAATATTAACATTTAAAAATAATATTTCGGATAGCGTGAATCCTGACCCGTGCATTGCGTCGTTCTCTATTTTATCCAACAAGCGTGTTGCGATATTGCACGCAAACCACTCGTTAAACTTCTCTAAATTGCCGAAACAAATTAAAAAGTTGGGCGTCGAAAAATACCTAGTTTGAAACTCATTTTCGTTGAGCGCGACGGAAAATTTGAAAAATCGCACGCTAACACGACATTAATTTTAAGGTTTACCGAGTGATTTTTAAAATCGTATACAATTTGGATAAAATTAGTTTTTACAATCTTCGATAAATAAATTAAGATCTTTATGTGCAACATTAATAATTTGAGCTGTTTGAATTCTCGATTTAAACGCAGACACGATCGGCTTCAAACCAATTCAGAATGTCGAGGCGTGCTCCGAGAATACATCCATTGTTTAGGAACATTCTGCCGCAGTAGTTTTTAATAGATTTTAAATAGCATTTTATATCTTTTCATATGGCATAGAAGATTTTCGAATAGATTCAGATAACTAGCCGAGAGCGAAGAAGAAGTTTGTTTCACCGTTCTTAAAATCGATTCGGTGTTGTGAATGTGTGATTTTAATATTCGAACCCAATTGCGAAATACTTTAGTTTTACGACATTTCGTTAAAATTGCGTGCACTTTTCGATACAACTGTAGCATCTGATCACAACACATCGAAACGCCCGCGTCCGCTTCGATTTTCTGTTAGTTAACATTTTTTTTCGTATTTCAATGCCAACTTTCTATATTTTGAGCCGTGCAATTTTACTAATACGTTTGGCGTATGGTCTTTGGGCGATAAATCGCACGACCATAAAATGGCTTCTAATTCGGCATGCAGTTCCCGTTTTATTCTAACAATTTGTACGAGTTTAAAAATCTTATACAAAAGGATAAGTCTATAGCATATTTTTCTGAATCTGTAATTTTTAGATGATTTTATAGAAAATACATCTGTCGTTCTAACACATTTACTATAGACAAATAAATCGCCGATTTCATGCAAGCGCATGCGGAGGGTTTTTCTGCAAATCAACAAAGAATTAATAAATTGAGTTGAAAACACGAATTCTCTATTTTTTAAGTCCACGTATAGGCAATCGGTTCTTAGAATTGCATAAAAGAAAATGTCACTTTTACATTTATACTGAAAATTAAACACTGTTTTTAATGGCGATACGGCAGATTGATCTACAAATCTAAACAACCTAATACCGGCCGAGATGCTTTCGCTAATATTATAAAATGCCCTTCGGTCGTAATTACATAAATTAAAAAGCTTTTCTTTCATACGAGACACGTCGGTGAAGTAAAACGCTATTGTGTTAGAATACGAATCTTCTAAGCACGTTAAATTGTCGAACAAATTAAATTGCATGCAAAATGGAAAAAGGGCTCGAGACCCAATCAAAAAACCGTCCCGATATTTAAAGTCTTTTAAATAAGCAGGCAATTCCTTGCATGCGATTCTATAAAAATTATGTGGATAATCCGCAATTAGCATATCACGATTGTAATGGGTTGCTGATCTAATTCTATATTCAATACTCATAACTTTAAAAAATCAAGATGTAAAAAATACTAAAATTATAAAAATTAATTACCATGTATAGGTAGGTATTCTAGTGTGATGACGATACGGATGGCTTTTTTGCTCTTGCCGTTCTTGATTTTCCTTGGGAGGATCCGTGAGGGCTGATGATGATGGATCCTTTTGTTTTCGCCCATGCAGCAGAAGGAAATACTCGCTGCAGGATTAGGTTTACCTTTAAAATAAACGAATTTCGTATTAGTTTTTAAATAAAAATTAAAATATTAAATACTGACCAACTTCGAACGATCCTAGGTAGTGCAAACAAAGGCATTCCTGTTTATTCAGCTCTTCGATATCTTTGTCGCTAATTACGTCCGCGATTCTCTGCGGAAGGAACACAACGCATTCTTCTAATTCGACGAGAATGATGCGAGAATTCTTCTTTGACTGAAGAGATTTGATGCTTAAAACCGTATAAGGGCGCTGTAGCTCGAGATCTTTGACTTTACGGTCTTCTTCCTATCGATGCGGCTTACTGAATTGATTTTTTAATTAACTCCATATTTTAATTCTAATTACGAATATAATTACATAAAGTTAAAAAATATATTTACAATTATTACCTGTTTTTTAATGCAAGCTGCACGATGACAAAACACGTTGCACGACTCTCAACCTTATATTTTACAAGATAAAAAGCCTTACAAGGCATCCTCTATTTATATCGCTCCGAATGACGTACAATTTATTACGCATCTGAAAACCGCTCCCCACATACACGATTCAGACATTAACGATAGCAATTCATTAGAATTAAATAGCATTGCCCTTGTTTTGGACAAAAAAAGCTCATTCAAATTAAAACGCCATCTTTTATTATGCGGATATTGAAGTCGCATAAAAATTAATGAGCATATTTTTTATTCAAAGATGTAAGTAACAAAGTCATTTTCGCCGACTCGGCATCGATAAAGAATATAAAAATCCCAAACGTCTATATTTCGAGGATTTATGAGCCCATATTTGTTAAAAATAATGGGTTCCTATATAATTAATGATGCAAAACGATGTGTACTGAAATTAAAACTTACTCACGAATGATGTAATCATTAAACTACAGTATTTTCTTAACGCGTTCCAAGAAGCTATCTTTTATACATACAATGTTTTAACAAAAGCGATTCCCGACTTCGATAATAAAAAATAATTATACAAAACATACTCGATCATTTATATTTTTAACTTCCGCTTTATATAATTAATGTATACTATACAAAATTTACGACCACTTTTATTTCTCGGCAAAATACGATTCGTCATCGTATATGCTTTGGGTTCATATAATGCACACAAAATTAAGGAAGAACTTTTTACCATTTATACCGAAACAATTACATTTAAAACGTCTTGCACGTGTCCGATGAGATAATCGCGACCCCGTTTTTTCTCTGGCCCGACGATCTGAAATCTCTGCGTTATTTTAAATACTTCATCATAATTGCCTACGAAAACATCGAGCGTAACATTTCCAAATTATTAAAAGTTTACTTGAAACGTCTTGCACGTGTGTCCGATGAGATAACCATGACCCCGTATTTGTATACGAATTAAATAGCGCACTTTCATCATCTTCTCTCGAAGGGCAAAAATACACGCACACGTCATCGATCGAACCATCTTGAGCAAAAATACGATTACGTCAGTAGTATAGCTATGGAGAAGCTGAGACAGCCCTTTTAAAAGGGCCATCGCAATTTTTTTTCTTATCGACACCTGTAATAAAAAACCCTTGCGGTTATTTACCCAGACTTATTCTCGAACGCGACCACCCCCGAAAACACGCTCTTAAAACAAAAACACGTTCGCACCACTTGCGCGCCCTTACGATATTTCGTCTTAGACTAAAACACGCACGCCCCCTACACACCTATACACATAACGATACATACCTTTCTCTTCGAAAATAAAACAACAACAACACCGCACACACACACACACCCCCCACCGATCGATATCTACACACACACTTTTATCACGAGGGCGGCACGACTTCCACGTTAACTTCACCGACAAACCATACATACCCTACACCCTACACGCACACACCTGCACATACATACCTCTCTTTTACATAATACGCACACCCTTTACAAGATATTTATGATCCTTTTAAAAAGGGCCGGCCAGCTTCTCCATAGCCATACTATCGTTATCCTCAAACCTAACTAATACCAACACACACACACACACCTACACATACATGACCTTCACACATACATACTTCTCTTTTCCATAATACACACACTCTTTACAAGATATTTATGACCCTTTAAAAAGGGCTGTCCCAGCTTCTCCATAGTTATACTACTTCTATCAGATAGCTACCGTTGAGAAGAACATTGTCTTGGTCTGCTCCACACTTTTGAACAGCAACCGTGTTTTTAGGTATTATGGTAATCCATTTGTTATCCTCCAATTTCTGTATTTTACTCTTACTGATGGTTAAGGGTATTTGGTGGCACACATTTACATTCTGGGAATACTTTATTAATTGAACTTCACAGGGTAAATTTTCGTTTGTCTCTTCTAGTTGACCGTCTTGACAAATAAATCATTCTTGAGCAACAGCATGGCAGTTGACGTCGGAAAAGACATATGACTGGTCATTTAGCAACAGATATTTTGATTGTGGGATTATCACTTTGAAGGAGTTTAAGGAGGGAGTTGGTAAGGAGTACAAATGATAGAATTTATAATCGTGAATTTCTACAATTGGTATTTCTAAAGCAAATACTACAGTGTTTTCTTTGCTGTAACTTTTAATTGTAACAACTTTCTCATATAGTAAAATATTTTGTATTGATATATCAAAAGGAAATTTGTTGTCGTTCAATTGCTTATTGGCTGATAATAATTCAGAGAGCAGTTCATGTGGGTCTGTTATGGCGTTATGAAGAACGTTCAGCTTGGAAAAGCTAATGACAACTTCTATTCTTTCTAATAGATCATAAATGATTTGAAAACTAGAGAAAAACTGAGAGGCTAACCTTTCCAAAGCAAAATGATGAAAGGTTTCTAACTTTGAAATATGTAAATTTTTTATTTCTTTCGAAATTTCTTCTATACGAGTTTTTAGTATGTACTGATTGTGAATCAAAATTTTAGAATTGTTTTCATAATTCCTAAGAGATGTTTCAAGCATAGTAATTTGGTGATTAACTAGACTTTTAATTTTATTCTGATTGTTAATGAGGGATGAAATTGCTTCGTCGTATCTTTCAGCGTCGTTGGAATCTAGATTACCAGTGAAAAATTTAATAGCGCTGCCTACACCGTTAAAAAGGGCTCTTTTTGGTCTCATACTCCAAAGAGGGTTTAATTGGATCAACTGATGATTAATTTTACTTTCTAATATTTGTGTGTTATGATAAGAATCGCAAAATGTTTGATTGAGCCCGAAAGCTTCTTGAGATTTTGAAAGGGTATCTTGTATTTTCTTGAATTGATCTTTCAATGTAACAAAGTTTTCAGTAATGTTTATTAAATCGTAAATGCGTAGGAATGTCCAGTAGTTAGTTTGTATTTGAGCTGTGCCTAAGTGAAGGGGAAGGAGTCCGAGGTTATGGTTTAAATTATGGAATTTGGCTCTGGTTCGTCTGGTGGTCGTCCAGAAAAGGAACCTGTAACAGGGGGTTTCTTTAATTCTTGAATATGTATAACTTCTTTAATGAAACATGTTTGATTGCCCTTTACCTTTTCTTTTTCTATTTCTACTCTATTCTTATCTAATATTCTAACAATTTTATAGGGTCCCAAAAACATTTTATCTTTCTTATTTCGTTTTTTAGAATTTTTCTTATAAACTATTTGATCAACCTTAAATTCTAGATTGCTAGGCCCGTCTGTATTTCTCTTATCAACTGTATTCTCTTTCTTTTCGATCAGTCTATCGCTTAATTTCTTATAAACGTGTTTTAATTTTTCTTTGTGATTACTAACATAATCCGAGTAAAAGGTGGGAGGTAAAAAATATTTCATTCGGGTCTCTGTAACTTGTGTGACCGAATGTCAATTCAAATGGGGTAAAATTTGTTGCACTGTGTATAGAATTATTGTAACCTATTATGGCATAATTCATTAAATCATCTCCATCAGGGTAAATCTCTCTTAAAAGTCATAAGTGCTCAATTAGGGTGGAATGTGTACGTTCTACTATAGAATTGGACTTATGATGTCCACTTGTGGTAAAGTGTACATTGATTTTATGTAAACTGAGAATTTCTTTCACTGTAGAGTTATTGAACTCTGTGCCTTGATCTACCACAATAGTCTGAGTAATTCCATATGATGTAAAATATTTAATTAGAGCTTGGTTGATATGAATTGCGGTTTTTACTTCCACGATTATAGCTTGCGCTAATTTGGTAAAAGCATCCACTAATGTTAGGTAGTTTTCGTCGTCAAAAGTAAACACATCCACATGAACGATTTCAAATAGTTTTGAAGCGGTCTCAGTTAACATCTTAGGCGTATAAGGAGTCTTTCTCGCGTATTTGTTTTTCTGGCAAAGATTACAATTGTAGATAAAATTTGATAGGGTGATTTTCATATTTTTCCAATAATAGTTTTTCTTTAATCTCTGATATGTTTCTGTTATTCCACGATGAGTGGTTTTCCCTTCATGGTGGTTTGTAATTAAGATAGTTCGGCCTTCCAAATCCGTTACTGTATTTACCAATTTGTTACATTTAATTAACCTTAGTCCGTTTTCTGAAAAATGCTTACGGTATACATTATTGAAATCGTGATATAAATTCTCTTTATTAAAGTGCAAGTGAAATGTGTTATTTGGATTAGTATATTTAATCAGAAAGTCTATGATTAATTTTTCGTTATCAACTTCGGGTATTTTTAATTTTATAATTTTGTGATCTTCTTGCTCCTCTAGCGAGACATCGGCATTAAAATATAAATTAGGATAAATTAATATTTGTCTTGTTTTGTCGTTTATTATTTTGTCCAGAATTGGAATTCCTTGATTCGAATTGTCGTTTAAAGCAGAATGCTGTGTTGAGGTGCCGGGATTGTCTGGAATATGTATTATTTGTTCTGGTTCTGAAGTATCTTGTGTTAAGTCATAAATTAGGTTTTCTAGTTCGCTTTCATCTTGTGTAAAATCACCTATGCTTTTTAGAAATTCATTAATATAGTCGTCAACGTCATCAGTATTGTTGAAGAGTGATACAGTTTCTAAAGCGTTTACTGGAATGCGAGACAATCTGTCTGCGTTTGTATTGGACTTTCCTTTCATGTAAACAATTTCATATTCGTACTCTAAAAGTTTAATTTTCCATCTAGTTAATTTTGAGTTACTGTCTTTAAGATTGAAAAGCCATGTCAGTGATTTGTGGTCAGTATAAATAAAAAACCTTCGTCCAAATAAATATGGCCTAAAATGTTTAGTTGCCCAAACTATTGCCAAAAGTTCTTTTTCAACTGTAGAGTACCTTGTTTCGGTTTCATTTAACGTTCGCGATGCATATGCAATGGGTCTATCATTCGGTACGTTTCCTTGAGATAATACGGTTCCTAACGCGTAATTGCTAGCGTCGGTGGCTAAATTGAAAGGTTTAGAAAAATCTGGGTATTAAAGTATCGGATTGTTTGTCAAAATATTTCTGCAGGTCTGAAAACTGTCAACAAAATCTTTGTCGTGTAGTACTTTTGCGTTTTTCTTTAAACATTTCGTCAGGGGTTTTGTAATTTTGGCAAAATCTTTTATAAAACGTCTATAATATCCTATTAATCCTAGAAAACTTTTGATTTCGGTCTGCGTTCGTGGTATAGGAAAATTCTTAACAGCTGTAATTTTGTCGGGATTTGGTTTAACTCCTAAAGGGGTTATCACGTGTCCTAAGTATACCACCGTTTTCTGTAAAAATTCCGATTTGTCCAATTGTATTTTAAGATTGTATTGTCTGAATCTGTCAAAAACGGCTTTTAGTCTCACCAAATGTTCTTGTAAGGATGAGCTAAATACGAGACAGTCCTCTAAATATATTATGCACATTTCGTCGGCTAGTCCTTTCAGTACACGGTTCATAACTCTTTTTGAAAATGTCCTTTCGGAGTTGTAAAAGCTGCCTTTTGTACGTCTTGAGCGTCCATCTCAATTTGGAAAAATCCGCTGGCGAGGTTTAGGGTTCTAAAATAGTTTGCTCAACCAAGTTTGTCCAAAACTTCGTTGATATTTGGTAAAGGGTACTTGTCGGGAATTGTCTTTTCGTTAAGCTTCCGATAGTCAATAACAAGTCTCCATTTTTTCTGTCCAGACGCGTCCATTTTTTTTTGGTACTATCCAGATTGGCGATGACCAAGGCGATACGCTGTCCTCGATTATCCCTTGATCTAACATTTTGTTTATTTGTCGTTTGGCTTCATCACGGTGAATTTCGGGTAAACGGTATGATCTTGTAAAAATAGGCGTTTCGTCTTTTAAATTAATTTTGTGCTTAATTTCGCTCGTAAAACTAAGGGGGATTCCTTCACAATAAAATACGTCACGATAGTCTAAACAAAGTTTACTAATTTTGTCTTTTTCTTCTTTATTACAGTGGTCCAGTCTAAGATTTTTCAGATTCTCCTTTAATTTGTTGTCAAATGAGTGAGAGTTTTGTAAGTCAAAATTCTCGTCTAATTTTTGGATAAAATTTACGTCAACTTCGTGTTCGATATCTAGAGGTTCAGTTATTGTGATTTCCGTAGAGTTTTCATTCGTGTTGGTAATTATTGTGATGGCAAAATAATTAACAACATTCACCAAGGCCTTCGGCATGTCTGTCCCATTCCCAAGATTTTCGTAGTTTAAAATACCGGGTCCGTTAGCTAATTTTACAGAAATTTTCGTCACTTGCCTACAACGGGCAGGAATACTAAACACATACGTCTTAAATCTATTGGGGATTTCGTTTGTATCAGATTGTACACTTAAATTAAGGGGAATAATTGCATGATGAGTTATTAATTGATTTTTACTCAAATTTATAGTTGCGTTCAATTGTACAAGTAAATCAGTGCCTATAATTTCTTGAAATTCATTGCTAAATTGAAATAAATAAAACTTATGAAAATCTTTAAATTTAAAAATTTTGAATAATGGTATGTGGGCAATTTCGTTATGCAGCGAAGTGTTGTGCGCCGATTTAATGCTAAATATTTCAGGATAAATATAATTTGGGTAAAAGTTATTCGCTATTTCAGGATCCATTAAGCTACGTGTACTACCGGTGTCTATCAGAAATTTCGCATTAATTTCTTTAATTATTACATACGGAAGGTCGTGTCTGATTGCATTTAAAACAATCATCTCATGACGTCTATGTGTGAGGTTTCCTGAAAATTTACGTTTGCAGTTGTTCTATCAGTGTTAGAAGTATTATTGAAATTCACACCATTGTTATCTGAACACTCTGCTTGCGGAGTATCGAATGAATCCGCGTGAAAAGCTTCATCGTAACGATGCATATTATCAGGATTGTAATTTCAGTTTAACATTTCGGTATTATTTCCGGGGTCAACATAATCTCTGCTGACTGCTTGTCTAAAGCTCGGATTACAAACGTTCTGATAAAACATTCTATGTGAATTGTTTCGTACTGAGGTTGAAACTCCTGAAGATGTGTCCATTGGCTCTGGTCTAACAAAATTTTGGGGACGACTTATTCGACTTTGGTTAAATCTTTGAGATGAATTACCAAAATTTGGTCTGTTGTATTGTGGAGAATTATTTTGTGCTGGGAATCTGTAATTTAAAGGCGGGCTTGGATTAAATGTATTTTGGGTATTACGTGTATAAAACCTATTTGAGTTGGAGAATTGATTGTGCGTTTGCGGTGCACGACCATTGGACGCATTTTAAACGTTTCTGAAATTTGGGTTTATAAAATTGGGCTTGTTGTGAAAATAATGACTACTGTGCGTATTATTTCTGTTTGGAGTAATTCTCGTGTCCGGTCTAAAGTTTGAGTTTGAATTTAGGTTGTTGACTCTTTGCGTGCTATATAAAAAGTTTTCTTCTTCAATAACTAGACCCATTGCCCTTTCTAAGCTATCCGGATTTCTTAATCTTACGTTTCTTTGAACTGATAATGGTAAGCTGCGGATGTAAGTTTTTAGTGCGAGACCGTCGTAGTTTTTTAGGCGTATTTTAAGTTCATCAGCTGAAACAGTTAATGAGTTTAATTTTGACAGTATTACGCTCCTAGAATCCTGACATCGCATCCCAAAATTGTAGGGGCTTTCGTTTCTATTAGGGCGTAAATTTATTAGATCTTGAACTAGACAATCAATATCTCTTTGATCACCAAATGATAAAATTAGCGAGTCTTTTATTTCGTTCCAAGATTTTAGTTCACACCGAGATCCGATTAATATTTGTGCTCTACTAATTAATTTGCCAATAATTGCTCTTAGTAGAAAGTTATTTATTTGAACATCAGTTTGACTAGCAAAATTATTGATTAAAGCTTCGCAGTTAGATATAAAAATTGTTAACGTGTGCGGGTTGCCATCATAACATGGTATAGCGTCTAAATGGAGTTTCAATAATTGATCATTCGTGTGCGCGTTTGTCATTTTTAGGTTTTTACGATTATTTACTGTATTTAAATTAATTGTATTGCTTAGGTTACTCTGAAAGTCTCTTAAATTACGTAAAATATCTCGATCACGTGGAGTTTCTAATTGATTATTTATACTATCTGAATTGTTATCAGTCTCTAATTCTGAATTTATTAAATTGAAACCTTGAAATTGGTTTATTAAATCAGCTATCTCATTATCACTCATAAATCATAATCAATAATCAATCAATAATTCCTCAATAATTACATATAAATTCAATAATCTTAATAGGAAAGTCAAAAGAAATTTTAAAAATCTGCGTACATTAATGCCATGTGTATCTTCATGTCCTAATATTCGCTTAGGTTTCTTGTTGCTGTGAATCGTTTTCGCTTCCAAGAGACACTCCCTGTTGATCATCCAAAAGCTATCACGGCCTCAAACGATTTTCGCTCGTCTAATTTGTAAATCACTTTATAGACAATATACGAAAGACTACTGTGCTAGCGATGTACATTCGCTATAAGCCCGTATACTTTCCCGTTCTGTTTTGTAAACCGTGAAAACGGATCAATTTTCGTTTCCAAAAATTGTCAAAACCATCCTACCGACTGCGCCAATTATGTGGACCTCTCTCGAAAAAGCCTTTTTAAAAAAGTTTACAAAAGATTGAAACAATTTTTTATTCGCAGGAGAACGTTGATACGTTTTACAATTTGCAATGCGCGTAACAATCTAAGTACTAAAGTCTATGCTACCTCTATTTATTGCTTCCTGTCTAATGCTCTTTCTATTTGCATAGCTTGCTATTCTATTCTCATAACTAGCAACATGTTTCAATTCAAGTATACCCCGTCTACTATCATCCATTGTAAACAAAACCCCAATTGTCGGTAGAAGTCTCGTCAGACTAGAATTGCCGAAGTTAAAAATTTCAGCTGCTGAAAGCTATTGTTGTAGAGATTTAACGATTACATGCAGTCCTAAAAACACAATACTGGTAAACATTTAATAAAATTATTACAAAAATTATATTTACGTTTGAAATACATTTTGTAAATGTATCCCTTTAGTGCATCTTTTATATATTTGTCTACATCGCACGATTTAGATTTAATGCTTAAGCCTTACGATAACGTCACTCAACCATATAAATAGAAACATGTTAAAAAATGTTTCCAATCCTGAAATAATTGAATTATTTGAAATTAACAATAAAAATTAATCAGCTGATTTCACGTTAAGCGTATTGGCTACCTGAAAAAGCCGGTCCCAGGCCGCAACACAAATTGAAGGCAATCATTCTTTTAAACTTTAAAATTTTTACCTAATGTAATCAAACGAAATATTTCAAACATCAATAAATCAAAGTCACCTTCAATTTATGTCATAAATGTCAAACTTAAAGTTTTTATTATTTTGACAACGATCCTGGGTCATGGATCGAAACGTAAATAAATATGATTTTAAAAACTATGAGTGGTTTAATTCCCAACGAAGATTAAGAAAAATTAATGAGTTGGTGGTGCTTGCAAAGTTGGCTTTGGGGCATAATTTTTTTCTTGGGCTTCTGAAACTCGTTTTTTAATTTAATTTTAAGTCCTATCTCACAAGCTTCTGTTGTTCGCTAACAATAAGCAGTAGTCAAAACAACATATCACCTAAAAATTATGCTTATATAGTCTTTGCAATTTCTAAACCGACTTTCGTCACAAACGACGTCACATCTACACCAACAACAACAAATGATATTATTGTCTTATTCTAACTTGAGAAAAGAGTTTCCTTATTAGTTTGGCAAATTTTGCAACGTTGCTGCCTTCATTTAGAACATTTGTTAACATTAAAATATTACGTGTATAGGTTATTAGATTTTCGTTATCATCTTTGTTTGTTGTCATTAACCTCTTGCATACTTTTTTGTTCCACATTTTGTGTTATTGTTCCTTTCTTTTAAAATCGTTCTTTTCAAAATAGACTAGTGTTTTTTTGTTTGGATGAATAACCCATGTGCGGGTTTCGTTTAGGAAGTAGAAGACTTGTAGCTAATTTGATAGCGTTTTTTAAACGAGAAAGGTATAACAGCGGCCCATTTATTCCTTTGAAGGCAGTTCGTGAGGTAATTTAATTATTGGTTTGGTCGGTAAATTCTACCAGCCTATTTCCCCTGTCGTTTCTCGTGCCTAAACCAAATAAACCTATTACCGCTCCTGCCCTACCCTCATCTACCACTGCATTAAAATCCCCTATAATTATTAAGTTTTCATGTCCTTTTACGTATCTTAGTATCTCTTCGAGATCTTTTTAGATCGCTTGTACCTCTTCCTCACTGTGACTAGAGGTGCTGATGTATACTTGTATTATTCATGTATTTACCTGTTTAGATTCTGTTCTATCCATGAATACTCTTTCATTCTTTTGTAGGTAGTTTTCTCTACATAACTATCTCCACACCTTAATTTCTTTCCTCTGATCCCGTATGAATTATCCTAAAGTCTCCGCTTCAAAAATTTCTCGCCTCTGGCCACCGAACTTTGCTGATTCCTACTATGTCTAATGCTAACCCTAGCTAGTTCCCTAGCTTACCTATTTGCTTCATACTTCTGAGATTCCGCGCTCCGGCTCGCAAAATGTTCACGACTCTTTTTTATACTTTCCGATCACATTTTCCAAAGTACTTCCCTCCCGAAGATCCGAATGGGGGACTATTTTAACTCCGGAATTTTTTACCCCAGAGGATGCCATCATCTTAAATATCAATTTAAGTACGCTATGTACTTGTGAGGTAATGTGGTGGTTTGGCGTTGCTTTCCACATCGCGGTAGTGTCTTAGAATGCCATACCGACCCCTATGGTCTCTGCCACTCTAAGTTCCGAATAACCTGCTGCTCTTTTTTGAGAACCTACCTGTTAACAAATCCTATTTATAATTTAATATCAGTCGAAATCTGAAGATAATATATATTTATATATATATATATATATATATATATATATATATATATATATATTGATTTGAAGTTATCTTAATAATAAATGAACTGAAAATAATATAATAAGAATTTATTACGGTATTTCGTAGAAACTAGAAAGAAAGTAGTAAAGTAATTAAAGAAAATCGCCCGCACCGAATATCGCAACAAAACAGAAGGGTAGAATAGAAATTCAAAAGAATTGGATTCCAAGCTAGCTTTAAACACCGTAGAATAGGATGGGTTACACAGAAAGAAAAATTGAAAACCTTAGTAAGTAGATTTATTTACACTGGAATATTTACAGAAACCAAATCGAACGTTTACGTAATCGTCCTGTTGCAACATGATGTAAACAAAAGCGTCAACTCGCATATAACACAACACAGAAACATACATTTAAGTAAATATAGATTAGGAATTATTTCCCAGTCAAGTAAAATTTTAAAATCTAAATAACACATACAAGGATACTTATATAATATTCCAGCCCTAAATAAATACTAGAAAAAATAAAATATAATTTATACAGTATTAGAACACTGTTTTCCACGCTGCTTGAAGTGAGCTTCTAAAAGTTCTAACGTAACCGTAAACTAAAGTAGCCTAGCCTAAAACTGAAATGAACTAAGTGTTAGACTTAATCTAAATTAGACTTTAGTAAACAAATTTTTGACTTTAGAATTTCCTAATATTAATTTAAAATCAGTAAAGTTGCTCTAACGCGAGCTTCGGTTTATATTAATTATGACTTGCAAAATAATCATGTCATCACTTGTGCACTAACAGGTGAGAGTAAATTTTTAGTACCCAATCTGTAATTTATTGTGTCATAACCACGAATAAGAAAATTAAAGCACTTATGTGATTATCAACCAACAAAAGAAATAGCTAGGTTTTATAGAAGCAATAAAAAGAAACAGACTGATTGTACTTTGAAAAGATAGCTGTCTGCCTCTGGTACCATCGTAGCAGATCTGGAAGTGCGCACTTACACTTGCCGATTGACTGGATCCTCTATTGAACAATTTAGTTAACCTAAGTTTAACTTTAACTCTGAAGTAGAACAATGTCTCTTTTCAGGTAAGGACGCTGTATATATTCGAATAGAACTCCTGTCAAAACTCAGCCTGTATTTATATGGATAGAAAATACCAGAAAGTAGCGCGTTTTCCTTTCAAAATCATTTCCCAACGATAAAATGTGAAGTGTTTTTAGAACCAAACCTGCAAGATACAATAGTAAAGTATTTTCGGAACACTGTTTGCAAATAAGCGCCAATTAACGAAAGCAAAAGGCCTCAATAACCTATAACGACCTCCATGAATTTGTCCGCATAGAAAACTAATGTCTGTTCAAATAGTTATGTATGTTTGCAACCCTCCATACAATATTATGAAGTAAAGTGTTTGACAGGTTGCCTATTTGTTTGTATAACACCATCGGGATTTACTATTTCTAATTATGTTACCGAGAATTGATAACTAGGGAACAGTTTTAATGCTCGTAAAGGCGAACATCTGCGCGATAACAAAATACCCCGTTATTATTTCGTAACAAAAGTATAGTTAACAAACCATTAAAGGTATATATTTACGATGCAGGTGGTTGCTTATTTCAGAGAATTTATAGTGCGGGCTTTTAACCTTTTAAAAAAACAATTAAAAGTATTTATCGAAACGATGCAGGTGTTTAACTTATTTCAGGGAATTTATAAAGCAAATCCTTTAACCAAAGCAAATTGACAGGATAAATTCTAAATATTAAACGTTGTATTGAAGACTTAATAAAATTTTATAGGACGTGCTCATTTTAATCGAAAGTAATCTAACTTGTTAAATAAACTTAAAATAACATAAGGAGTGTGGAAGTTAGAAATTTTATAGAACACTTCTATTTGAACGTAAAGCAAAGTAGTTAAAATTAATATTTATATACAGCACGCAAAAATCAATTAATTTCGGAAATTTAAGGTAACCATTTTTCTAATGCAATTAGAAACGGCTTAGGATATAAAATGCAAACAGACTTAATTGGTTCTCTGATAACAGTTTTTTATTAAATAAAAAACGTTTGGTCTTCTTACGCGTTATGAACAAGTCTTAAGCTTGACAATGGTTTTAGATATAAAAACACCATTCTTATTTGTAAATAATTAAAGAAATCTATTTGAAATACACCGATTTACGTTGTAAAATTGATACAAATTTTTTAAACCTTGTAAGATAGCGTGTTACTTAAGATTTCGTTATCTACCGGCGTTTATCTGTATAAATCGAGTGCCTATCTCTCAGTTTAGAAATTTTTAATTTATTTGTAATTATTATTACTTACCTAGAATTTTTGAAGTGAGATATCGAAAGAGCGCTTACGAATTTCTGTACTTGTAGTAGGTTTGATAAAATATTAATATTTATAATTTATTCAAAGTATTTGGAAGGTTGCCTATCCACCTCCTTATTAACTTTTAAGTATTAAAAGAGGTGGATAGGCAACCTTCCAAAAGCTTTTAAGTATTTTTAGTTATAAATGTATTGATAGTAGTACGATAGTAATTTTCAGAAAGACACAATATGTAAACGCTAAGAGACTTAGTTCGCCGAAAATAGCTTTTCACCGAATAAAACGCGTGCTGTCGTTCTTTGTTTTGCGTTACAAGTCTTACATTTGTAACGGCTTTAATATACAAAACATTATGTTTATTTATTTATTAGTTATTTAATAAAATGACGGCACGACTCTAATTTACGTTGTAAACGCGATGCGATTTTTCGAAGTTGTGAAAAAGCGCGTTACTCAAGATTAAATTACTTTTTTATAAGGTAAATGTATGAAAGGTTGCCTAACCTATAGTTTAGAAGAGTGTAACGGTTTCAATTCAAATTTTAATTATTATTCTATAGTTTTAAGACCTTATCAGTAATTAGAATACCGTTAGATGTCGATAAAACGCTTACGAGTTTCGTACTTAAATTCATTCTAATGGGTTTGATAAAATATTAAGAGCTGTAGCAAATTTAAGGTTTACAGATGTCTTAAAGCTTTGTAGAGGCTTTTAATGTATAAAACAACACGCGTGCTTGTTAATAATTTTAAAAAAAGACTTGTACGACTCCAATTGACGTTGTAAACTTTACACATTTTGTTTAACGTTGTGAGCAAGCGCGTTGCTTGAGATTAAGTTATTTTCAGGCGTTCTACCGTATGAAAAGTTGCCTAACATTAAGGTTTCAATTCAATAATAATTATTTCAAATTATAAGGCGTCATCAAGTGATTGGAATGGTGATAGATATCGATAAAGCGTTTACGACATTTTGTAGTAAGTTTAATAAATTATTAAAATCGGTAAGTATATTGGAAATATCGAAACGTTTGAGAAGTTGCTATCCAGATGCTTATTGATATTTAAAGATTTTCTAATAATGAATTGAAAGTATTTAGATAACAATTCAGCAGTTAGAAATAGCTTTGGACTCAAAACGCAAAGAAGTTTAATTAATTTGTGACTGAAAACGGCTTTCCACTGAATAAAAAGTGTGCTGTCGCCTCACAGACTCTATGTAACAAGTTTTAAGCTTAATAATCGTATAAATATACTAAATAAGAGGCTTATTTGTAATAACAATTTAATAATGTAGTTTGCAATATTATAATTTTCATTGAAATTGATACAAAATTCTTTTAACTTAAGGAAATCTGTAACTCGGGATTGCGTTACCCATGGGAGTAGCAGAGGTTGCCTATCTTTTAGTTTAAAAGCCAACAAGGGTTAGTAATAGATAATTATTATTTTAAAGTATAAAACGTTATCAAGTAATTATAATGCAGATAAATTTCAAAAGCGCGCTTACAAATTCTTGTACATGGCTTGATAAACGCTTAACATCTATAAGCTTATTCAAAGCGTTTGTAAAGTTGCCTATCCAGTTCTCTAACGAGTTTTCATCACTTTAAATAATGAATGAGCCGGAAGAAGTACAATAACATTATCAGAAGCAGTTAGAAATGTTTTAAGAGATAAAGTATAAACAAACTTATTTAGTTTACTGAAAACAGCTTTTCACTGAATAGAAAGTGACTTGTCGTCTTTCCTATGTTACGTTCCAAGTCTTAAACTAGATTTATGGTTGGACATTACCTAAGCATAGCATAACATTATCTGCGCATGTTATGTGGCAAGCTTTAAGTCTGAAAATCGTTTTAGATATAGTAAACACCCCATTCCGAATGGACCTGTACTTTGAAGAAGTTCTAGATTACTAGAATGCGTGGAATGGCTTCTGCGCTCCAGTGATCTAAAGGGTCAAACTAAAGGTTCAACCAAAGTAGTAGGGTCTTTAGTGAGGAACCAGACTAAGATAGGTCTCCAAAAGAGGGCTGCGGCTCTTACGGTACTTAGATTGGCAGAGACCATAGGGGTCGGTATAGCATTCTAAGACACACAACTACGATGTGGAAGGCAATGGGAAACCACAACATTAGCTCCCCAGTACACAGCTTACTTAAATTGTTTTACAGATGACGGCATCCTCTGGGGTATAAGATTCCGTAGGTAAAATAATTCCCCATTCAGATCTCCGAGAGGGGACTACTTCGGAGGATGTGAACGGAAAATTTAGAAAAAGAATCGGGAACATTCTGCGAGTCGGAGCGTGGAATGTCAGAAGTATGAAGCAAGTGGGTAAGCTAGATAACTTAAACATTGAAGTGGATAGGTTAGCACTAAACATAGTAGAAATCAACGAAGTTCGGTAGTTAGAGCAAGCAGGGCCGCGCCAAGGCTATATAGCGCCCTGGGGCAAAACCATTAAGGCGCCTTTTTATTGTAGGAGAATTTTTTTAATGGAGTAGAGTAGGAGCGTGTTGCTTGCATCTTAGCTTCTCTTACATTATTTAATTTTTTCAAAAAATTGCGCCTTTGTAACAAAGGCTTTGTTCTTTACTCTGAACATTATTTTCAAAAATTTATAAAATTGCCTGGCTAGGGACAAATATAAATAAGTACCTAGAACTAAAATTTTTTCATAATTTGAAATAAAAGTCGTATATCGTTTTATACTAAACATAAACTTTATAATAAGATAAACGCTAAAAGTGTATTATCACAAAAAATATTTTTTAAGTAGTACTACCAAAAAAGTAACGATACGATATATTAAAAAAAAACAAAATATAAACTTATAAACATTTTAATCAAAAATATATTTTACATTTTTACAATATTTTTTAAATTATACATAGTTAGAGTGTATATATAATAGCATAGTAGTAGTAGCATTGCACTAAACTAAACGAACTTGATTTTGCGTGCTTTATTTTTTGCAAATTATTATCAATTCTTCAGTTTCTAAATCTTTTAGTAGTTCAGATTCAATTGAAATAATAGCAAGATTTGCTGCCAGTCTTTCCTAAGCCATACTGGATCTTAGATAGTTTTTTTATCATTTTTAATTTTGAAAACGAACGTTCTGCTGTGGCGACAGATACTGGAATAATTAACAAAATTCGTAAAGCCACATAAGTGTTTGGAAAGGATTGTTTCAAATTATTATTAATAATGTAATTTAAAGTTTCTGTAGGGGTGGAAGTGTTCACTTCACCTAAATTAATAAACTGTAATTCGTTTAGGAGTTCTACACCACTTATGTCACGTTCATTGAGATTTAGATCAGCTAATACTATTTCAAGGTCTGTACATAACTTTAACTGCTCCTGTTTAGAATATTTGGAAAAATTGGAAATGTCCCACAAAAAGTTAAAATGATTTGAATAAGCTGATAATAATTGAAATCTTTCATTTACAGATTCTATAGTTATATCTAACATATTAAAAAAAGAATTTACTTTAAACTTTAATTTTTCATCTTCAGTGGGTTCATCATCGTGTTCGTAACTGAATTGTTTCTTAACTTTTCTCACCCTCAAGCCATCTTTTTTTTTAAATTCGAAATCAACGTCTAATGAATCAGCTATTTCACGAGCATCGACTAACAAGTCGTTGAATCCTTTATCTGATCTGTATTCTGTTAACCAATTAACTAAAGTTTTTAAATTAGCACAGGCCTCTGCTATATTAAAATCCTCAGTTTGTAAAAGTTTACTTACAATATTGGCTTTATTTAAAATACTATACCATAAAATCAACATACATATAAACTCAACATGTTTTATTTTTTTGGCAAGCGATGATGCCGTATTTTTTGAATTATTGTCAAAAGTTTTATTTCCTTCACTAGAGATTTCAAATAGAGCATCGTATATTTCTCCAAGCTGATATCTTAAAGGAGTTAAAGCATCAACTCTACTAGACCATCTTGTATCAGATAAGGGTTTTAAGGTTAAATATGATATATTTGTTTTTAAGACTGACCAACGGTTAGTTGAAGCGGAAAAAAAATTATAAAATTCCTGTACTATAGAAAAAAAATTTACACTTAAAATATTTGATTTTGCGGCATCGTTCACGACAAGGTTTAAACTGTGGTTGCAACAAGGCACAAAGAATGCTCTTGGATTTATATTAAGAATTTTTTTTTGTAATTCATTATGTTTACCGCCCATGTTTGCACCATTGTCATATCCTTGACCGCGTAAATTATAAATATCTAAGCCATTTTTTTCCAATGTTTCTATTAAGAAATTTTTTAAACCCTCACCTGTGCAATCATTTATAGGGCAAAAAGTTAAGAAATGTTCTTCGACGACAATTTTATTTTTTTCTGAATTAACGAATCTAACACATACTGATATTTGTTCTTGATGACTAGCATCCGGGGTACAATCAAGTACAATTGAAAAATATTTAGCTGTTTTAATCATGCCTAAAATTTTTAATTTAAGATTTGCTCCTATTAAATTAATTATTTCGTTTTGAACTTTGTCCCCAAGATAATGAGGCATTTTTATCTTTTCCTGCATTTGGATCCTTTTCGTGTGCTCAGATATTATAGGATCAAATTTTGCTAACATTTCAATGCATTTTAGAAAACTGCCATTATTTTTTTCAAACAGTTTGCTATTGGCACCACGTAAAGCCAAGTTTTGCTCAGCAATAAATTGAATAATATAAAAAATGCGCTCGATAACTCCATGCCAATATTTTGTTTCTATATTAATTAAATTTTGAGCCGCAGAATCAATAGTTGCCATTTTTTTAAGCGAGTGAAACATTCTGACCATTTTTTTAAGTTCTCAAAATGAAATTTACTTTTTTCATGGATACTTAAATGTTCACCAATGTGGTGCCAGTCATTATACCTATTTTCATCACTTAATTTAATTGTTTTTAAAGTATTTGAAAATATTCTACAACAAAAACAAAACATTGAATATTTTTCTGTTGAATATAAAAGCCACTCCCGTTCGACTTTTTCATTATTAGACAAAATTCGTGAATAATATTTATCCGAAAACCTTTGGCCTGATATTTTATCATTGAGATAATTTATACAATTTTTACTTCGATAATGAGTAGGCCCGTTTTCAATTAATATTTGTACATCTCTAGGAGACAATATTTTTAGCCACAAACCTGGATCTTGAAGAAGTTGCGTATCGTCCACTTCCGCAGAAACTACGTCTTCGTCTTCCTCAACTTCGTCTGTAGATGTTGATGGAATCTCTTGTAGTTTAGACTCCTCCCGGTCCTCTCTCGAAATCGATAGAAGATCGACATCTGTTTGTATATTTGTGCTTGAAGGTGAAGGAAAAAAATACCGTAATTTTGGAATTCGTCTTCTCCAGTTCTTTTTCCTGCTTTCTTTTTTTTATCAAATTTTGATATCCTGAAGGCTTTTTTTATCTTTATTAAACATCTATAATAAATTAAAATAGACTATTACAGAATTGAAATTCCGCTAGATACGCCAATCTTAAAATTTATTTATTATTTTTGTATTCATATCGGCAACAACATACAATTTACGAAATTTTGAAATTGTGAAGTAGCGATTTTGGAAACCCTGTATCTTAAAAACTAACTGTTAAACTTACAGCTTTGTCGCAATGGACACATTAATTCATTAATAGGTCAAATTCAGCAACATATCAAAATTTCGTCAAATTCTGACCGAAGGGTATTTATTTTCCATTTAAAACGTGCCCTCTCTATCTAATTGTAAAGTAAAGAGTACAGTTAGAAACTTACCTTTTACCTTGAATCCTCTAATAATGTAAAATATCGAAGAACACTTAACTTTTTTAATTCAAGTGCATAATTTACAGTTTTTACGACACTTCGATACCCAATGTTAAATGAATTGTTTTTAAAAGCGCGGCAGTATTTATAAAGATTCAAGACTCAAGATTCAACAGGAAGGAATGAACTGGAAAACTTGCAGAAACAAGAATGAACTCGCTTTCTGCGTTCTAGTCAACATATAGGGATGAGCGCGAGCGCTCTTACGGCAAAACATCGATAACCAATAATTATCGAATACATAAACATAATAAAAATAAAATTGTGCAACTAGTGCAACGTCGCGATATTGGAATGTTGCCCCAATATTGTAGATCATCATCGGTTGAGAACATCTGATACAAAACATCGATGTTCCGATAATTAATGGAATTTAATTAGTTATTCATAGCGAATGCGCGCGTAAACGTACAGGGGACCTTTGGGAAGTCTCGTGTCTCAAACAAAAATAAGAATTTTGGTAAGTTTTAAATATTACAGTGAGGCGTCACACGGCGCCTTTAGACTCTTGGCGCCGTGGGTTTTTGCCCTTGTTGTCCTTATGGACGGCGCGGCCTTAAGAGCAAGGGGATTTTTGAAGTGGAACTTTAGGGTAATTCATATAGGACCAGAAGAAGGAAATTCGGGTGTGGGTATAGTTATGCGAAAAAAGATAGGGCGCTGTGGAGAAAACTACTTACAAAAGTACGAAAGAGTACTCATGCTTAGATTAGAATCTAAACCTGTAAATACAGTAATAATACAAATGTACAGTGTGTCCCAAATTGGATGTATTAAATGGGTAACTTAGTTGTTATTAAAGATACAATAAAACTGTGTGCGCAGTCATGTGCCAACTTTTTGAGATCAATTTAATGGTGAAATCACAAATGAGCGATCTTCTTTTGTTTTTGTGTTATAGCCAAAAATTGATATTTTTACAATTCTATTAACTCTCATAACTCGCTTGTTTGCAAATATATCCAAAAATACCGTAGAAGTCTTTTATACGGCTTTTTACGTAGAATACAGTGGCGTACGCAAATATTTAATATTTATAATACTTTTGAGGTTATAATATAAACTTGCATTTTTTTAATTGGAAACCACAATTGGTTATTTTACGTAAAAAACCGTATAAAAAACTATTACAGTATTTTTGAATATTTTTGCAACCAAACGAGTTATACGAATTAATAGAATTGTTAAAAATATCAATTTTTGGCTATAACTCGAAAACAAAAGAAGATCGGTCATTGTGATTTCACCATTGAATTGATCTCAAAAAGTTGGCACATGACTGCGCACACAGTTTTATTGTATCTTTAATAACAACTAAGTTACCCATTTAATACATCCAATTTGGGTCACACTGTACATGCCCACCTCTGGCGAGAGTGAAAAAGAGGTAGAAGCGATCCACAAAGATATCGAAGACATACTAAGATACGTAAAAGGACATGAAAATTTAATAAATACGGGGGATTTTAATGCAGTGGTTAGGGGAGGGTAGGGAAAGAGCGGTAGCAGGTTTATTTGGTTTAGGCACGAGAAACGACAGAGGAAATAAGTTGATAAAATTTTTGACAAAAGCAATTTAACTATTACCAACACATTGTTTCAACATCATGCTAGAAGACGATACACGTGGAAAATACCAGGGGATATAGAAAGATATCGAATATATTGCATTCTTGTTAGATACCGGTTTAGGAATCAAATAAAAGAGTGTAGAAGCTACTCAGAAGCAGATACAGACACTGACTACAAAATCGTAATTAAGAAAGCAACTCTTAAATTTAAATATTTGAAAAAAAGAAACGGAAAAATGCACTTCGACTTTGAGAAACTAAAAGATAAAGATATCCACAAAAGATTTAAAAAACGTCAAATAAATTGCTGAAAGGTATCGGGAAAAGTTTTTTAATCCATTTAAAATAACTTTAGGATGACGTCAAATGTAGTAATAAAGTGTGGGTAACTGTATACAAATGAATAACTAGAATTATACTTGAAGAATATTGTCATTCAAGACAATAAAAGTTGGTAGTTTTGCACAGCGTTCCCACCAATTTCTCTTGCAAATCCAAGAATTTGTTATTCGACATCTTGTCATTTTGTTGTCTTGCTGGTTCTCCTAAACTGTGTGATGCAAGATAAAGTATAACTACGGTATCAAGAAGAAGTTAAATTAATTATTACTGTTTTGTATGTAAATATACTGTCAAAATATTTTATTTTGATATTTGGAAAGCATCACTGTTGCCAGACATACCGCTAAGACCTACCGCTGTCTACATTTTAGAGTATGTACACTTAATACTACCTTTATATCTAGAATTAAAACTATACATATAAAATTGGCAATGTAGCATTTTATCCAGTTAGACGTCATTCTAAAGTTATAGCGAATAGATTATACTAAGGAAGTAAAAACAGAAAGGAATTACATTAAATCCAACTTAGACATGGCGGCCAAGGATACTCTGGGGTATACACAAAAAAAAAAGAAACCACGGAAAACACAGAATATCCTGAATTTTATAAAAGAAAAACAAAAGTACAAAAATAGAGTAGACGAAACAGGAAAACAGAGGTATAAAACCATAAAACGAGAAGTTATTCGCAAATGCAGGAAAGCTAAAGAACAATGAATTGATAAAAAGTGCAAAAAGGTACAAATTAAAATGGAAATAGGAAAAACAGATGAAGCATACAAACTAATTAGAATGAATTTTAGAGATATAAAACCGTCTAGCAAAAATATAAGGGACGCGAGAGAAAACGTCATTATAGAAAATGCAGGGAACGTGGTTAGATGGCAGAAAAATATAGGGAATTTATATGCAAGAGAGGAACTAACAACATTAGAACAAGAATTAGACATTGAAAATGATGATTTGATATATCTTATACTTAGAGATGAGTTTGAATTAGCATTAAAGGGTCTGAAACATGGTAATGCGCCGGGTACAGATAAGGTGCAAGCAGAAATTCTAAAAGAAATGGTAGGGGAAAAAAGATATATGTGGAAAACAGTAAAAAATAAAAGAGATAGGATGATAAGTCCCATGCTAGGGCATGAGGGAATAGTGTGTAATATATTAGAAGCAGAGATAAGAAAAAAAAGAAGTAGAGTTAGACCTAGGTTGGACTATTGCACACAGATAGTGAAAGATATAGGCTGTGGAAATTTCAGGTAAATGTGTAGACTAGGTCAGAATAGAAATGAATAGAGGTACGCGTCCAACCAGTTCTAAGAGGCAAAACCTAATGACGAAAAAAAATAGTTGAATTTTAACCAGATAATATTTATAAGCAACTACAGGTATTGGTTTTGCAATATTTTCAACTAATGTTAATTGTGCGAAAGCATTTACTGAAAAGCTATTAATTCGCAAATGTTTAAGTGTTGGGGGATCTTGGCGGCCACAAGCTGTTTAACCCTCCTTCACCTACTATTGAATCTTATTAGAATAGGACATAATTAGAAAACAACAGAAGGGGAACCGAGCTGTATCTAACAAGAATGAGCAGCGGCTAAGTTCGAAGATAACAAACATAGAATAGGATATGCTTTAAATCATTTTTGGGGAATAGTGTAAGATAAATTACAAGCAGAGATAGGAAAAATAGAGGTAAAGGTAGGCTTAGATCAAACTAATGCACGCAGATAGTGAAAGATGCAGACTGTGAAAATTTCAGTAAAATGAGTAGGGTAGCTCAGAATACGAAACAATGAGGGTACGCGTCTAACCAGTTCCAGGACTGAAGACCTTATGATAATGATAGTAAACACCACACTTATCTGTTGATAATTAATGAAAATGATTTGTAAACTCCGATTTACGTCGTAAACATGATACAATTTTTTAAACATTGTAACAAAACATGTTACTCAAGATTAGGTTATCTACAGGCGTTTGTTTATCTGTAAAAAAGATTGTTTTAAGGCTTTTAATTTATAAGTAATTATTATTACTTTTATAGAACTTTACAAAGTGATTAGAAACTCTGTGAAATTCGAAAAAGCGCTTATGAAATTCCGTACTTTATTTTGTTCTAATACGTTTGATCAAATACTACCATCTTCAGTATATTATAAGCGTTCGAAAAGTTGTCTATCTTCTTCTTTATTAATTTTTAAGCATTTTCAGTAATAAATTTACAGATAGTATTAAGATAATAATTCTCAGAAGCGCTTACACAGTTTAGACGCTAACAAACTTAGTTAGTTTGCAAGATTTTTTTCTGTACGCAAAAGTTTACAAATAGGTTTAGTTTCAAGTCGTTTTATATGTGACATGTATTATGTTTTGTTGTTTTCTATTTAGTCAAATTTATAAAATAATGCTCATTACAAAACAAATGTTAGCTTTCGTAGTTGTATTCGTCGAAAACAAAGTACATAATATTTTAACCTTGAAGCAAAACGCTGCATTTCTAACTATATTTAGCCATTGTCTATTTCAATATACAGTGATAAAACTAGATAAGCAACATCTGGCGCATGTTTGTTTTTTCTCAGTATGCGTTGCGAGAAATTCGTTCAAATCCGCCAGTTGTTGTCGCCCTTTATCTAAGTAACATGGGAATATAATTGACCGGGAGCGACTGGCCCTCGCGCTAAAAAATTTTTGTGTGGGTTTCTGAATAGCCGGGCACGGTGAGTTGGAGTTTCAATTCAAAATGGTTGGGAATTTTAAGTTAATTTAAATACATCTAACCTTTTTCCTTTTACGGCGTAACAAATTCTTTTACGAAGTTTAAACAAAATTTAAACAAAAATCACGTCTGATTATCACGTTGTTATATTGATCTTAAATAGCAGTTTTGTATAACGATAATTACGCCAACCTTTTGAGAGTTATGAAACCGTATGCAGAAATTTCTTATCACGTCCTAGATATGATGTTTCCCACTTATGGCAACCGCAGTCCGTTTCAAGTAACTCGAAAAAATTTCGTTATGGAATTGGTTATAAAAATTTAGTAATATTTTCCACCCGACATTTGAAGAAGCAAGACTAATTCAAAGAATAAGATGTTTATTTAAGTTGGTAAAATTCTTAAATTACACTACACATGCTGCTTGGGGAGTGTTATTTTTTGTCTAAAGATCTTCTTTCCTGTTTTCGTTTCTTCCAAAAACCTAAGATAATAAAAACTAGTTCAAGCGAATTAAATAACTTTGCGTTTTAAGTTCATAAAAAATCTAAATTGTCATGATAAAAAGATCTAATTTTGTTTGATATGATAACGAAGTATGGTTAATGTAAAAGATTATATATTTTGAATACTAACGATATTCTTATTAAAATCTCATTTTAATTATTATATACAGTTAACGTAATTTGTAATAGTATAGTTGAGATATGAAAGATAAGCAAAATTTTTGCCAACCATGGTTGTAAGAATTTTAACCACTCAGTCACTTTAATTAGATGACAAATAAAGTAACGTATTTTCCTTATAGCAAAAAGTACTTGATATATTTGGATAAATATTTCCAAAAGTATGTAGTTTTCATTATTTAAAAGATGTGATAGAATTGTGATTTTCGTTGCCTTGTCTTGTGATTTCACTAAGAAGCAATGCTAAAAGTATGCCAAACACTTATCCATAAGTTTTCCGACAAAAATGTAAGGTTAATGATAAAAAGTCTATAATAAAAGTGATAAGTGATCTTCCTCATAATAAGTTGGTGTGAGTACAAATATACATATTTAGTATAGAGACGCTTTGTATTACTTTCCTATTGTACTGATATCTTGTTACTTAATATTGACAATTAAGGTTCGTATGCTTATGAACATCTGTTTCTTACAGGTTCTATAACGAAAATATTACAACTTAAGCATTTGTGCTTAGATTCGTTTATTACCGTTTAGTTCTTACACTTTCTGGATGGTTGTCTTTGTAAACTCTTATTGTGTGTAGTGGCTCTTAAGAGCAATTTGTAACGAACCCCCTGTTAGTCTCGTCAAACTCCGCTGAAGTAAGAGTTTAGAGTTAGTCCGGAAGTCTCCTTAAAGTTCCTTATCTTTTTTTTATTATAACTTTAAGAGATGGTGTGTCTGGTGACCCCAAATCACTTAACGTAAATGTACCAATGCATTCTTTTGAGAAAGAAAAACTGATTCAAGTTTGTTAAAAACAGCGTTTTACACTGAATAAAGAGCGTGTTGTCGTTAATTGGTGTTGCGTAAAAGTCATCTCTGCAATGGTTTTTAATATCTAAAACGTTATGCATGTTTATTAAGAATTAAAAGAAAAATGGTTGCACGACTTCAATTTACGTTGTAAACGTTATAGAATTTATTTAACATTGTGAAAAAGCGCTTGCTCAAGATTAAATTATTTTCTTGCGTTAACTGTATGAAAGATTGCCTAACATAGAATTTAAAAACGTCTAAAGCTTTTAGTTTAATAAGTAATAATTATTTCAAATTATAAGATGTTATCAAGAGGTTAGAATGGTGCTAGATATTGATAAAGGGTTTACGACGTTTTGTGCACCATCTTATTGAAACCAGCGTAAAGATTTCTTCTAACGATGGTTCATACAAAAATTCTTCAAGAGCATTAATTAGAAAACCTAAATATTTCTCTCCGTCTAAATTCATTCGGCCATCAAAGATTCTACACCAAACATTCACAGAAAAATAAACTTGATTCCTTTCTTCTTGCAACAAATGTGGATTTTCTGTATAACACTAGTGCTTATTCCTACGATTGAACATTGCACAATTTGCAAATGCACATTCGTCAGCCCAAAGAATTTTATTTGCAAATTGTGGATTATTGTCTAATTGAGTAATTATCCACTCACAAAACGTCAATTTTCTTTCCGAATCTCCTATACGAAGTTTATGTACTGGCAAGTATTTGTAGTCGTGGTACTTATACTTCTTAAATTATTTTGTTTACTTCACTTTTGGAAATATTGCAATCACGTGCAAAAGATCTGCACGATCCAGTAGGGTTAACATGTAAATGTGCTATTACAAAAATGTCGATATTTGCTTCTACCTTTTTGTAATACTTTCTTTTTGATTTGTAAATGGAGTCGCAATCCGACATGTTTTTACATATTCTATAAAACAATCAACGATTTGGTTGGCTTCATTCAGGGTACAGAGTAAGATACTTGCGGAAGCTTCCGTAGAATTTCTGTAGGTTTTGATATACAAGTCCTGCATGTCTTTTTTTTCATTTTTTGAGTATTGCACCATATTTGAACCAAATTCTATATTAAACACTATTACCTACAAAGCTCATTATTGAAACAATGAAACAGTTCAGAATTAATTTTATTGGACACAACATTTGCTTTTCCAATACTCCACCCAAAGGTAATACGTTGGCCAGGAAGCGAGTTATTTTAACTAAAAATTTTAAATTTTGCCGAACTCTTGCTGTTCCAAGTAGGGTAGGGATCTTTAACGTGCGTGAAAACACTCACACATGAGACCTAAATTTTACCTCTCATTGAACGAGGGCGTATTTTTGTGAAAAATGCTCGTCTTACCCATTCCGAATGGACGTGCACCTTGAAGAAGTTCTAGTTTACTAGAATAGGCGGAATGGCTTCCGCGTTCCAGTGATCTAAAGAGCCAAACTACAGGTTCAACCAAATTAGTAGACTAAGACAAGTCCCCAAAAGAGGGCAGCGGCTCTTTCGGTACTTAGATTGGCAGAGACCATAGGGGTAGGTATGGCTTTCTAAGACACACTATCGCGATGTGGAAGGTGTGCTTAAATTGTTATTAAAGATGACGGCATCCTCTGGGGTAAAAAATTTCGGGGTTAAAATAGTCCTCAATTTGAATCTCCGGGAGGGGACTACTTCGGAGGATGCGGTCGGAAAATTTACAAAAAGAATTGGGAACATTCTGCGAGCCGGAGCGTGGAATGTCAGAGGTATGAAGCAAGTAGGTAAACTAGAGAACTTAAAAATTGAAATAGATAGGTTAGCACTAGACATACTAGGGATCAGCGAAGTTCGGTGGCCAGAGGCGGGGGATTTTTGGAGTGGAGACTTTAGGGTAATTGATACAGGATCAGAGAGAGGAAATTCTGATGTGGGGATAGTTATGCGAAAAAAGATAGGGCACTGTGTAGAAAACTACTTACAAAAGAACGAAGGAGTACTCATGGTTAGATTATAATTTAAACCGGTAAATACAAATAATACAAGTATACATGCCCACCTCCAGCCACAGTGAGCAAGAGGTAGAAGCAATCTACAAAGATATCGAAGACATACTAAGATACGTACAAGAACATGAAAATTTAATATTTACGGGGAATTTTAATGCAGTGGTAGATGAGGGTAGGGAAGGAGCGGTATTAGGTTTATTTGGTTTAGGCGCGAGACACGTCAGGAGAAATAGGCTGGTAGAATTTTGCGACAAAAACAATTTAACCATCACAAACACATTATTTCAACATCATGCTAGAAGATGATACATGTGGAAGATGCCAGGGGATACAGGAAGATATCAAATAGATTACATTCTTATTAGACAACGGTTTGGGAATCAAGTATAAGACTGTAGAAGCTATCCAGAAGCAGAAACCACTGACAACAATATCGTAATTATGAAGACGCCTTTAAATTTAAAAATAAGAATGGAAAAATGCACTTTGACTTTGAGAAACTAAAAGATAAAGATATCCACAAAAGATTTGGTTAAAGGTCAAATGAATTGCTAAAAGATATCGGGAAAATTTTTGATACTGAGGCAGCAGAAACAGAATGGAATAACATTAAATCCAGCTTAGACATGGCGGTCACAGATATTTCGGGCTATACACAAAAAGAAAATAAGAAGCCATGGATAACAAAAGATATCCAAAATTTATAAGAAGAAAGACGAAAATACAAAAATAGATCAGACGAAACAGGGAACAGAGGTACAAAGCCATAAAATGGGAAATTATTCTTAAATGCAGGAAAGCTAAAGAACAATGGATTGATGAAAAGTGCAAAGAGGTACAAACTAAGATGGAAATAGGAAAAACAAACGAAGCATACTAACTAATTAGAATGAATTTTAGGGATACAAAACCGTATAGCAAAAATATAAAGGACGCAAGAAGGAACGTCATTATAGAAAATGTAGAAAAATCAGACATTTAAAAGTATGACTGGGATATCCTTTACTTAGAGATGAGTTTGAATTTGCATTAAAAGGTCTGAAAAATGGTAAGGACCGGATACAGAAACTCTGAAATCCGCTGGACAAAACATTTCTTCCAACTTGTAAGCTATATGCATGAGACAGGCGAGAAACCCAAAGATACCAAACGTAACACCATAGTAACTATACAAAAAAGAAAGGCGCGGATAGATGTGAAAATTTTCGAACAATAAGTTTGACAGCACGCATGTCAAAAATATTAACTAGAATTGTACAAAAACGAATGAAAAAACGAGCTGAAGAAATACTAGGAAAAAATTAATTTGGGTTTAGGCGAAACTGGGGAACACGGGAGGCTATTTTAGCTCTGAGGGTGATAATGGAGGAAATAATAGAAAAGGCGGAAAACGTGTATATATGGTTTGTAGATCTGGATAAAGCATTCGACAATGAATAATGGAAAAAAATGTTCGAATGTTAGATGCAGTTCGGTTCACTTCTATTGTTTTACAATTATTTACCCTATATCTCTGACAATCGGTGGTTGTGAAGGGGGGTAAGCAGCCTGTGGCTGCCAAGTTTCCCCAGCGTTTGAACATTTTCCGATTTAATATTTTTTTCAATATATCTTTTGCACAATCAACATTAGTTGCAGATATTTCACAACCAACACTTGTAGTTGTTTATAATAATCATCAGCTTTATCTGCGCTTATTTTCTTGTCATTAGGTTTTCTGTCTCAAAACTGGGTGGACACGTACCTTCACTTATTTATATTTTGAGCTAGCCTACACAGTTTCTTGAAATTCCCACACAGCCTATATACGGCTCGGTTCTCCTTCTATTGTTTTCTAATTATATGCCCTATTTCACCGAGATTCAGTGGTATGTGAAGGGCGTTAAGCAACTTGTGGCTGCCAAGATCCCCCAACACTTAGACATTTGCCGTATTAATAGTTTTCCAGTAAATTCTTTCACACGATTAACATTATTTGAGAATATTGCACAACGAATACTTGTAGTTGCTTATAATAATCATCATGTTTAAGTACAGTTATTTTTTTGTCATTAGTTTATCCATCTTGGGACTGGTTGGATGCGTACTTCCATTGATTTCTCTTCTGAGCTAGCCTTCACATGTCCCTGAAATTACTACAGCCTACATATTTCACTATCTGTGTGCAATAGTCTAACCTAGGTCTACCTCTACGTTTCCTTTTTTCCTACCTTTGCTTTTATTATATTACGCACTATTCCCTCATGCCGTAGTGTGTGGCCTATCATCTTATTTCTCCTATTTTCTACGGTTTTCCACATATTTCTTTCTTCCCCTACCATTTCTAGTACCTCTTTACTCTTAAGTTTGTCTGTCCATGATATCTTCATTATTACATGTGTAGCACCGCATTTCAAGGTCTTCTACCTTTTTCTTGTCCGCTTCTCCTACTGTCCAGGTTTCACAGCCGTACAATGCCGTGTTCCACACATATGTTTTAAGCAATCTTTTCCTTGTTTTCTTTGTTTGTTGTCTTTGAACACAGTAGTTGCATTATCTTGTTAAATGTAGCACGACCTTGTGCTAATCTTTTTTTTATATCTTTTGCGATTTTCCCATCCTGCGTTATTTGGCTTCCTAGGTAGCAGAAATCCTTAACTTTTTGTAAGTTCTTGTTACATATTTGTATTCTTGTTTTTTTATGTATTTTCCCCTCCTTTGCATACTAGTACTTTAGTTTTATTTTTGTTAATTTTCATATCGTATCTCTTTTTTAGAACCGTTTTCATTTCATTAAGAGCAGCATATCAATTGTCCTTGCATAGTAATTCCGAATGGCTTCTTGCATTTGACAGAATCCATTGCCACTTCTATGTACAAGTTAAAAATTAATGGGGATAGAGCACATCCCTCTCTCACCCCTTTCCTAATGTTTACTTCTCTACGTTCCTGCTCTAATTCTATTACTGCTGTTTGCTCTTTGTATAAACTATGTACTATTCGTTTATCCCTATCTCATTCCAATCTTTTTGAGTATTTCAAACATTTTTTTCCATTTCACATTGTCGAATGCTTTTTCCAGATCTACAAACCCCATATACACGCTTTTCCCTTTTTCTATTGTTTTTTCTTCAATTATCACTCTCAGAACTAAAATAGCCTCCCGTGTTCCCCTGTTCCGCCTAAACCCAAATTGGTCCTCTCCTAGTATTTCTTCAGCTCGTTTATCCATTCGTCTTTGTACAATTCTAGTTAATATTTTGACGCGTGTGCTGTCAAACTTATTGTTCGAAAATTTTCACATTTATCCGGGCCTTTCTTTTTTGGTATACGTACTAGGATGTTACGATTGAAATCTTTGGGTATTTCGTCTGTCTCATACATATAGCTTACAAGTTAGAAGAGACGTTCTGTTACTGCTTGTCCAGTGGCTTTTAGAGTTTCTGCTTGCACCTTATCTGTACCCGGCGCCTTACCATTTTTCATACCCTTTAATGCTAATTTAAACTCATCTCTAAGTATAGGATATCCCAAGTCATCATTTTCAATGTCTGATTCCTGTTCTATTGCGGTTAGTTCCTCTCCTGCATATAAATTCCCTATAAATTCTTGCCATCTACCCGCTTTCTCCACATTTTCTATAATGACGTTTCCTCCCACGTCCTTTATATTTTTACTATACGGTTTTATATCCCCAAAATTGATTCTGATTAGTTTGTATGCTTCATCTGTCTTTCCTATTTCCATCTTAGTTTGTATCTCTTTGCACTTTTCATCAATCCATTGTTCTTTAGCTTTCCTGCATTTGCGAATAATTTTACATTTTATGGATTTGTATTTCTGTTTTCCTGTTTCGTCTGAGTTATTTTTGTATTTTCGTCTTTCTTCTATTAAATTCAGGATATCCTTTGTTATTCATGGTTTCTTATTTTCTTTTTGTGTATACCCCAGAATATCTCTGGCCACCATGTCTAAGCTGGATTTAATGTTATTCCATTCTGATTCTACTTCTTTAGTATCAGATATTTTCCCGATATCTTTCAGCAATTCATTTGACTTGTTTTGAATCTTTCTTGAATATCTTTATTTTTCATTTTCTCAAAGTCATTGCTTTTTTCCGTTTCTTTTTTTCAAATTTTTAAATTTAAGTGTGGCCTTCATAATTACGATGTTGTGGTCAGTGTCTATTTCTGTTTCTGGGTAGCTTCTACAGTCTTTCACGTGATTCCTTAACGGTTGTCTAACAAGAATGTAATCTATTTGATATCTTGCTGTATCTCTTGGCATCTTCCACGTACATCGTCTTCTAGCGTGATGTTGAAATAATGTGTTTGTGATGATTAAATTGTTCTTGTTGCAAAATTCTACCAGCCTATTTCCCATATCGTTTCTTGTGCCTAAACCAAATAAACCTACTACCGCTCCTTCCCTACCCTCGCCTACCACTGCATTAAAATCTCCCATAATTATTAAATTTTCATGTCCTTATACGTATCTTAGTATGTTTTCGATATCTTTGAAGACTGCTTCTACCTCTTCGTCACTGTAACTAGAGGTGGGGATGTATACTTGTATTATTACTGTGTTTACCGGTTTAGATTCTAATCTAACCATGGGTACTCTTTCGTTCTTTTGTAAGTAATTTTCTACACAGTGTCCTATCTTTTTTCGAGTAATTATCCCCACCCCTGAATTTCCTTTGTCTGCTCTTGTGTGAATTACCCTGAAGTCTCCACTCCAAAAATCCCCCGCCTCTGGCCACCGAACTTCGCTGATCCCTACTATGTCTAGTGCTAACCTATTCATTTCAATTTTCAGGTTCTCTAGTTTACCTACTTGCTTTATACTTCTAATATTCCACGCTCCGACTTGCAAAATGCTCCTGACTCTTACTCTGAACTTTTCGATCGCATCCTCCGAAGTAGTCCCCTCCAGGATATCTGAATGGGGGACTATTTTAACTACGGAATCTTTTACCTCAGAGAATACCATCATGTTTATTACAATTTAAGTACGCTGTATACTTTGGAGGTAATGTGGTGGTTTCTCATTGCCTTCCACATCGCGGTAGTGTGTTTTAGACTGCCATACCCACACCTATGGTCTCTGCGAATCTAAGTACCGAAAAAGCCGCTGCCCTCTTTTGGGGACCTGTTTTAGTCTGGTTCCTCGCTAACAACCCTACTACTTTGGTTGGACCTGTAGTTGGGCTCTTTAGCTCATTAGAACACGCAAGCCATTTCACCTGTTCTAGTACTAGAACTTCGACAAGGTGCAGGTCCATTCGAATATTATTATAACATGTTAAAAACACCTTCTTATTTACTTTAAACTTTTGTAGGTAATCGAGTGGATACCATTTTGAATCATATTAGGTTTTTATAATATAACCATGTTTCTAATAATATGAATTTCGTGTCTTTGACCTTTCACAGCTTACTGAGAATCATTTCTGAGAGCAGAGCTGTACTAATTTTTCTGGTCTTTACTGTAAAATATTAGTGAATCTTTAGAGTCCTTGGAACAAGTTCTGGAACCTAAATCGCCCTTAAAGATTCTTATCCTTTCTATCCTTGAAAATTTTGGCGAATTTATGGAAATCCAATACACTATTATCTTATAAATAGTTTGCTACAAAAGTCTCGTTACATTTGTCTACTACATCTGATGGTCTAAAGAATTTAATGTTGCTCATTGTTAAGAGTTAATAGAACAATATTTTAATTTTTGAAGTTACTCATCTAGAAGATTCGCGACGTTTCTCAATTTTGGGACACTTCTCAGGGTTGACGGAAGACTTCACAATTTCATTAATGTCTTACGATTAAACGCATCATCGTTCGTTGCTTAAGTGCGCAATACTTTTTCGTCTCATGTGTGATCATCATCACATTCTTCATTACATTCTGGTTCTGTAACGACTCAGTCTTTAATCAGGGGCAAATTCTTGATCGTGAAATTACGATCTTTAATTCAACAACGTATACCTAAACAGTTGTCTTGTTTCTGGTTTAGCACAAAACCTCAGCAAATCTGTCTTAGTAGAGCTTTTACTCATGTGGCCGTAGACTTTACTGCCTTTTTTCTTAAAAAAGCTTTAAAAGGCTGCAATGTCTTCATTCAAACGGCTTATTTATATATATTTGACCGTACTTTCACCAAAGCGGTACATCTTTTGCGATTCTTTATTTTAGAATTTCAATTTTACCTAGCATGTTAAAAGGTCGATAACTTCATAGGTGTACATTTTAGAGCATATGTTTATTAAAATTTTTTGTTCATTTTGTGCTAAAGAACGCATTCTTTAAATAGTACCATGCAATTTTGAGATACCCTGTAGAATACTCTCTAACTTTATAGACAGCATATACATTTTAAATTTATTTTATAATACTTAGTAATTGCTTTCAGATTTTACAGTACCAGTAAACTGTCTTCCTCCTGCACTATCAGTAAATGGCACTGAAGCAAAAGAAAGCAATACCCCTACTGAAGCAGAATATAGAGAAATTCGAGAAGTCAAGTTTTTTGGAGCAATAGGTCCATTACGTGATCGGCGACGTTGTAAAATAAAGTGTATTGGTGGACAATGGGTTGGACCACTCTGCATGGATGAAGATGACGAAGGTACTTATGCTTTTATATACAGCATAGATAGTAGTTTTGTTTCTGCTCTACTATACTTATTGTTACTTAGTATGCGAAATTAAGAAAATTAAGCTTATTGTTGGAATCCAATAAATCTTTGTAATGGCCAAACAACTTTACCATTAGGTAAAGAGGATTTAATAGTATTTTAATGTCTTTATAAGTCATATGCCAAAATTTGGGAGAAGCAAAGCAGGCAGTGTAAAAGTAGTCAAGTTGTTAACGTTGATTAGCCAAATGTCCATAAATAATAAGATTATTTTGTATAAGTTTAACGTTTAGTAAATGAACAGGTTTAGGATATTTAGAGGGTTGATTTAATCTCACTAAAATTATGGACCGTTTTCTTCATCGTTACCTCATTACTATTTTTATAAATAGTATTAAAAAATAATCTTAAAACAAAGCCTGTTCTGGAACATATTTCACCAGTTTTGGTCTCTAAACGGTTAGTTATGGTTATCGACCTGTTCTAGCCTACGACTTCAATAAGGATATTGGCTAGTTCTAAAGCCTCAAAAGGGTGGATTCACAAAGGTATTGGCCTATCGATGACACAAAGAGTGTAATTATTGACCTCAGGTCGAATCATCGATCCTGTTTTGTAAGCTGCCTCATTTTTGCTGATTTATTTAGTAAAATGGGCATATTTAGAGTGCTTTCACACTATGTGGTTGCGACGCGTTTTACCACACGCGGTTTACCGCTGCGGTTATTAACTATATCAAATTGCACGAGCTGAACACGAACAAACTAAAGGAACGCGAGAATTTCCAACTCATTTTTTGTGCTATCCAAAATTCTGCACGCTTATTGGCCAATAGCATTTGGACATTCTTTTAAATAAGAAAACTGAACCACACAATTCTATTGGTTAAAAACATCATTAACGTTTTTCAACACAGCCAGCATAGGAAATGGAAGTGTATAAATATAATTTCAAATTCCACGAAAGACATTTGTTAGGGCTCTTCATAGCCTAAAGAATCAACTGACAGTGCACACCCTAGTCTGCTAATACTTCAGCAAGCAGTGCTCTCCTTAGCCTGCTTATTCTCCGCTAGTAACGATGTCCGCCTCCGCACCTGGGGCATGTCGTTATAGTTCACTAGCGTAAACCACGTATAGTAAGGAAGCTCCTGTCGCCCGGCCACCATCACCAGTGACACCGAGTGCATGTGTAAATTCTACCCCTCCGTAGAGTTCCACCGCGACGCACTCGACGAGGCCTAAGGCACCACTACCACGAGGTCTACCGAAAAGTTCCGAAGCTCACCGAAGACTTCCGAACTGCTTCAAACTGTACAAATCGGTGTTTATCTATGAACTTTATAATTGTTTTTGCTTACACATATTAAAAAAAATAATAGAGTCAAACCTACATTCAATGTCTAAAAAGTCAGACGTCGCCCACCTGAACGATAACATGGTACCACGTGCACAAGTTTTACCTTACTTTAAATGAGACGCTTTCAGATTAGTACGGCACGGAAAAATTAGCGGCACGGCCTGCGAAATTTGCAGACACGGTGCTGCTGGCGGTTAGAAACCGGATAGTTTTAATACGGCACGGAATTGAGCGTCAACACAAGTAAATGGGTGCTTTCAAACTGTTCGCTACGCGGCGACGGATTTAGTCGAACGAGGTTGCCAGATAGGTATACTTAATAATTAGTAGCTTACAAGATGTCACAGAAGCGATATAATTATGAAATAATTGACTTAAAGTAATTTTATTAATGGATGCCTTCAATATTTTTGATGCTTAATTTCTCGTTTTTCTTTTATAGTGTATTAATTTTAAAATAATTACACTTCTTCCCTTCATTATGAATCATAGAATATGTATTATTATTCTATGTTATGAATAAATTTACTAGTACCTACACAATCTGTCAAAGTCGCACAACAAGCCTGAGCAATATTTCTAGATGTGAAAGCAACGTACGGTTTCCCGGACGGTTTATCGCATTCGATAAACCATGCCGCAACCGCATAGTGTGAAGACTATCTTAGAGATGTGTCTTGGGATGCTTCGCAATCATCATAGAGAACATACAGTAAGAGAGTCACCAATCCAATGTAAAAAAGTGGGGACAACAATGGCGGCTAAAACCGGTGGCGCCTCTAGGGACTACTGATGAAGACAAGAGCTAATAGCGGGAAATTCAAAATAGTGACACTAGGATTTATCTAAAAACTTATTTTTAAAACTCAACAATATGATTGAAACAGGTTGAATAAAAATTCATTCAAGCATATATGGTAAATAAATGAATTTTAATTTAACCTAGTTCATACATACTGTTGAGTTTTAAAAATAAGTTTTTACATAAATTTATTGGTGGGAGCTAAACAGAAAAGTTAATAATAATGGTATATTAATGTAGATATTCTTTATTATACATCACACTTAGCAACAGTACAAAATAACGAATCAATAAATAACCTTAAAGTATCATAAATATAATACAGACATACTCATCATATCAAATTTAATTAAATAAATAATTACACAAATAATTGGAATATAAAGAAATTCTGTTCCTTAATTAATTAAATCTATTGTATTGTATTGTATTAAATAGTTTTGTTAATACAGAAATACATATGACAGAAATTCAGCACCAAAGCAAGGTTTGTGAGGCTCGATACATAAATAGTTCAACAGAAAACTGTGAATAGTAAACTAAGTTATAAATGCAATAGATTTATAAAAAAATTGTAAAAAAATAAAAAATATTTATCTAAAGATTGACAAAAAAAATGGTCAAGTTCAACCTAAAATTGGGTCTTGAAAAGCATTAGTAAAGGTAAGATTATATTTTTCGATATTATCAAGTAAATATTTTGTAACTCGTTTTTCATATAATCTAATACTGCGTTTATAGTTTTATAGCAAGTGGATAAAGTGTTGAAATGCCTTGGACCTAAATAAGAAACATAATGTTGAGTTAATGTCATAAACTGTCGAGTAAGTTCTGATTGATTTTTTTATCTATTAATCTAGTGTAATAAGAATGCTGCATACATTTTTTAAGGTGGAGATTTTTTGTACAGAAACAATAAAGTACATTTAAAGTAAAGTATTCTAAGCGATAGTAAATTAGCCTCCGAAAATAAGATATCTGGCGGAAAATATATATCCTTTTTAAGCAAGACCGATAATAAACTTGTGCTATTAGTAAAGGCAACAAAGTAGTTGGAAAAGTACCACCCCAAATCACAATACCGTATCTAATGATGGACTCCACAAATGCATAGTAAATCATTTAGACAAAATTTTTCTTAATTGGTAGAATTTATAAATACAGTATTTGATTTTAGATGTAATGTAAGCAATATGTGCGTGCAATCTTAAATGTTGGTCTAACATTACACCCAAATATTTAATTTTGCTAACTCTTTCAATAACAGGACACGAACATGCAGGTTTTATATTGTCTATTTTATGAATGGCTAGTTCGGTCCAAGCAGATTGTATACCAGCCAAGCTAAAGCAAAATGTAATATATTTACTTTTATGTAAATTTAAAGTTAGCCAAATTATTGACTAACCATGCATTAACAAGCTCTATGCCAACAGCAGATTTCTTGTTAACTTCAAGCCAATTACTGCCTTAAAAAGGAATAATTGCATCGTCTGCAAATAAAAATAATTTTCCACCGGTATCGAGTAAAGCTAGATCATTAATGTATACAAGAAACCTTGCGGAACGTCAACATCTATAGCCAAAGAATCACTTAGTATACGGTTAACAAAAACATGTTGACATCTATTTTTAAGGCAGTTCTCCAAAAGTAGATATGCAGTTCCCCTTATACCTAGGTTATGTAGTTTCTGCAATAATTTGCTGTGAGAAACTATCAAATGCTTTACACAAATCAAGGAAAACCGCTACTTGCTAGGTACTATTTTCTATTTTTGAATAGATCAAATTGGTTACTTCATATAAAAACGTTCCATGGATGAATTTTTTCTGAAGCCAAATTGTTGCGTAGTCAAAATGTTAAATTTTTCAAAAAAAGATGAAAGGAGGATTTTAATGCATTTTTCGAGAATTCTACCGTAAAGGGAAGTTAAAGAAATCGAACAATAGTTGTTGATAATAGTTTTATCACCATTTTCGTGTAGTGGGATTACAAACGAAATTTTGAAGACTGTAGAAAAACACCAGAACTAAAACACATATTAAATATTACATTCAAAGGCACAAGAGTTTGCTCCTTTGTTTGTTTAACTAAATTGGAATTTAAAGTACTAGACATCGTAAATGACTGATGTTTTAGTTGAATAATAATAGACTCAATTTTTATTAGAATTAGCATTCTTGCAAGTATTTTTTAATTTGGCTAAGTTCTTTCCAACAGAATTAAAAGGCTTATTAAACAAGAAAGCTCTCATTTATGTATTAGTAACTACACTATCAGTTTCAGTATTCAATACTGATATATTTTGCTTGGTAGATATATCACCTGTAACGTCTTTAATAATACGCCACACGCATAATAAAGCTTATTTCAGTAAAATAAGCATCCTTAGTAATATGTATTAATGAGTTAGCTGATTTCTATATTGTTTGTAAGTTTTAATGTTTCGAGTATTGGTATTTTTTGACATAGCGTGTTTTAATTTATCACGTATTCGAATTGATTTAAGAAAACCGTTTGTAATCCAGGGTTTGATTTTTTAGGAACTGATGGTAATATAGTTTTAACAGTATTCATTTCAACTAATCTTTCGAAAGTGTTAATAAACTTATTTGTCGCCACATTAGTATCAGTAATATTATTGAAATTGTCATTTCAATCACTATTTGAAAGACCCTATTGAACTATTGTCAAAAAGTGGTGTCTATAGATTAAATTGTGGAGATTGTCAGGCCACCTATATTGGTAGATCATGCAGACCACTGAGGGTGAGAATAAAAGAACATTTCAATAAATTGGATAAATTAGCTTTTGGTCACCACTTATCTTACAATAAACACACTTTCAAACCTAATTTACATTCGAAATTAATACATAATACTACGACAAAAAACTTTAATAGACTTGACTTTTTGAAGATCTTGGAATTGAAAGAGAATTACTAAGAAATAACACTTGTTTAAACACCCAAATTAATCTTGGTACAAATTTTATTCCAATTTACAAACTTCTAAATTGATTGAACAACATTGGCTTAAAAAATATCAAATACACTTAATTTATTTTCATTAATTTTATTGCGGTGATCCACTTTTCGGATTGCACTCCTTACTTGTCATTTTACATAAATCTAACAATTTGTCCTTTTCGACTTCACCAACGATGCAGATAAAATGTTATCCAATTTTATTGGAACAATCAATTAATAAATAGTCTTTATTGATGTGATATTAGTTTTACAAGTAAAATGTCCTATATCTAATGTAATAGTTTGATGAATTATATATTTTTAAGCTGACAGTAAGTAACTATCGTAAATTTTGATTTATATAACTTTCACATGCTTACTTGTAGTGGCACCGAAGATGACTAACGCCGAAAGCGCTCTGCTGTAATTTTTTAAATATTATATTGTTTTACACGAAAATACTCTTTTGGACTTTATTGAAAAGTTTGTGTACACAGTCAAGAATTAACTCTTCATATTATGACAGTATGGTCAAAAATGACTGAAAAATTTAAAAAACTTTCCATCAAACGTACAACAATTAACACAGACATTTGGTTTATTCAAAATTGCATCAAGAAGAAGGTTACTTCGGTCTCTGCTCAAGTTAAATTTTCAAAGAACGTTAGTCGTAATATTATAGATGAGTTTGAACTTAAGTTGTTACGTATAGAAATTTGCAAACACTATGCTAAACTCGATCAAATTAATTGTAAACTTAAAATATTGTATGATAGATTAGTTAAAGGTTATGATTTTTTAACTTTCACACAATTTTTGAACGACGTTGCTGATGAAGTTGAAAATTTGAGAATTTTGAAATTTGAAAAATTAAATAAGAAACTAAATTCTTTAATAAGCAAAAAACATTTTCAAACTAACAGATCCAGAAATCAATCTCATTATTTTAACTTTCACGATAGGATAAAAAACCTTTCCAAAGTCAGCTTCACTGATAAGGAACTTGTTTGGGTCTTAAATTTGCTTCTACTAATAACATTACAATAATTAAGTTAAAGGAGTTTTTTATTGAAATAGACGTAGCGATAGAATGTATCACTACAAATATTAATAAATTTTCTCTGAGAGATGATATCTTTTGCATCCTACATAAAAGGAAGAATTATACCCATAATAAAATGTCGGCAAATGTCTTACAAAATTATAAAGTATTAAAATTTATTAAGAAGAAAATTAAAGATCATAATCTTATTGTTATCAATGCAGACAAGGGTAATTGTTTAGTAATTCTCAACAAATTAGATTATATCCAAAAAGTTGAAACTTTTTTGGAAAAAAATAACATCACACCTTTAGACAGAAACCCTATCAATAAGTTAATTTAAAAAACAAAATTTTTGTCAATAACTTTAGTGATTTTTTATTAGAATATGAGATTCCTAAATCCTTAATCCTTAATTTTTAGCAACCCTATTACACCTAGGTTGTACGGATTGCATAAAATTCACAAATATGGAATTCCTATGAGGTCAGTTGTAAATTTCATAAATACTCCAGCAGAAAAATTTTCGAAATTTATTTTGACTTTAATTACAAATTAGACTAAATTTAAACCAATTAATTCGGTAAGTAATACTTTGGATCTCGTTAAGAAATTGCAGAATACACAACTGCAGGATAATTTCAATATGCTGTCATTTGATGTAAGTAACCTTTTTACTTTGTTCCTAAATCAGAAACCCTACCATTAGTTGGAGATCTTCTATGATCTGCCAACGTCAGAGAAGACAAATTAATTACAACTTTGATCTTATTGATTTTTTGTTTATCCCAAAACTTTTTCCTTTTCAATAACAAATGCTATAAACAATCAGAACCATTAGCGATGGGAAGTAGCCTATCTCCATTTCTTGCAGATATTTTTATGGATCATTTAGAAAACAAATTTATTTTAACCGATAGAGATCCACAGACTATACACTGGTTTCGCTATGCTGATGATTGCTTGGTTTTCATTAAAGTTCAGCTGATACTGCTCAACAGGTCTTGTCTAATATTAATAAAGTTCATTCTAATATTAAATTCACTTTGGAAATTGAATCTGAAAATAAGTTTAACTTTCTAGATTTGACGATTTTTAAATATAACAACCAGTTACATTACAACATTTATAGGTAACCTACACAAACTGATCACATTATACCAGCAACTTCGAACCATTGTTGGCAACACAAAATGGCAGCCTTCAATGGTTATATACACAGATTTATCAATATTCCTTTATCTAAATCGAACTATAATCAAGAAGTTAATATAATAAAACAAATAGCAATTAACAATGGATATAACCCCAATCTTGTTTCTAAATTGATCAACAGTATAAAGAATAAATAACTCATTCAACAAGTTTATATCACCCCCATTGAAAATAAATCCGAAAAACATTTCATTTCAATTCTTTTCATAGAATCTAACCTTAATAACAAAATCAAAAAGCAACAGAAAAGTATAGCAACTCAATCTCTATGTCATTTAAATCATGTAATGTATTAAAACAACATTTAGTTCACTCTAAAGATCCTATTGAACTTTTGTCAAAAAGTGGGATATATAGATTAAATTGTGGAGATTGTCAGGCCACCTATATTGGTAGAACTTGCAGACCACTGAGGGTGAGAATAAAAGAACATTTGAATAAATCGGATAAATCTTTGTCTCCGGCTTTAAATATAGGATTTATATAACTGAGTTTCCATTCTGAAGGGAATTTGCCAAGAGACAAAGAAAGGTTAAATAAATCTGTTAATGGTGAACAGAGGCCATAAATGCATTTTTTTAATAAGATGGAAGGAATACCATCTGGACCAGGTAACTTGCAATTTTTTATATTGCATATAGCTTTAAAAACGTCACTTTTACTAAACTGTAAATTCTGTAAATTTAGTGATTGGGAGACAGTTGTGTCAGGTGGAACTATGTCTTCTAAATAATAAACTTGTGAAAAGTATTCAGCAAATAAGTTCACTATACTCAAACCATCTGTGCCTTTGGTATTATTAAATTTCATTTGTTCAGGAATTCGGTTTGTATTTTTCAGATTGTTAATATGTGTCCAGAAGTTTCGAGGATTTGTTTGTATACTATGTTCTGTACATAGTATGTACTTCGAATAAAGCCGAGCACTGAGACGTTTGGCTAGGCTACGATAGAAGATAACTTGTGGTAAGACTCCAACTTATTTGACAATTTATAATGCTTATGAGCAGCTTTTTTCATGTATATAAGATTAATAAGTTCTTTACTGAACCAACTAGGAAATGTAAAGGGTTTAATAAGCTTCTTAGGAACATAGGATTCCAAACCATGTTGAAGTAAATAGTAAAAATGTTCAGTGGCATCATCAATATTCTTCATTGTTGTACAAAATGACCAATCAATTGTATTAAGATAGTGGTTAAGTCCTTTGGGCCAGCGTTGCAATGTTTTGCATTGCAGAAGTTGGACTTGCACAGACGGTGTTTATATGTGCAGAGTAATTCTGTTTTTCGTCTAATGTTAAGCCCAGATATGTGTTTTGTGTTCTACTCATATTTACACACCATCTAGTTTGATGGTGGGGTCCCTTGCCAGAGTTCCCTTCATCACAAGGTATGTAGTTTTTTCTGGTGTTATGGTCATTTTGTTGGTTTTGCACCAACTTTGTGTATGGGTAAGGGCGATGTTAGCTTTATGTTCGATTTTCCTCCTGGAATTGCCTTCAACTACCAGCAAGATGTCGTCGGCGTATGCAATCATCGACAACACTTCGTCAACGGTGTCTAGCTTTTCCAGGAGTTCATCCATTACAATATTGTTTGGTAATGCTTTCCGTGCCTTGTAGGGTTACATACCTGTCTCTGCAGTAGCTCCTGAAAGAGTGGTATAGTTGTAATGGACAGTTTATGGTCGTAAGTCTTGTAAAAAGTGAAAGTCACCTAAGGTTATTAAATGCGCCTTCTATGTCAACTAATATTAATAGGACGTATTTTTGTGTGATTGCTTGATGGTTTGTATTGCTTGGTTTATGGCGTCCTCGGTTGATTTGTTTTCTGTAAAGCCGTATTGTCTTGGATGTACTTCTGTGATTTGTCTGTGGTCCTGCATTCGCTTACATAATAGTTTTTCATACGTTTTTCCTAGCGTGTTCAAAAGGCATATGGGTCGGTAAGAGCCCGGTTGTTTGGGGTCTTTACCTTTCCCTTTAGGGATAATCACGACATTCGCCTGTTTCCAGATGTTCGGAAAAACAGATTGTCGTATGCATTCATTGTACAGTGCTGTTAGCGTCGGTGTTAACTTATCTTGTAGCGCTATGCCAATCTCCGCAAGAATTCCGTCCGGTCCGGGTGCTTTCCTGCTCTTCGATTGGCATAGTGCGTATCTCACTTTGTCTTCTGTGAAAGGATCTAAGTTGTCGTCTTGTCTGTTTCATGGTCGTTTCATTGTCGTCTGAGTCGTTGTTCGTTAGTGTCGTCTTGAACGTTGTCATCAGGCAAAAGTGTTTGTAATAGCAGTGTCGCAGTTTCACCCCAGTTTTTTGTGTATGTACCGTCTTGTTTTATTAAAGTTGAATAAGTCATCGGTGGTTTGATTTTACCCTGAGTGATTTTATAGGGTATTTCCCAGGCGTCAGTTTGTAAGTGTCTTTTCACAAATAATTTCCATGACCTCCTTTTCATGTCAGTCAGTTCTTTTTGGTATATGTCTTTTAATTGTCGATAATTTGTTAGGTTGTATGCTCTCTCGGCCGGTGTTAGGGAGTTTTGGTAGCTTTTTCTCGCTCGTTGTTTCTTTTTTTAGGTTTTGTAAGCGTCTTGTCCATTGAATTGTCTTTGTGTGTTGTGTTTTCCGTTGTTTTGGGAGCACTTGCTCTATTGTGCGTCTAATTGTGTTGGTGAGTAGTTTTGTATACTCGTGAACGTTTTCATCTGATCTTATATCTTGTGGGGGTACAAATGTGTCCCTCAGTTTGTTTCAATTTGCATTTCGTATTTTGTATCGTTGTACATTAGTGAAGTTTTGTGGTGTGTCAAATGGTCTGGTGGTCATGTCAATGTTGAACGTGATTAGGTTTTGGTCACTAACGGTTTGGTGTTCTAATACCTGCCAGAGTTGTATGTAGTTGTACGCCAGCCCATTTGTCAGTGTAACGTCTATGTTTGTTCCTGTTCCTGCATGGGTGTTGTATGTGGATGGGTTATTAGGAAGGTTGATTACTTCGAGCTGTAGTGCGTTAATCAAGTTTTCGACTTGTTCTCTGCGTTTGTCCGTGTGGGAACTGTGCCACATCGGAGATTTTCCATTTACGTCTGCCATAATAACTATTGGTTTGTTATTGTAAGTGTGTAATATGTTGCGTATGTTGTTTATGTACGGCTGGGGATCCAGTCTGTACTGGAAGTAGCCCGTTACCAAGATCCACTTTCCAATCCGACCGTTTGAGACCTCCAGACATGTGCAGTGTTCTCCGCTGTATCGTTGGATTGTCGTGATTGTCAATGTGGGATCAAAAATGACCACTGCCGTTTGTGGGTTTCTATCTGTATGTATTTGTCTTGCCCTGACTGGCATGCTTGGAATCTTCCCATGCACCAGATAAGGTTCCTGTATAAAAAGTGCATGTAATCGTAAGGTTTCGGCTAGTTGTCTAAGCTCTTTCATTACAGTTGCACAGTGCATGGCATTTATTTGCCCAATTCTGATCTTTCCGTCGTCCATTAGGGGTAATAGGTATTTATGCTGCATTTTGGTTATTGCTTGTGTTTGTGTGAAAATGTTGTGTATGAGTGTAGGTTCGTATTCCGTTTGTGGGTGGGTTACTATTTTGTCTGTGTGCATGTTCTCTTGTATTGTTTGTTGAAGATGTTGTCGGTACGTGATACCCCTTGCTTTGTTCCTTTGAATTTGTGAGGGTTGTTTGTGTTTAGTTTGGTTAGGTTTACTGTCCATAGTCGGTTTTTTGTACGAGTCTGTCCATTAACATTTTGTGGGTTAGGCAATCTTTAGGGTTAGAAGCGCACTTTTTGTTACGTTTTAAGCATGGTATGCAAACTGAGTGTTGTCCGTGCTTGGGACAGTCTGCCCTTTTGTGCTTGGAGTCTTCAATCCTATAGTGTCCACATGTATCGGTGGTGCGTGTGCAATGTTTTGTGACGTGTCCTAGATCGAGACATCGTAGGCATTTGGGTACTAGTAAAAAGTCTTTCACTGTAACACAGCGATATTCTATATAAAGTTTCCCTAGATTTATTAATATATTCCTCACTTTGCCACTTACCGTCGCAACATGATGTTGAGTCGGTTTGTTTTTCGATCCTGTTTTGAAACTAAGTTAAAAGTCCTCATTAAAATTCTCTCTGTTAATTAGGTGTTCAAGGTTTTGAGTATAAATTAAATCTGTTACGTCTTGATCTTTCAGGTACGTTGGTATGTCGTATATAATAACTAAGGGTTTTTTCTTGTGTGGTTTTTCGCAATTTAGGGTTTGTTTTAGAGTTGCATGATTTAAAATTTTGTTTGCCTCGGTTTCGTTATCAGTATCTATAATTACTGCTTTGTTGGTTGTTTGGATGTTTTTAATTTTAATTTTGTCTTTCAGTGGATTTACTGTTTTTGAAAAAATTTCTTGAATTTGTCTAGGTGTTTCACCACGTTTTGACGTTATGAACACCGTTGTATTTTGGTTCAACATCGCTTTTGAAATTGCGTCTTGTTTTGGAGCTTTCGGTTTTTGTGCTACAGCACTGGCGTATGTCTGTGTTGGTAAGGCCGTCACGTTTGCGTACGTGTTTAAAGACATGGTTGGATTAACCATTGATTGTTGTTTCTGATGGCTGTTTTCTACTTTAGTTTCGATTATCTTGTCTTGTAGTGTGTTGTTTTGTTTTTAATGAATTTGTGTTCGCCAGCTAATTCGGCTTGTAATTAATTTTATTATTTTATCACTAAGGGTTTTATGGGCTCCTACTCGAAGACGGTTACTTGGGTCTAGTTCATGGTTAATAAAGTTAAGAAGGTCCGTCCCTAGGTTCTCTAGGTGCTCTAAGATAGACTGTTTCATATCTTCCGGGTTGTTGTGGCTGGGGCTTTTTCTCAATCTTTTGTTCCGTGGTATTTCGGTCGTTGGTTGATGGGCAGAGAGTGTTAGTACGACGCTTATTTGACTTTAAAAAGCAGGGTCAAGCTGCATTAATGATGTCGAGGTGGTATGTAGTAAAGGATGTGAGTTTAAGTCAAGATCTGGTGTTGTTTTACCCCCAAGGAAAACCTTGGGCGAATGTTGTGTAGGAATTTTGTACTCTAGCTGTCTGATGTGATATTACCTATCATTAAGTTATTTAAATTTAATTAAAAAACAAATGAAATGACAAAAGTCCGTAATATGCAGTAAAATAGAACGTAAACTTTTTCTGTTTAGAATATGTTGTGGTATGCGTAAACAACTATGGTATTAGAAAAACACGAAAGTTAAACCACTTAACCCAAAATAGTCTCCCAAAACAGTTTAGGACAGTTTAAAATTCACAACAAAACATACCTTCATGTATAATCGCACGTGCATCAAAAGGTCCAGAACACAGTTGTACAATAGTCTTTTTTCGTGTGGTAAAATTCAGAAAAAAATCGAAATCGTTTTTTCCTACGTTATTTTTTCTTGATGCCCTTTGTTTCTGTTTGTGGTTTGCACTTTATAATTAAACTTATTTTGAGAAACTTAGATAATAAGATAAATTAGATTACGGACTACATTGTTTGCATGTCTGTTCACGGCAACGTTCTGTAATGTATTGAAACAAGATTTAGTTCACTCTAATGACCCTATTGAACTATTGTCAAAAAGTGGTGTGTATTGATTAAATTGTGGAGATTGTCAGGCCACCTATATTGGTAGAACTTGCAGACCACTGAGGGTGAGAATAAAAAAACATTTGAATAAATCTGATAAATCAGCTTTTGGTCACTACTTATCTTACAATGAACACACTTTCAAACCTAATTTACATTCGAAATTAATACATAGTACTACCTCAAAAAACTTTAATACACTTGACTTTTTTGAAGATCTTGAAATTGAAAGAGAGTTACTAAGAAATAACACTTGTTTAAACACCCAAATTAATCATAAAGAAATTTTATTTCAATTTACAAACGTCTAAATTGATTGAACTCCATTGGCCTAAAAAATATCAAATACACTTGATTTATTTTAATTAATTTTACTGCGGTGATCCACTTTTCGGATCGCACTCCTTACTTGTCATTTTACATAAATCTAACAATTTGTCCTTTTCGACTTCACCAACGATGCAGACAAGATGTTATCCAATTTTATTGGAACAATCAATTAATAAATAGTCTTTATTGATGTGATATTAGTTTTATAAGTAAAATGTCTTATATCTAATGTAATAGTTTGGTGGATTATATATTTTTAAGTTGACAGTAAGTAACTATCATAAATTTTGATTTATATAATTTTCGCATGCTTACTTGTAGTGTCACCGAAGATGGCTAATGCCGAAAGCGCTCTGCTGTAATTTTTAAAATATTATATTATTTTACACGAGAATACTCTTTTGGATTTTATTGCAATTTTAGATTACTAGAACAGGTGAAATGGCTTTTAATGAGCTAAATAGCCAAACTACAGGCCAACCTAAGTAGTAGGGTCGTTAGTGAGGAACCAGACTAAGACAGGTCCCCGAAAGAGTGCTGCGGCTCTTTCGGTACTTAGATTGGCAGAGACCATAGGGGTCGGTCTAACAGTCTAAGACACACTACCGCGATGCGAAGGGCAACGGGAAACCATCACATTACCTCCCAGGTACACAGCGTACTTAAATTGTAATAAATATGATGGCACTCTCTGGGGTAAAAGATTCCGGAGTGAAGATAGTCCCCTTTGGATCTCCGGGAGGGGACTACTTCGGAGGATGCGATCAGAAAGTGCAGAATAAGAGTCGGGAAGATTTTGCGAGCCGGAACATGAAATGTTAGAAGTATGTGGCAAGTAGGTAAGCTAGAGAACATGAAAATTGAAATGGGTAGGTTAGCACTAGACATAGTAGGGATCAGCGAAGTTCGATGGCCAGAGGCGGGGGATTTTTGGAGTGGAGACTTCAGGGTAATTCATACAGGAGCAGAGGAAGGAAATTTGGGTGAGGGGATAGTTATGCGAAAAAAGATAGGACGCTGCGTAGAAAATTACTTACAAAAGTACTCATGCTTAGATTAGAATCTAAACCGGTAAACACAGTAATAATACAAGTATACATGCCCACCTCTAGCTACAGTGACGAAGAGGTAGAAGCGATCTACAAAGATATTGAAGACATACTAAGATACGTAAAAGGACATAAAAATTTAATAATTACATGAGATCTTAATGCAGTGGTAGGTGAAGGTAGGGAAGGAGCGGTAGTAGGTATATTTGGTTTAGGCACGAGAAACGAAAGGGGAAATAGGTTGGTAGAATTTTGTGACAAGAACAATTTAATCATCACAAACACATTATCTCAACAGCATGTTAGAAGTCGGTATACGTGGAAGATGCCAGGAGATATAGGAAGATATCAAATAGATTACATTCTTGTTAGACAACGGCTCAGGAATCAAGTAAAAGACTGTAGAAGCTACCCAGAAGCAGATATAAAAACTGACCACAGCATCGTAATTATGGAGGCCGCACTTAAATTTAAAAATTTGAAAAAAAGAAACGGAAAAAGGCACTTTAAGTTTGAGAAACTAAAAAATAAAGGTATTCAAGAAAGATTCGAAAAAAAGTCAAATGAATAACTGATCTGATACTAAGGAAGTAGAAACAGAATGGAATAACATTAAATCCAGCCTAGACATGGCGGCCAGAGATATTCTGGGGTATACACAAAAAGAAAATAAGAAACCATGGATAACAAAGGATATCCTGAATTTAATAGAAGAAAGACGAAAATACAAAAATAAATCAGACGAAAGATGAAACAGAGATACAAAGCCATAAAATGGGAAATTATTTGCAAATGCAGGAAAGCTAAAGAACAATGGATTGATGAAAAGTGCAAAGAGGTACAAACTAAGATGGAAGTAGGACAGGCAGATGAAGCATACAAACTAATTAGAATCAATTTTAGAGATATAAAACCGTATAGCAAAAATTAAAGGACGCGGGAAGAAACGTCATTATAGAAAATGCAGAGAAAGTGGGTAGATGGCAAGAATGTATGGGGAATTTATATGCAGGAGAGGAAGTAACAGTATTAGAACAGGAATCAGACATTGAAAATGATGACTTGGGATATCCTATACTTAGGGATGAGTTTAAATTAGCATTAAAGGGTCTGAAAAATGGTAAGGCGCCGGGTATAGATAAGCTGCAAGCAGAAACTCTAAAAGCCGCTGGACAAGCAGTAGCAGAACGTCTCTTCCAACTTGTAACCTATATGTATGAGACAGGCGAGATACCCAAAGATTTCAAACGTAACATCATAGTAACTATACCAAAAAAGAAAGGCGCGGACAAATGTGAAAAGTTTTGAACAATAAGTTTGTCAGCACATGTGCCAAAAATATTAACCAGAATTGTACAAAGACGAATGGCAAAACAAGCTGAAGAAATACTAGAAGAAGATCAATTTGGGTTTAGTCGAAACAGGGGAATACGGGAAGCTATTTTATCTCTGAGAGTGATAATGGATAAAACAATAGAAAAGTGAGAAAGCGTGTATATGGAGTTTGTAGATCTGGACAAAGCATTCGAAAATGTAAAATGGAGAAAAATGTTTGAAATACTTAAAAAGATTGGAATGAGTTATAGGGATAGACGAATAGTACATAGCTTATACAAAGAGCAAACAGCAGTAATAGGATTAGCGCAGGAATGTAGAGAAGTAAACATTAGGAAAGGGGTGAGACAGGGATGTGCCCTATCACCATTAATTTTTAACTTGTACATTGAAGAGGCAATGAATACTGTCAAATGCAGGAAGGCATTTGGAATTACTATGCAAGAACAAAAAATTTATATGCTTAGATTTTCAGATGATATAGCGGTATTAGCATCCAGCAAGGGAGAGTTAGAAGCTGCTCTTAATGGAATGGAAACCGTTCTAACAGAGAGATACGGTATAAAAATTAATAAAAATAAAACTAAAGTTTTAGTATGCAAAGGAGGGGAAACTAAATCAAAAACCAGAATACAGATAGGTAACAAGAACTTACAAGAGGTTAAGGATTTCTGCTACCTAGGAAGCCAAATAACGCAAGATGGGAAAAGCGCAAAAGATATAAAATAAAGATTAGCACAAGGTCATGCTACATTTAACAAGAAAAAGCAACTACTGTGTTTAAAGACAACAAACATAGAAACAAGGAAAAGATTGCTTAAAACATATATGTGGAGTACAGCACTGTACGGCTGTGAAGCCAGGACAGTAGGAGAAGCAGACAAGAAAAAGGTAGAAGCCTTTGAAAGGTGGTGCTACAGACGAATGATGAAGATATCATGGACAAACAAAGTTCAGAAGAAAGAGGTACTAAAAATGGTAAGGGAAGAAAGAAATATGTGGAAAACGGTAAAAAATACGAGAGATAAGATGATAGACCACATGCTACGGCATGAGGAAATAATGCGGAATATATTACAAAAAGAGATAGGAAAAAAGAGAACTTGAGGTAGGCCTAGGTTAAACTATTGCACACAGATAGTGAAAGATATGAGCTGTAGGAATTTCAGGGAAATGTGCAGGCTAGCTCAGAATAGAAATCAATGACGGTACGCATCCAACCAGTCCCAAGATGGATAAACTAATGACGAAAAAAGTAACTATACTTAAACATGATGATTATTATAAGCAACTACAAGTATTGGTTGGGCAATATTCTTGAATAATGTTAATTGTGTGAAAGGATTTACTGGAAAACTATTAATTCGCCAAATGTTTAAGTGTTGGGGGATCTTGGCAGCCACAGGCCGCTTAACCCCCTTCACTGAATCTTGGTGAAATAGAGCATACAATTATACAATACAATGGGAACCGAGCTGTATATAGGCTGTGTGAGAATTTCAGGGAAATGTGTAGACTAGCTCAGAATATAAATAAGTGCAGTTTTGAGATGGTAAACCTAATGACGAAAAAATAAGCGCTGATAAATCTGATGATTATTATAAACAACTGCAGGTGTTGGTTGTGAAATATCTGCAACTAATGTTGACTTTGCGAAAAGATATATTGGAAAAAATATTAAATCGGCAAATGTTCAAGTGCTGGGGAAACTTGGCAGCCACAAGCTGCTTACCCCCCTTCACAACCACTGAGTGTTGGAGAAATAGGGTATATAATTGTAAAACAATAGAAGTGGATCGAGCTGCATCTAACAAGAAAGAACAGCGCCTATGATGAAAGACCACAAACCTAGAAACAAAGAAGAAAATTGTTGAAAGCATATATGTGGAGCACAGCACAGTATGCCTATGAAATACGGGCAGTAGGAAAAGCAGACAGAAAAACTGTAGCAGTCTTTTGGAATGTTGTGCTTCAGATGTATGAGAATGATAGCATGGACAGACAAAGTTAATAATAAATAGGTTATAGAAATGGTAGGGGAACAAGAATATTTGTGGAAAAAAATAGGAGAAATAGAAGGGCATTTTTGGGGAATAGTATCGGATATATTACAAACAGAGATAGGAAAGAGGAGACAGATGTAGACCTAGATTAGATAGTGATAGCTGCAGATTGTGCAAATTTTAGGGAAATGTGTAGGTTAGTTCAGAATAGAAAACAATGATGGTACGCATCTAACTAGTTCCAGGACTGAAGACCTAATGATGAGGGTATAACAAATGTGTACAACTCGCACTAGAATCGGTATTTTGGCCAACAATTCGTAACGAAATGAAATAATGATTGAAAATTGTGCGATGTGCCAAAGACATGCTAATTGACAGCCACCAGAACCTTTACACCCGCGCGAAATATACACAATCCCCTGGTACAAAGTTGGCAGTGATATATATATGAACTAAGAGGATAACATTCTTTAATAGTACTAGACAATTACTCAAAATTTGTTGAAATTGATAAATTAAACAATTAACCAGTAATAATCTAATCAATGCGTTAAAAACTTTTTTGCTAGATTTGAAGTTTTGAAATACCTGATTATTGACGGGAAAATGCAATTTACCTCCAAACAATTCCAAGTTTTCGCGAATGAATGGAAATTTAACCACGATGTATTGTCACCCACACATAGTCAATCTAACTGAATGAGTAAAAGACACATGCAAACAATTAAAAGAATGATGAAAAAGGTTATCGAGGATAACAAAGATTTGTATCTGGCACTTTTACAGTATCGAAATGCGCCTATATTCGAGAATAATTCTCCAAATGAAATATCAATGTAGAGAGCCACTCGTAACCCCTTACTTCCCACACCAACTAAAAAGTTAGAATCACACCTGCTTAAACAGCCAAGTATAATAAGTACACTAAGGTGAATCAGAAAAAGCAAATACAATATTATAACAAAAAAAGGAGAGCCAAAGAATTGTCATTATTAAATCCAGACACAATTGTATGGGTACAGTTATAACCCCAAGGTGTGTGGCGATCAGGTAGAATTGTAAATTGACTCGCTAACCGTAGGTATAAAGTTTCAGTAAATAACAATTAATGTTAGAAATAGGAAATTTTTAAGACCATCAGCAATAAAAGGGGATTAACACACCAACATTAATAAATCAGTGTCATAGTCAAATGATCAAACTAAAAAAGGGAAGGATAGTTCTTCAGTTACAAGCTTTAATTATAATAATTTAGATTTTCCTGTATCGATTAATTATAGTGATAAGTCAGAACAAGACGCCAATATAGATAATAGTTAACACAAAACCGCCATGTTCTAATATCGCAATAAGAAGGGCAAACGAATAAACTGAAAGTGATGTGACGGCAAGTGAAAAGTGTAGAGAAACAGTGATCAACGCAAAGCAAGATCGCACAGTGATTACTTAGCGTTATGGTCGCGTAATTAAGGGGCCTTCGAAATGGCAATACTACAACGGATAGCAGGATTAAATTTTTGAAATTTGTAATTTAGTTCGATTAAAAATGGGAAGATGTTGTAGTATCATAGTTAGTAATAAGATGCGCTGTCGTAAGATGGTAGTAGCGTGCAGTAGAGAGGGGGAAAATCGAGCTTTCAGCAAAGACGGGGTCGGTAAAAAGTAGTACGTAAGAGTAGACGCATAAGCAAGTACACATAACACTATGTATATTAGACGCATAGATAATAAACGAAGAATAACAATAGTCAAATACCATCCACTTGTAAACAGTATAAGAATATTATAAGAAATTTTTTAATGTACTTTTGTAAATTATAAAAATATTAATAATTCGTTTAATAATCACCGACTATATATTACAACATGCTTCACAATAGCAAGTGATTGAAATATTGTATTACAATATTTTACATGATTGAATTACCAAGCGATTTAGTAGCCGACTTGCTTTTACAACGTTACACAAAAGTGTGTGCTGACGCGGTTTGGGTTGAATCCAACCTCTATATATACAGGGTGGCATTAGTTTTGTCAATAAATTAAGGAGGTGATAGAGATTAATTGGCTATACAAAAGACCTATAAGGCACTTTACTCTTAGACTGTTCCGTTTTTTAAATGCCCGACCCAGGTCAACTTAAGTAAAAGTTTTATGACTGCTGTTTTGTTATATGTTTATAAGAAATAACTTACCTATGCTAGTGTTATCCTGAATCACACACGCAGATGAAACGATTTCACAATAGGTGATCAAAATGACCACCGTATTTGCAAGTTTGTGGTTGGTATAACTTTCGCTCATCATATTTTTAAATCAGAATTTACTAAACTACTGCGCGATAAAATTAATTACCGACAACTAATTACAATTAAGTCGCAACATGGCGTTTAAGCATATTACCTAAGCAGGTAGTGGAACACAAGTAACAAAATCAAACAGGAGAGATGATACACTTACAAATCATCTAACTCCAGCTACGAGCTATTTATTGAAAAAGTACGTTCAACTTAAAGTAGGTTATTATTATGCTGCAAACAGCTGAATTGCAAAAAACTAAGACTACTGGGTCAGAAACTCAATACAGTTGACCAAATCAGCATAATAGAATATTATTTATTGAAACATCCGTATGCTCAAAAACGATTTTAAAATTATTTTGGTAGTAGCTAAAGTGCATCGAGTTATTTCGTTTGGCAGCTATAATGCACTTTATTTCACTACTTTAAGTTTGCAGAAGGTCACAACTTGGTTGGTCGACTCTAAAAGATGATGCTATTGTGTATTTGATTTGTGACCTAGCTAATATTGCAGTGGTTTTAAAACAGTTTTGATACTTTTTTTGTATGTCTGTTTGTAGCTTAATTATTTGTTCTAGAATACAGGTTTATTAACAATTTTTGTTTGTGTTTTTGGTCTCTACGCCAGATAGATTTTGGGCCTTTGGGAGCTTCTTTTTAAAAAGACTTTAATACCAAAACACTCTTATCAAGTGTATTTTTATAATAATTACAATAATTTTGACAATTGTACGTTATATTCATTAACGACTTGGTTTCAAAAATAATCAAAGTTACTATTCACTAAATTAATTAATTAAAACTAAATTGAGTAGCTTGAACAACCAACAATGTTAAAGTTGTGAAGCTTGAGACTGACTCACCATCTTGGGCTCCTGAGGGTATTTATGCTAGCCCTGCTCTTACATCACTTTGTGGGAAATGCAGATCTCTTGTCTGCTATTTCTTGATACAATACAAAGTATTACATTTTAATAATTTTAATTCTAATAATTGCTGTCTTATTGTCTACTGTGACCTGCACCTGCAGTATTATATTACGCCTGAAATACAAAGTAACTGTTTCACTTCCCATGTCTGGTTTGTTAACTTTCATTAACCTTTTATTATGTCCTTCAATTATACAAAGTAACAGTATCTCTTAAGACTTAATAATTTTATTTAAATATACATATATATATATATATATATATATATATATATATATATATTGCTATGATACTCTCATTATTATTCGTGCGCCATCGTTTGGGCGGCCATATAAATTATGCTATGAATTAACTAGATTTATCGTGGCCCAACCTTGTGTCGACCAATAACAAAACTTGATGTGATAACGCCGTTCTCGGTATCAATGGCGTATTCAACTTATAGCTCTTCCTCTCTTTTTAAATTATCAAATTACACTCCCACTTATCTTATTATTCGGCCTCGACTAGCTTTTATTTTGAATTATAAAATGAAGTTAATTCAATTCCATATAATGAAAACAAATATTATGTTCAGGTTTTGAAAATTAATAAAATACACTTTTCAAATCAATCAATATTATGTCTTATTTATCTCAAAAATCATATGCTTTTTAATCAATCTAAAGTCACCAAAAAAACTATTGTTTTTATCAAAAGAAGCCTGGAACGTTCAAAACCCTTTTATTATTTTACGTACTTTCAACGTATGTAAAAGTTCGTTGCTGACTCCGTTACACTATTTTATATTAATTAATCAATTCAATATTCAAATTCAAATAAAAAAAATGTCTTAAAACTAAAAAGATCTAACCTGGTTTGTTTGCTTCTTTATTTCCTTCTCGCAACCAAAATTATCAACGTATCCATTATCAACTAACATCAATTAGAATTTTCCATGCATTATTATATTCAAAATTATTCTCCACCAATTTGAAATTATTATATACCCATTTGAAATATTATATATCCACAGGCTTGAATTATTACATTTGAATTATCGTCGTCACCCTCTGGATTATTATTATTAAACTTAGATTTATTATTGTCCAATCACCAAACTTAGATTTAGAATTAATCTCCACCAGCCTCGAATTATTGTCGTCAAACTTAGACTTAGAATTATTATGCACCCTCGAATTATTGTCGTCGCACTTAGAATGTTATCGTCTCTCTCTGGATTATTATTATTAAACTTAGATTTATTCTGCACACTCGAATTATTGTCGTCCCACTTAAAGCCCTATTATTATTATATTTTAGTTTAAATAAATTCCCCAAATTCTACTTACGTTCATCGGCAATATAAATTTTCATATTTGTAGCACTATCTGTCATTAAACACTTTTACTATCAAACTATTATTACGTACGCGAGTTAAGGTTCGTGGCTTCGAGCGGTCCTTTTTAAAAAGACTTCTTTGGTCCTCAACACATTTATTTGTTTTAACAGATTTGAACATGGAATTTTACAATCTTGAATTAATTTATTCTAAGTCGAAATAGTTAACACTTAATTGTACAAGTGAGTTACCGACGGACTGCAATGTGAAAGCTAAACGTTGATGAACTGACTGGGAGTGGAGCTCCCGGTCTTTTTATAATCTCCCTACCTCTTTACAATTCTGTGGGAACCTGCGGACCTAATGTCCGCTTACACTTGACTCTATTCATAATACTTAGTTGCTATCTTAAAAGCTATTCATAATTACAATGTTGCAGGCTTATTCTGCGTAATCTCGGTACGTGACTTCCTACGACCGTCTGTGACCTAACATCTGCAGTGTCACTTATCCTTGTGCTACTTTGTAGCGTTTCCATTCGTGGGAAACTGAAATAATTATAATAAATTGTAACAATTTGTTTTTTATGGCATTGTTGTACATTTTCTAATATTTCCTAATATTTCCTAATAACTTTATTAGTTTCATAGGTATAACAAATGGGGGATCACATAACTCCTCCCAACGTACATTAAAAATTAAGGGTTTTTACCTTTTCTTGATTTTTAATTAAATTCGTTCAATTTCATTTAAAATTCATATTTTCTAGGGGTACATTTGTTTCTTGGGGTTTCTTAAATTTAAAATTGTTTCCTTTATTATTCTTATATCTAATACATATTTTGTACATTACATAAGTGATCAATAAAATAGTCAATATAATCAATATAATTGTCCATACACTAATGTTATCATAGTGCACTTTGGGCGTCTTGATCTCGTTCAGGTGTTCTTTATAATCTTCCATGAGTTTTATGGCGTGGTTTAGGTTGTCTAATTCCAGGTGTTCCAATTGCATTAGTTTTTGAATTATTTCTTCGTCTTCGTCTTGGGTAATCTTGATTTGTAAATCGGGTAGATTTGCTAATTTCTTGCTTTGTACTGGGTCATGGTAAACTCTAATTATTTCATTTTTTAATTTTAAATAACAATTTTCCTTAAGGGTGATTAATTTACTTCCGGTTAATGCTAAATTACTTTCATCTTGATTGCAATACATTGTTGCGATTACTTCGGTGGAAAAAATGGCTATCCATTTATTTTCCGTTACTTTCTGAATTTTCATGTTGTTGATTTGTACAGGTTTGGCTTCACAATTTTCATAGTGATTGGTAAATTTTAGTAGTTGTACTTCGCAAGGGCTGTCTTCTTGAATTGTTGTTGTTGTCAATGATTGGCATAGATATTGACTGGGTGTGACTTCATTACAGTTTTCGTTCGTATAACCATATCTTTGTTCATTTAAAGATAGGAATTTGGTTTTTGGAATAATAACTTGGTATGTGCTAGTCATGGAAAAGCAAATAAGTGATAATAATTGTAACTGTTAATCTCTACTATTGGTATTTCTATTAAAAATGTTATATCGTTATTTTTTACATAACCTTTAACTATGGCTAATTTTCAAATATTAAAATGTTTGATTCTATTACATCGAAAGGTAACCTACTATTAGTTATAAAAGATTTTATTCTCAATAATTCTTTTAATAAATCTATTGGTTCTATTATACTTGAATGTAGGGTATTTAATTTTGCAAAGGTTACTGCGTTTTCTAACTTTGCTAGGATTTGTTGAATTAAAGTTAGGGTTGATATTATCTGGTTGTATATCGTATTAAATCGGATTAAATCTCGCATGCGTAACATGGTAGTTCGCATGTTGTTTTCTAAGGTTTCTATTCGATTGGCTATACTATCTTGATTTCTAACTAATTTTCTTAGGGTTTCATTAAATTTGATGATCGTTGATTGGGTTAACGATATTTGGTTACTAATTATGGTTTTAATGTCGTTTTGATTTTCTATCAATTGTTGTATCGCGTTGTCATGGCGTTCTGCGTCTTGGTTATCTAGATTTCCGGTAATTGCTTTGATTAGATTTCCTAATCCGTTGATTAGTCCTCTTTTTCTTCTCGTCATTTGTTGTAGGTATTAGTCGATTAAATTTGTTTTCTATATTTTTCAAAATGCTTTCTGTTATATTGTCGTAGTTCATCATTTCTATTGCGTATTCTTTTCCGAATTTTGTTGTGTCCATTGATTATTTTAGTCGAAAATAATTATTTTTGATTATTTGAAATTCTTGTTTTAGCTCGGTTAAATCGAATTTTTGTGCAAAGGTCCAAAAATCTATAGTGTTCTGCATACTGCCTAATTTTATTGGTAGTATACCGGGGTTATTCTTTATGTCTTCAATTACAATTTCTGTGTCCGTTCTACCTGGGTGGAGATTGACGGTAAGGGTGACGATTGTCCATCTGAAAGTACAGGGTGTCTTAAATTTTTGAGGTGAACATATTTTGTTATCTTGCCGTCGTCTATCGCGGCTACGTTTTGTCGGATATTCGTTTGATTTTAAAGGGTCCTAAATTTCTCGGTGCCGTTTTGTGTCTTTTGCTTTGGTAATTTTTCTCAAATACGGTTTGTCCTATGGAAAATTTGTTTATGTCTGAGTTTTTATTACGGGTCGCGGTAATGCGTTCTTTATCGTTATCTAATTTGTCCTTTACTTTGTCATAGGTTATTTTTAGTTTCTCCTTGTGGTCTTTAGCGTATTGCTGGTAGATTTCTTTGTTATAATGTATATCGTACGGGTTGCGTGAATCTGAGTGTCCTAGGGTTAGTTCTAAGGGTGTAAAATTTGTCGTTGAATGAATGGTGTTATTATACGCGATTAATGCGTATGACATTAAGTTAGTTATGTGTTCTTTTTTGTAATTTATTCTTAATAATCCGATATATTCCGATATATTAAGTACGTTGAAAGTACTGCTTCTTTTCTGCTTTTGACAAAAGTGAGAATTAATGCGGGATTAATTTTAGTATTGTTCCTGAACAAGCGCGGCACGATTTTAGTTGTTTTTCTTGTAAAGTAAAAGTTGTATATTAACTGTATAAAGTGTAGTTCTAATTCCTTTTGAAGGAAGTATGCTTGATAGGCGAACGTGTTTACTCGACCTGCACGTGCGTTTTACGGAACATTGACTTAGTGATGCGCGTTGTTTTACTAATTTGTGGTTTTAGTTGTTTGTTTCGTGAAATAATAGTCGTAGAACTTGCTAAACTGACTGATTCCTTCTTTAGGATTAATGTGTGTGCGATCTAGTCTAGTGTCCCTTTGTTTTATCAGATTAGTGCATACTTTGGATTATTTAAATACAGTGGATACTGTAGTTTCTGCATTTTTCTAACACCAAAGAATCTAAAATAGATCATCGCTTGCGCGAATTTCGTTATTTGCGAAATATAACAGAATACCGGTTTACAAAGGTATTGGTTGAAGTTTCTCACTGCTTTTTGGAGGTTTATTAAAATAATATACATTTGATCCCAGTTGAAATTAAACTAGTGCTACAAAATATTTCGAAATTATTGTCTCAGGAAATAGAATTAACAAGAAATTTATCAATGCTACATAGTTCCGTCGCGTGATGGTGTCTGCTGCTAACCCCAGTGAAATGGGTAGGTGTGATTAGTGTGACGTGTGATAAGTTCCATCAACACCCTCACAGTCCAGGGTGAAGTGCTTCGTTAGCGTAGGACATCGTGAATCTCGCACTTCCGTTGCAAGGAAGCGTTGCTGAAGGACTTTTGTAAGTTGAACTATTTCCTACTTGTTATTACTTTAAATATCTATCCGTTGCTTTACCATATCTTTGTCGTTCTGATACCTTTTACAAAAGACTTGCATGATATTTTAAAACATAAGAAAAAAAAGAAAGAAAGAAAGAAAGATCAATACTACTGAATTACTCATATCAATTGTGTCTTACCTATTTATTTTCTTTTAACATTTTGTCTGATTTATGTTTAATTGGTGTGTGAGGAAACGTTTCTGCTACTCCCCAATATTACCTCACTTTGTATTAAAAATTTTTGTACTGCTTTTATCGTGATTATATTATATAGTTTATCTAAACAGTTTTATTTACATTCTACAAAGTACTGAATAACTTAGACGTTTCATTGCTGCTATTCTTATTCTTTTTTTTTCAGGTGTGCTTAACTAATTTTCTTGCAGGTATTGTTACTAATTCCTTACAGCCGCGTACATTAGATGTTGGTCTGCGTTCTACAACCCCCCCTAATCTCCGATTGAGCCCGGTCATTTCTTTGATTTTCTTTGCGTTACGCACGGCTACGAGCCAACGTAGCATAAATTTGACGCCCATCGTGGCTGCCACGAAAAAAACGTAACAAACGTTATTGTTTCGGGTGTTCCGTAAAATGTAAAATAGTGTAGAAATCCTCGAGTTACGTCTATACTATTTTTAGAAGTGATTGGTATTGCTTGTCCTATTTTCGTAAATGCGTCCACGATTGTTAGGTAACTTTGTGTTTCTACTACTAGAGTATCTGCATGTAATTTCTGGAAAGGTTTGTCTGGTGTTTTAGTCAACATTAAGGGTATCTTTGGGGGTTTTCTGTCATATTTGGCTTTATCACATAATTCACACTGATTGATAAAGTCTGTAGTTAATTCTTTCATGTCCTTGAAATAGTAACGTCTCATAATTTGTTTTAGGGTCTCGTTTATTCCTCGATGGTTGGTCTTTCCTTCGTGTTGGTTTCTTATTACATCGTTTATTTCGTCAGGGTCGTCTAATGTTATTAATTTTCTTGTGCATCTTATAAGTTCGGGGCCAGAATTGTTAAATAGTTTTACATATATTTCTGAAAATCGTTTGTACAAGTTTTCCGTGTTAAAATAAAAGTAAAATCGTTATTTCTCGGGGGTGTATTCCTTTAGAATTTTAATTATCAGTGACTCATTGTCGTCTTTGGTTATTTGAACTTGGTAAATTTTCTTATTATCCACTTTCGTGTATTTTACAGGGTTGGGGTTGTTTAAAACTTTCGTGATTATAAATTGATTGGGCTTCATGTCTGTAGCTTCGTTTAAAATTTTAATTGCGGTTTTCGGTTCGTCATTTTGTGTCAAATGTATGGTTTCCATTTCTTGTGGGTCTTCTCTAATTTCGGTTTCGTCTACGTTTCCTATTACTGATTCGGTTTCTAGTGCGTTAAGTTGGATTCTACTTAAAGCGTCTGCGTTATTGTTGTAAATTCCCTTTTTGTATATGATCTCATAGTCATATTCTTCTAGTCTGATTCACCATCTTTGTAATTTCGAGTTAGGTTTTTTGAATTTGCATAGCCATACTAATGGTCTATGATCGGTGTATATATAAAATTTCCGTCCGTATAGGTACGGTCTAAAATACGTTGTTGCCCAAATTATGGTTAACAATTCTTTCTCTATCGTACTGTATCGTTGCTCTGTTTCGTTGAGGGTTCTTGATGCGTAACTGATGGGTTTATCGTTACCTACTGTTCCTTGACCTAATACTGCGCCTAAGGCTACATTTGATGCGTCCGTTGTTAATATGAATGGTTTCGAAAAGTCTGGGTATTCTAATACGGGGTGATTTGTTAAAATGCTTTTGATTTTATCTACTGCTTTGATAAATTCTGGGGTATGTACAATTTTGTTTCCCTTTTTTTAAACAATTGGTTAGGGGCTTTGTTATTTGAGCATAACCTTTTATGAATTTTCGGTAATATCCGCTAAGGCCTAAAAATCCTTTTATCTCTTTATTCGTTTTGGGTATGGGGTAATTTAATACAGCGTTTGTTTTGTCGGGGTTCGGCATCACACCTTGGGGTGTTATTATGTGTCCTAAAAAGGCTACTTCTTTCTGTAGAAATTCGCTCTTATCTAGTTGTACTTTAAATTGTGCGGTTCTTAATCTTTCGAACACTTCTCTTAATCTTTCAATGTGCTCCACTAATGATGTTGAATACACTATTATATCGTCTAGGTACACAAGGCATTTTTCGTTGTGTATCCCTCGTAGTATGTTATCCATTACTCGTTGAAAAGTTGCGGGTGCGTTCTTCAGTCCAAATGGCATCCGTTTATACTCGTAGTGTCCTCTAGGTGTGCTAAAGGCTGTTTTCTGTGTATCTTCTTCTTCCATTTCCACTTGATGGTATTCTGATGCTAAATCTAGCGTCGAAAAATATTGGCACTTGCCTGACTTGTCTAATATTTCTGTTATATTCGGTAACGGGTATTTATCGTCTACCGTTTTTTCATTTAGTTTGCGGTAATCTATTACCATTCTGTATTTCCGTTTTCCTGATGCGTCTAGTTTCTTCCGTACTATTAGTACGGGGCTGCTCCATGGTGAATTGGAGTGTTGTATTATATCTTGATCTAATAGATCGGCTACTTGTCTTTCAGCTTCTTCCTGACTTGCCTGGGGTAATCTGTATGCTTTGGTGAATATGGGTTTGTTATCCGTTAGCTCAATGTTGTGTTTAACTGTATTTGTAAACGTTAGGGGTATTCCTTCGCAATGGAATATGTCGCGGTACTCGTAACATAATTTTTGTATTGCTTTTTGTTCCTCGTGATTTATGTCGCGGTTAAATCGGATATTATTTAAATTTTGTTTTAACATTTCATCGTTTTTTGCGGGTTTGTAATTTTCGTTTAAGTTTTCCTCTATTTCCATTTCGTTAAAATTTAATTCTTCTACGTTAATCGGGTTTGTTAAAGATAGTTCTACGGGGTAGTCATTTGAGTTTAATATTGTTGTTGTGGCGTAATTATCTTTGATTTTTACTAATGCGGTTGGGGTTTCTACTCCTTGTTGAAAGGTTATGTGGTTTATTATTCCTAAGTTATTATTTGAATTTTCGGGGATTCTTATTTTTTTTTCTGTTCGGGGTTCTAATGTATATTTTTCGTCAATTTGGGTGTTTTGAAATTTGATGGGGATTCGTCCATATTTGGTTCTTAATAATCGGTTTTTGATATCTATGTTGGCTCCTAATTTTCTTAGAAGGTCCATTTCTAATAGTCCATCATATTTGTCATTAAATTCAAATATGCAGAATTTATGTTTCATCTTTACGTTAAAGGTTTTTGGTAAAGGTATGTTTGCTACGAATTGGTGCAGGGTTGTTTGATGGGCGGTTTTAATTTTGAAGGGTTCTCTTTCTACATAGTTTAAATAATGTTTCTTTACTGTTCGCGGGCTTATTAATGTTTTTGGAGATCCGGTATCGATTAGTAATTTAAATTCAGCGTGGGGTATTTCGATATAGGGTAATACAAGGTGAATCATATTATTTAGATTTATTACGTTGGTCGTTTATAAAATGGTCCATTTGAAAATTTGAACATGTGTTCTCTTCGTCGTCTTCCTCGTAATTTTCATATGGTTCTTCGCGTTCAAAGTGGTTTGATTGATTTTGTTTGTTATTCGTACACGGTCGATTGTTATTATTCTGGTCATCTTCATACTCTTCTACTTCTGGATGAAATAGCTCTTCTGAAGTGAAAGTGCGTTTTTGATTAGGGTTTGATCTTATGTGCGTTATTTTTGTGTTGGGTCTGGTGTTACCAGATGAGCTATCCATTGGTGTAGGTTTGTAATAGTTATTGGGATTATTAGTGTTTATCATCGGTGAGTTTCTGTTAGTATTCGCGTTGAATGCTGGTCTTTGTTGATTTATATTTTGGTTAAATCTCGGTTGAAATGCGGGTTTTGAAAAGTTCGAGTTAAATGTTGGTTGATATGTGGGTTTTGAAAAGTTCGGGTAAAACGTTGGTTTTGAGAATTGTTTGTATTGGTTATTAAAGTTCGAGTTATTAAAATGTGGATTATTTGTTCGCGTTTGGTTTGTTTGTGCATTGAATGGGTTAAATTTTTGTTGTGGATTTATTTGTCTTGCGGGTTGTATAGTTTTCATTGGCGTGTAGCTTTTATTCGCGTTGGGGTTATATAGTCGGCTTCTATAGTACATTACGTTTTCCTCTTCGATTATCATGTTCATTGCTTGTTCTAAGTTTTGGGGATGTTGAAATCTAATTTTATCTGAAAGTCTTTCGGGTAGTGCATCTAGATAGGTGTCTAGTGCTATCTCATCATACATTTTCGTTTTTAAGAGTCTTACATTTGGGTCGGTTTCTTCGATTTTGAGTTTTGTCAAGATTAAGCTTCTTACATCTTGGCATTTCATTCCAAATTGATAGGGCGACTGGTTGTGTTCTATTCTTAGGTTGGTTAAATCTCTTTCTAAACATTTTAGGTTACGTTAATCGCCAAAATATGCAATTAATATTGATTTGTACTGTTCCCATTGGTCTACGTCTTCGCGACTGGCTATTAATGTTAGTGCCCTTCCGGTTAGTTTACTGATAATGAGACGGATTAGCAAAGTGTTCCTTTCGTTATCTCCCGGCTTGTACAAGGTTTTTAAGAATATTTCTCTGGCTGAAATATACGTACTTAACATACATTGATCTCCGTTAAAGCTTGGGATCATTTCGAGGTACAGTTTCATTTTATTAGTCATCTTGTCTGGGGTAATATTTGGGTAATTTTAAAAAAGTAAAAAAAATTTTTTTTTTTTTTGAAAAAATTCGGATTTATTTTGTAGTTTTTGGTGTTATTTAATGAGTTTTACGCATGGTATTAGTTTGGTTGAGTTTACTTTTGATTTGCCGATTTTTTAATTTTATTTTCCGAAGTTTTAATAGGCTGAGTGATTTTTGTGGTAATTTATCGGGTTTGAATGTTTTGCGTTAGTTGCGTCAGTTATTACTTCTCTAATTTTTAATTATGTCGATTTTAGTTAGGTGCGTAATAATTATCTCTTGGGTTTATGCGATTGTAAGGTGTCTGCAATGCTTATAATGTTATAATCTGCTACAGGATGTTGTTAGTTACTTAGTTGCGTTTAGCGTCTTTATTATAGGTTATTTTTAATTATACTGTGGGTGTTATTTAGTACTCGCAGTGATTTTATACAATGAAATTTGTGCGTCTTTAATTTACTGAAATGTTTTCACGTTTGAATGCGTTCTCAGTACATTAGTTATTTATCCTTCCTGAGTAGTTTAAATTGATACTTTATAAAGTTTCCGATCGTAATTGTATGCTGTTTATAATGTTTGAATTCTGAAAGGTTTCGCGATGTATTTAAATAGTTTTGATGTGATTTATTATTAGATTTTATGCGTATTTATTCAAGGTTAGTTTCATTCACTTTTTTAAGATGAGACGATGAGTGTTGGGTTTGCGTTCAATTTGAAATCGCGCTTCGTTATTTCTTGTATTAAGATGTGGTTTTTAATAATAGATTGCAAGTTGTCTATTTATGGATGGTATTCGAGTTTGAATCAGTTGCGTTGTTATAAGGGTTTTGGTTTTTATTGCTCGTGATTTTAGCATTCGCGTTTTTATTCTTGGTGTATTTAAATTATTTCTATGCGTCAGTTAATTTTCGTATTGTGGGATTAGAAATTTGTTTCTTGTGTTAGTTGTGATTGTAGAATTAGAAATTTTAAATTTTTTTTGCGTTAGTTAAGTTTGAAGCAACAATTCTAAAAATTGATTCCGTTAGTTAAGATTTAATCAAAAATTCTAAAAACTTTTGTGCCAGTTAAGGTTGCTGAATTAGAGGTTTGGTTTTGTTTCTAAGAATTTTTCTTACGTTTAAAACGTGATCTAGTCTCTTGTGCGCGTTGCAACTTTTTTGATTGTCTTTAGTTTTTTTGTTTCAGAATAGTTTTTCTCAGTTCTTTGTCTCAGAATTTTTTGTTGTCTCAAGTTTTTGTAAATGTTTCTCATATATACAAGTAAAATAATAATAAAATTTCAATAAAGGCTTGAAGATAATCTCTAGCAATTGTAAGTCGATTATTTTCAAAAAATGGCATAAAATATTTGTAACAATAGTTAATATATACATAAATAAATCATAAAACTAGCAAATATCAAATGTCTTTGTTAATAATAAAAATAAATTTCAATTGGTTTAGGAAAATGAACTTACACTAGTTGCTTTGTTGCTTTCATTGGTTTATTTTCTTTGTTTCTGTTTTTCTTTTGGCTTCTTAGATTTGATCTATGCTTGTATCGCCTCCAATTTTTCTTTTGTTGAATTCGAACTATGCTTGTTTCTCCTTCAACTGCTGGACTTGAACGATGCGTGTTTGTCCTCCAACTTTTGTTTTGTTCTGCCAAATTTGGAATTGAAATTCCTGGACCACCAGTTCCTCGAAGTTGGATTCGCTAGTGCCCTTTTGACATCCGTTACGACTGCGCCAGTTAAGGTTCGTAGCTTCGAGCGGTGCTTTTTAAAAAGACTTCTTTGGTCCTTAACACATTTATTTGATTTTACAGATTTGAACATGGAATTTTACAATCTTGAATTAATTTATTCTAAGTCGAAATAGTTAATACTTAATTGTACAAGTGAGTTACCGACGGACTGCAATGTGAAAGCTGAACGTTGATGAACTGACTGGGAGTGGAGCTCCCGGTCTTTTTATAATCTCCCTACCTCTTTACAATTCTGTGGGAACCTGCGGACCTAATGTCCGCTTACACTTGACTCTATTCATAATACTTAGTTGCTATCTTAAAAGCTATTCATAATTACAATGTTGCAGGCTTATTCTGCGTAATCTCGGTACGTGACTTCCTACGACTGTCTGTGACCTGACATCTGCAGTGTCACTTATCCTTGTGCTACTTTGTAGCGTTTCCATTCGTAGGAAACTGAAATAATTATAATAAATTGTAACAATTTGTCTTTTATGACATTGTTGTACATTTCCTAATATTTCCTAATATTTCCTAATAACTTTATTAGTTTCATAGGTATAACAAATGGGGGATCACATAACTCGCGTTACTCTTTGATTCATAGTGACACAGCTTGGCCTTGTTGAGTTAAAAACTGAGCTCTGTTATCATCCTCGCTGTTAATATATGGTTGATATCCCACTTGGTCTGTGGGTTTGGCTTACAAGCCCGTCGCTAATTTTAACCAATAAGGTCCCTCTATTTTCTACACTTAAAGTAGTTTTCTGATGTAACATTCTCGGCTTTTCGAGTAATTGTTGTTTGCTTACAGCTGCATTGTTATGAGATTTGCGGTGTTTTGAAAAATATAATCGCGTTTCCCTATTATACACAAATACCTGATGCAATTCGACTTTCAATTTTTATATATGCTTATTTATTTACGCATTTTTAATTACCTTTACTTATTAAAAATGTTAATTGTTTGTACGCACTTACACTACACTTCTTTAAGTTTTATCTCTTATCTCCGTATTATCATAACTGATTGGAATTCTTTTTGAATGCGTGTTTAATTATATGAACTATGCTCACTTCTAAATACGCGTGCTTCCACTGAAAAATATAGTTATTTGCCTTACTTAAATTTACTGAAACTCTATATACCGGGTGTTAAACATCTGCTATTTATCTAATACATGAATTACTTATTTCTATACTAACTATGCGTCCTATTGTAACTATTTGCGTCGCTTAAAACTACTTATACTCTATATACAGGGTGTTGACTGCTTACTATTGACAAACTATCCCAATTACTCAATTCTCTACTAAATAAATGCAGTTTTCTGTTTCCTATTGTGATTTCTGATTACTACATGACCATTGCTATAAAATACACCCTTAAACAACCCCTTGTCAGGGCAATATTTATATATATATATATATATATATATATATATATATTGTAGTGGATTTAAAGGGTTAAATTTGGGTATAAACAATGCAATTTCAAACATCCTGTGTAGAGAGAGGAACATAATTTACGCGCAAAATTTATTTCATTTATTTAATTTAAAATTATTAAGCAATGACATAATTTTATAATTAGGGATTAAAAGTTAATAGGTTCATAAAGAAAATCAATGCTATAAGCCAATAGAAATTATTAATTAATTTAATTTAGTTTAATTCAACGGGTTATAACTTCAGAAAACGCATCAGAGCATGAAAAATCGATAATCCCAAGGCGAAAAGCTTTCTTAACAAACAAACAGACGTCGGTTATATAGAATACCTCAAAACGTAAGCTCCGAGAACTGTTATTTTAAACGATCATTAATTGAGCACACCTGCATGTCGGAAAGGTCACCTTCCGCTTATTTGTGAAGATAACAAGGCGAGCTTCAAGGAAATATTGTTCAACCGTCGGTGGTTTCGCATAAACGCTAACAAAAGTTTCTTAAAGAGCAGAAGGGATGAACAATCAATGATATGCTACAGAATGAGACGGGCATAAAAGCATGCATTTTAGTAGGCACGTATTCGATTCACGTGGAGTCCATAAAGACGCGGGCAGCTATATCGATTTTCTACAACGAAAGCAAGGTTAGAACGCGACTTCAAATATGCATAAGACAGGAATAGAGATATTAAAGGCGGAGTTTTAAGACGTCACTGAACTGTATGATTGGCCGAAATAGATAGTTTTAGAACAGACGAACACACGATAGGTGGCTGTGATAGTTTGTCTGATATAGCGTGAGTAGGTAGGCTAAGCCGCTTTGAGGAACAAAATGCATAGCAAGATATGTATACGCTGATTTGAGAACAAAATGAATAGCTAAGCCGCTTTGAGAAACAAAACGCACAGCAAGATATGTATACGCCGCTTTGAGAACAGAATTGTCTTTGTATGTAAATTTGGTACGGCGGGGGGTCGTTAGGTTTTTGTTCTCGGAGTGTGCGTTCGGGGGGGTCGTTAGATTTTTGTCGTGGAGGGTGCGCGCGCGCGGGGGTGGAGATATTTTCTTAAGAAAATTTTTTTAGCAGCGTTCCCGTGTTAAATATTAAATAAGATGTGAAAGTTGTTATACATTTTTCAAAATGGTGAGTAGAACGGAGTCCACGTGTTGGTTTTTGGCCGCTTCGGAGATTTTTCTGGGTAGGTTAAGCTAAAAATTATAACGCGGTGAAGAATTTTGTTATATTAAGCAAACGCGTGCAAGTGGTAAAGAATTTTTTAGCTCTTCTCATAAGCTGCGTTTTGTATGAAATAGCAAATAAAATTTAGAAAATATACGAAATGTTATATAATGGGTCAAATTTTTAAACGTCTGCAGGTAAAATCTTGTAAAAAAAGTCGTTCACTTCTCACGATTTCAATGCCAAGATAAAATAACAAGAATTTGCAGTCGAAATCTAGAATATAACCTCGTGTTTTTTTATTGGAATTATAGCTCTCTGGTAATATATATGCAAATCATGCCGACATTCAACTTTTAATATAAGGGATTTAATTAACATAAGGTGTGTTTGCAAAAACATGTTAAGACAGGTATGCCGTATATTCCCTTCTTGGTTACATCATCCCAAAATAATTTATACAATTAGACTGAACTTACAGTCGGATCTAACATATAATCTTTTAATTATATCAGTATGAATTTAAAATATATGCAAATTATACCACCTTTCATTTTGCATGTATTAACTTTTATAACTCAAGATGTAGCATCAAGGTTTTACGTCACTCTCAAACTATAGAACTTAATAATAGCTTTTCTTAGCATCAATATCATTTAGAAAATGTGTGTTTCTTTAATATTTATTTATTTATAAAATATTTTGTTCAAAAAACTCATTTAATAAATTTAAAAGATCTTCATTTTTTTCAAGTTCTGGGGGCCGTGGTTGTGGTGGTGGTGGTAGTGGCGGTTGTGGTGGTGACGGCGTTCGCCTAACCGCCACCTCCGTATACCGCATATTACTGTAACAATACGAAGAAATAAACCTAAGTTTTATTATATAACAATTTTTCAGTAGTAAATATAAAATAAAAATTAGTTTATACAAATAAACATTTGTTACTTACGGGTTTAAAAGCCTTAGCATCTGGCGCTTTACCGTCGGCTTCGGGAACCACGGCACCCCAGTCTTATTGGATGGTGCTACTAATGCTGTTGGTTTCATTTTGTTAGTTAATAGTTAAATTTGTTGTATTATACATACATAGAATTCTTAACCCTTTTTTATTTGGAATACGTATATGAAATGTTATAAAGTTGTAAACAAGGTTATATTTTAAATTTTTATTGCTAAAAACATGAATAATTTTATAACCACATTGGAATGTTTCAATGCATAAATTAAGTATAATGGAATTGTATATAAATATACAGGCACATAAATTCTGAAAATAATGACGCTGTTTTTATGTAAGGAAACTAGTTGCAGAGCATATAAATAGAAAAACATTGAGTTAAGATGTTAGTTTCTGTTTGTTATTGAACAGCCAGCGCCAATATTGCCTAAAAATGAATACTGCAATAGTGGTAGATGTTCAAAGTTTCAAAACTAAAAATAATGATTTCATATTTAAAGCAGTGGCCATTGTTCCATTGGCATCATCATCATCATCATCAATTGATGTAAGTACGCATATATTCAAACCACCGCATCCATGGGATCAATTATTGAGCAACAATAAATGTCAAAATGCATGGCTAATAGAAAAATTTCATGGAATTAAGTGGGAGGATGGTGAGTTACCTTATGGTTGCTTGCGACATCTATTGAACCCAATATTTAATAAAGCGAAGCATATATATGTGAAGGAGTTAGAAAAACGGACATGGTTAATGTCCGAATTTTCTAACCCCCACATCATCAATGTTGAAGCTTTGGGGTGTCCACCTTCTTTACACGAGCTAAAAGAGTGAAATTACCCCAACACTTCAAAATGTTTGTATCACTCTAGACGTTGCTCATCATTCAGTTGTGCAGCTGAAATTGCAATTAGTAGTGGGGTAAGGCCGGTCTGAATTCAAAACGGTGTACGCGTGAGTTTTTTCCATGTAACATACACGTGCACCGTTTTGAATTCAGACCGGCCTTATATACTTTCAATGTAAAATACGTGTGGGCACGTTTTGAAGTCAGACCGGCTTTATATTACTTTCAATGGAACATACGTGTGTGACTTTAAAACACACGTATGTTACGTTGAAAAATTTAAGTGCAGAGAAAATGTGTGGTTGTTTTGAATTCGGTTTTCTAGCAAGAAGTTATAAAGTAGGTCAGATGCAAAATATCGCATTCAAGTCAATTGTGTTTAATTAAAGTGGATTTTGATTTATGTTTTTTACTTATGTTTAGAGGCTGCAAATACACATGGGCCGGTTTGACTTCAAAGTGTGCCCAACAGTAGGAAAAGCAGCGGTGGTAATCAAGGGCAATCCTATCTAATATAAGTAAAAAATCTTCGACTAGCAATCATAACAACATAAATTAGTTAGCGGAGTGTTGTGTGTAAGATAGAAGCAAGTAATTAAATGCAATATGGATTTTAATACTCCTAATAAAACCATATATCGCAAACCTTATGGAAATTCAAAAGATCTCGTAGTGAATAAGAGGTTTGAAGTTTTGAAAGTGGAAACTGTCAAGACAAAATATGGAGAAAGAGTATTAGTGGAAACAGAAGAGTTCAAAAGTTTATTGTCATTGAGATATTTTGAATACCTTCAAGCACATGGAGTGAAACAATTAAATAAAAGTATTGGCTCGAACAAACACGTATACATAACTAGTAAGGGATTGATCGGTCTAACTGTCAACATAGAATTTTCAGAATAATATGTCACTAATGTAAGAAATTACTTTATTATAATAATATACATCTTGTTCTTTACTGTTTATTTTATTATAACTCATCTAAGTCATTGTATAAAGAATGATGTATTTAATTAAAGTCGGTTCTGATTTATGTGTGTTTTACTTTGAGGGTACTACCTTGTTTAGAGAAAGTCTTGTTTCAAAAGAGAAACTTTTATAAAATACCTTTATTTACAAATTGTTGTATATTTTGATCTAACTATTTACAGTTAAAATCTAACTATTTATAAATGAAAAAGTATTTATTAACTCCCGTTCTTGAAGTATCTGCTGCTCCCTTGCAGCCAGTTCCTCTCTTTTTTGCTTTATTATTTCTAGTTCCAAATCTAGACGACGCAGTAGCTTCTCTCCACGCTTTTTAAATGCGTTAAGCAACCCTACTGTGTCATTTTCGTAGGATTTGTCATCTTCACAGCAAACAGCCATATTAGGTCCTGCACATAACTTTTTCATAGCCAACATGTTTTTGCCGGATCTGTGAGCATAACATAAAAAATTATTGTAGGTTCACCTTTTCATTTGTATACTACCTGATGTTTCTGAGAGGATCAGAATGTGCCAACGATCCAACGATAGCCTCAGAATTTCCAGAATGGTTTTTTGATCCTAATCTAATGTAACTTATAAATTAGTAGTGTTTGCATAAACATAAATATATTCTAACGCATATGTATGGTTCTGCTTTACTATGACGTTGATCATTGGTACATATAATTTCGAGTATAGGAACTGGCTGCGGTAGAACAACAGGAGCGGCAGACTTGGACATTTCATTGCTCCTAAAACGCTCAAATCTATCAATATTAAAACACATGTATAAATGTGAAAAAGCACTTACCGTGATATATCTATTACGTCACTATCAAAAATAGCAGGAGTGTCAAGTTGAGGTGAAGAACCAAAAACTTCTTTAATCAAGTCTTCGTTAGAATGTAATATAAATTGTTCTAGAACTTTTACGTTGGTACTACTACCATTTTTGATCGATGATAAGTTACTCATTTTTTAAAGTTGCTAGTAGTAGTAACTAATAATTATACAAGATATCTGATTGAATACTGTTGGTAAAATCTACGTGAAGTATTTATATTAAATAATAAACTGACCTGTTAGAAAAAATTAAAAATTTGCATCGTTTTCTGAAAAAATTGCAAATGTTAAATATATTCAGCTATATAATCTATTCTAATGAATAAAAAACAGTATGTAAGCAAATATAATTATGCCTCAGCAGAAATAACAAATTGGATTAATTTCTGAAAAAAAAGTGCAATGAAGGCACATAGTAAAATAAAATACCTAAATTAGTTTAATTTCGTTTAAAATAATGCAATGCAGATGGCCCTTAACTAATACAGTAATATATAGAATAAGTTTTAGATTACTAGTGGCATAATTTATTTTTCAGTAAAACTTAACAAAATTGATTTTTATATGCATATATAGGTATGTAGTAATTGCGTTTACATGATTCATGCTGCATAATGAAATTCTTTAATTGTCAAGGTATTGCTATATATAGCTTCCAATAAATTAAATTACACCACGTTAATTGTATTATGATAAAACTGCAGAATGTTTTTAAATACTGGTTTTTAAAAAAAAAATTTGTGTACCTATCACAACCAGAAAAAACGGCATTTCTATTTATGATTGGTACAGGATCGCTTCTGTTAACCTTTTTTTCATTCGCACATAGCCATGGGTGTGTGTAAATTATTAAACAACATTGACAGTTTAATCTGAGAAATTTCAAATTTGCTTTATGTTTCTGAACAATTTTTATATGTAACCATAAAAATAGCACTGTAATGCTAGCGTATTTTCTGTACACACAGCATAAATCAAAGGTCGTATAAGAACATTATTACTGTACTGCGAGCAAGCATATTTTTTTTCCGTAAACACAGCTGAATAAAATGATGTGAGGTTGTTGTGTCAATGCAAGTGTTAATAAAACGCGAAATCAGATACTTTGCTTATTAAACTGGATTTGCTGTTGGAAATTAAAATTCAGTATTAATTTTTCTGCTAAATATTCTTTAAGAATTAAACCATTCAAGCTTGAAAATCATCTTGAATAAAACGTAAATAAAGGCGATATTAGCAAGCATATTTTTTCCTGTAAACACAGCTGAATGAAATGATGCAAGGTCGTTGTGTCAATGCAAGTGTTAATAAAACGCGAAATCAGATACTTTGCTTATTAACTGGATTTGTTGTTGGAAACTAAAATTCAGTATTAATTTTTCTGCTGAATATTCTTTAAGAATTAAACCATTCAGCTTGAAAATCATCTTGAATAAAACGTAAATAAAGGCCATTTTAACAATTGCATCCAAAGCAATTCGCTATGCAATTATTTTGATCATATTTTTGTATAAATAGTCAGTAAAGCTCTACATATATTAAGTAGTGTAGTGATTGTATAAAATCATGAATTCTGAAACGGTAGCCGAGATTAGTAGTGCTATTTTAAAGCTAACTGTGAAATGTGTGAATCTAATCAGATCAGCCGATGCAATAACGAAACACATGATAATTATAAAAGCAAATATAAGTTTATTAAAGCCTGCGATTAAAAATAAGGTATACGAAGACAATCGCCAGGAAAATCCTAGTAGGCTGGAATCTAATTTGGCACATCTTAAAAGTTACCTTGTACGATTGAGGCACTTGAAACGCTCTTTGGAATATCAAGGTAAAGGTATTGATGCAACGCTTTCTAGAGGTCATATTCGACATTTGATTTGGCATGATGTACAATCATGTTTTGGAAGTCGAATAATTACGGGACTTATTACCAATTTAAGTTATAAAGATCCTCTAGTGTTCTTAGACAAGGCGTTCGCTAGTTTTAAACGCAAGATTGTTGCTTGCTTAAAAAAATCAATGTTGAAAGTTAATGTAATATTGTCCGCTAACTTTGTTAAGCCTACAACTGGTGAAATAGATTTGAAGACGTTTCCTACTGCAAATCGTCACATCGATATAAACACCAATCTCAAGCAGTGGTATAAAGAGAACGTATTGGACAAGATATCAAAGCGATTGGAAGAATTTAGTGAAAAGGATTCAGGTTGGGCAATTCAAGAAGTTTTACACTTGAAGGTAAATATTAACAATCATGATCCGCTTAAAGGAGGGTGTTGAACGTTTGTTCCGGTTCCGGACTTTATAGTAAAAAAACGAGCTGTAGTAAATGTAATAAATAACGACCAATATTGCTTTCTTTGGGCCTTGGTTTCCGCTTTATATCCTGCTAAACAAAATAGTCAGAGAATATCTAGCTATCCACATTTTGATACAGTATTACGCTACAATTCAATTCAGTTTCCAATTGCATTAAAAGACATAAAAAAAATTGAGAAGCTCAACAATCTCGCAATTAACCTATATTGTATAGATGATACTAAAATACTACCATTTTGTTTAAGTGAAAATTTAGGAAAAATAGAACCTATTAATCTGTTAGTTTTAAATAATGATTCCTTACAATATTCTCGTCCGACAAATGCTAATGAGAATCACTTTTATTTTACTTGGATTAAGGATAGGAGAAGCGGACAAGAAAAAGGTAGAAGCCTTTGAAATGTGGTGTTACAGGCGTATGATGAAGATATCATGGACAGACAAAGTTAAGAACGAAGAGGTACTAAAAATGGTAGGGGAAGAAAGAAATATGTGGAAAACGGTAAAAAATAGGAGAAATAGGATGATAGGCCACATACTACGGCATGAGGGAATAGTGCGGAATATTTTAGAAGCAGAGATAGGAAAAAAGAGAAGAAGAGGCAGACCTAGATTAGACTACTGCACACAGATAGTAAAAGATGTAGGCTGTAGAGGTTTCAGGGAGATGTGTAGGCTAGCCCAGAATAGAAATCAATGGAGGTACGCATCCAACCAATCCCAAGATGGATAAATTAATGACGAAAAGATAACTGTGCTTAAACATGATGATTATTATAAGTAACTACAAGAATTGGTTGAGCAATATTCTCGAATAATGTTAAGTGTGTGAAAGGATTTACTGGAAAACCATTATTTCGGCAAATGTCTAAGTGTTGGGGTATCTTGGTAGCCACAGGTTGCTTAACCTCCTTCACTGAATCTCGGTAAAATAGGGTATAAAATTAGAAAACAATAGAAAGGGAACGAGCTGAATACACATACTCCCTGAAAAGAAGAAAATAAGAAAAAGAAGAAAACCACCAAAAATGCAAAATCAAAGTAGCTGCTTATATAACCCTACATAAAAATAACTGAGCTGCAAACGAATCCGTGACTTTCAGTACACAATGGATTCCATTACTAAAAGAAATAACAAAAGAAATAACAAATGAAAATCAAATGCCCACAATATCTAGGTAGCATGCAAGTTTTTCCTGGGTTTTCCTTGCAATATTAACATGAAATACAGCCTACATACATGATTTCTATTTATACATAAAATAACTAATTACATAAAAATAAGCATATTAACAATTCTTGTAAAACAGCATTGGTATCTGACAAGTATAAATCCACAATAAGGTTACCTCAAAACCATATACAATCTCCGTTGAACAGTATTGGTATCTGACAAGTGTAAACCCGACATAGGGTCGCCTCAGATCCATATACAATCTTCATATAACAACATTGGTATCTGACAAGTGTAAACCCGCCATAGAGTCGCCTCAGAACCATGTTATAATCTACCAAAGAGGTAACTTAAATCATAATGAATTTTCCCCCTCAAAATAAATATAAAAAAAACGACTACTTAAGCCTTTCAATAATGCAATCGCACACTTCTTTAATAACCATCCTCTCAATTGTATAAATAGAAACATGTTAAAAAAATGTTTTCCAATTCCAAGTTATTGAATTTATATAAAATTCACCAATAAAAATTAATCAGCTGATTTCACGTTAAGCGTATTGGCTACCTAAAAAAAGCCGATCCCAGGTCGCAACACAAATTGAAGGCAATCATTCTGTTAAACCTTAAAAATTTTTGCTTAGAATACTCAAACCAAATATTTCAAACATCAATAAATCAAAGTCACCTTCAATTTATGTCATAAATGTCAAACTTGAAGTTTTTATTATTGTTTTGACAACGATCCTAGGTCATGGATCGAAACGTAAATAAAGTTGATTTTAAAAACTATGAATGGTTTAATTCCCAAAGAAGATTAACCTGAATACACATGCTGTGTGAGAATTTCAGGGAACTATGTAGGCTAGCTCAGAATATAAATAAGTGCAGGTACGTGTCCAACCAGTTTTGAGACGGAAAACCTAATGGCTGCGAAATACTTGCAACTAATGTTGACTGTGCGAAAAGATAAATTGGAAAATATATAAAATCGCCAAATGGTTAAGTGTTGGGAGAACTTGGCAGCCACAGACTGCTTACCTCCCTTCACAACCATTGAAGGTCGGAGAAATATGGCATGTAACTGTCAAACAATAGAAAGTGATCGAACTGCATCTAACAAGAAAGAACAGCGCCTATGAGGAAAGACAACAAACAGAATAAGAAGAAAATTGTTGAAAGCATATGTGTGGAGCACAGCACAGTATACCTATGAAATACTGGAAGTCTGAAACGCAGACAGAAAAACGGTAGCAGCCTTTTGAAATGATGTGCTTCAGATGTATGAGGACGATAGCATGGACAGACAAAGATAATAACAAATAAGTTACAGAAATAGTAGGGGAACAAGGATATCTGGGGAAAAAGAGAAATAGTAGGGCGGAATACGTTCTAAGGCATTTTTGGGGAATAGTATGTGATATATTACAAGCAGAGATAGGAAAAAAGAGGTAGATGTAGACCTAGATCAGACAGTTATAGATGCAAACTGTGCATATTTCAGGGAAATCTGTAGGTTAGTTCAGAATAGGGAACAATGATGGTACGCGTCTAACCAGTTCTAGGACTGAAGACCTAATGATGATGATGAAGGATATGGCAAAATTATTTGCAAAACAGTCGTCTTCACATCACCATAGAAAATTTTTTGTTATAGATGTTTAAATAATTTTAGCACAGCAGCATTACTTAAGCATCATTCGAATCATTGCGAAAACAAAATACCTGCTCAATAAGATTACCCGAAGAATCCGAAAAGTATCTAACATTTAAACATTTCCACTATCAAGAGAAAGTATCATTTGTAGTTTATGCAGATCTTGAATGTATATTAGAACCATGCAATGGGCCGGAGGTAATATTAAACACAGCCCGTTACCAAAGGCATATACCCTTTAGTGTAGCGTACTATTTGAAATCATCATCATTTTGTTTTCGACCTTACTTAAGGTCGGTTTGACGCAGCTCTAACTTCTTTTCTAATTTGTGCTAATCTAAAAAAGCTCTACATACCCTTCACAACCTAAATTTCTAATAATTTGACTAATATAGTTTGGTCTAGATCTTCCTAAATCCTTCTATCTTTTTCCTATCCAGCTGACTCTACATAGATATTAGCAACCTGATGGTTGTTAAAGAACTCTAACATGTTTACATGATTACCATTTATAAGGAAATGAAATATAACCTGGTTATCCGCTTCAAAAATGAAAAGTGTTAAATAATATGTTATGGTAAGACTTAAGCAACGAATCGCTGCCAACATGCCAGACCGCTACCTAATTGTGAGTTATGTCATGGTGACGTTTATTAAATTATATGTTATGGTAAGGCTTAAGCAACGAAACGCTACCAACATGCCAGACCGCTACCTAATTGTGAGTTGTGTCCTGGTGACGTTTATTAAATTATATGTTATGGTAAGGCTTAAGCAACGAAACGCTACCCACATGCCAGACCGCTACCTAATTGTGAGTTATGTCATGGTGACGTTTATTAATTTATATGTTATGGTAAGGCTTAAGCAACGAAACGCTACCAACATGCCAGACCGCTACCTAATTGTGAGTTGTGTCCTGGTGACGTTTATTAAATTATATGTTATGGTAAGGCTTAAGCAACGAAACGCTACCAACATGCCAGACCGCTACCTAATTGTGAGTTGTGTCCTGGTGACGTTTATTAAATTATATGTTATGGTAAGGCTTAAGCAACGAAACGCTACCCACATGCCAGACCGCTACCTAATTGTGAGTTATGTCATGGTGACGTTTATTAATTTATATGTTATGGTAAGGCTTAAGCAACGAAACGCTACCAACATGCCAGACCGCTACCTAATTGTGAGTTGTGTCCTGGTGACGTTTATTAAATTATATGTTATGGTAAGGCTTAAACAACGAAACGCTACCAACATGCCAGACCGCTACCTAATTGTGAGTTGTGTCCTGGTGACGTTTATTAAATTATATGTTATGGTAAGGCTTAAGCAACGAAACGCTACCCACATGCCAGACCGCTACCTAATTGTGAGTTATGTCATGGTGACGTTTATTAATTTATATGTTATGGTAAGGCTTAAGCAACGAAACGCTACCAACATGCCAGACCGCTACCTAATTGTGAGTTGTGTCCTGGTGACGTTTATTAAATTATATGTTATGGTAAGGCTTAAGCAACAAAACGCTACCAACATGCCACACCGCTACCTAATTGTGAGTTGTGTCCTGGTGACGTTTATTAAATTATATGTTATGGTAAGGCTTAAGCAACGAAACGCTACCAACATGCCAGACCGCTACCTAATTGTGAGTTGTGTCCTGGTGACGTTTATTAAATTATATGTTATGGTAAGGCTTAAGCAACGAAACGCTACCAACATGCCACACCGCTACCTAATTGTGAGTTATGTCATGGTGACGTTTATTAAATTATATGTTATGGTAAGGCTTAAGCAACGAAACGCTACCAACATGCCACACCGCTACCTAATTGTGAGTTGTGTCCTGGTGACGTTTATTAAATTATATGTTATGGTAAGGCTTAAGCAACGAAACGCTACCAACATGCCAGACCGCTACCTAATTGTGAGTTGTGTCCTGATGACGTTTATTAAATTATATGTTATGGTAAGGCTTAAGCAACGAAACGCTACCCACATGCCAGACCGCTACCTAATTGTGAGTTATGTCATGGTGACGTTTATTAATTTATATGTTATGGTAAGGCTTAAGCAACGAAACGCTACCAACATGCCAGACCGCTACCTAATTGTGAGTTGTGTCCTGGTGACGTTTATTAAATTATATGTTATGGTAAGGCTTAAGCAACGAAACGCTACCAACATGCCACACCGCTACCTAATTGTGAGTTGTGTCCTGGTGACGTTTATTAAATTATATGTTATGGTAAGGCTTAAGCAACGAAACGCTACCAACATGCCAGACCGCTAACTAATTGTGAGTTATGTCCTGGTGACATTTAGTTAACTGATTGTTATTTTTTTTTGTTTTGTTTTCGAACTTACTTAAAGTCGGTTTGACGCAGCTCTAAATTCTTTTCTATTCTGAGCTAGTCTAAAAAGGTCTACATACCCTTCACAACCTAAATCTCTAATAATTTGACTAATATAGCTTTGTCTAGGCCTTCCTACTCTATTTTTATTTGGTAGTCTATAATCTAAGACTTTACTAAATAGTCCCTCATGTCTTAACTGGTGCCCTATCATTCTATCTCTCCTGACCTTCAATTGTTTCCACATACAGGGATCCTCACCTATCCTTCTATAAACTTCCTCGTTTGTTACTCTATCTGTCCAACTAATCTTTAACATTCTCCTATAACACCAAGTTTCAAAAGCTTCTATCTTTTTCTTATCTACTTCTTTAATTGTCCAAGTCTCACTACCGTATAGTAGAACGCTCCATACGTACGACTTTAAGAAACTTTTTCTATTATCTAAACTAATACTATTAGCTATTAGTAAGTTTTTCTTTTTTGAAAACATTTTTTTAGCTTGAGCTATTCTAGCTACTATATCCCTTCTGCTACGTCCATCCTTTGTAATTATACTACCTAAATAGCAAAATTCATCTACCTCCTCTAACTCGGTATTACCTATTTTTAATTTTGGTTTAGAACTAGGCTGTAACTCACTTGTCATTATCTTTGTCTTTACCGAGTTAATTCTCATACTATAGTTACTCCGTAGTATCTCATCTAAAATATTTAAAAATTCTCCTAACTCTTTTCTAGACTCTGCTATAATGGCTATATCATCTGCAAAACGTAACATGTCTATTTTCTGTCCCTGTATACTAATACCTATCTCTTTTCTCTCTCTGGCTAAGTTTAAAGCTTCCTCAATATAAACATTAAAAATCAAGGGAGACAGTATACAACCCTGTCTAACACCATTTCTAATCTTAGCTTCCTTTTCTATTTCATCAAATCTAATTACTACGCTTTGGTTTTATGTAGACTGTAAATAATTTTCTATCTTTATGAGAGATTCCTATTTTTGCAAAACCCTGAACATAACAATCCAATTAACCCTATCAAATGCTTTTTCTAAATCTACAAACGCGAAATGAGTCTTTTATTTTTTGTAACCTTTTTCGATAATTACCCTAATCATTAGTATCGGTTCTCTAGTCCCTCTGTCTTTACGAAAACCATATTGGTCTTCGCCTAAATAATTCTCAGTCAAAGCTTCTACTCTATTTTTAATTATTATTGTTAGTATTTTGGAAGCATGAGAAGTTAAACTAACCGTTCTAAAATTCTCACACCTATCAGCTCCTGACTTTTTGGGATTGGGATAATAATATTTTTTCGAAATCTATTGGAACCTCACCTGTGTCATATATTACATTTATTAGTTCATATAATCTGTCCAAAGTTTTCTGACTTGCATATTTTATTAATTCTGCGGAATATCGTCTATCCCTGGCGCTTTATTTAATTTAAGATTCCGAATAGCTCTATCAAATTCCTCTCTTAATATTGAGAACCCTATTTCTACATCCTCTTCTTGGTCGTTCTCTAACTCATCCATATCGTCTCCCTTATATAAATCTTCTAAATATCTTTTCCATCTATCAGCTACCTCAACTTTATTTATTAGAAGCTCATTATTCTCGTCTCTAATACCATTATATTTTTCCTATCTTCCCAAAAACTTTTTAACTGCCCTGTAAGCCCTGTCTGTCTTACCTACTCTCAAATCATCTTGTATTCCTTACAATTCTCCTCCATCCATTTATTTCTAGCTTTTCTACACTCATGTACTATCTTATTTCTAACTGTATTATATTTTGCTTCCTTTCACTATCCACTTCTCTGAAAGGTTTAAGCTTTCTTCTATTCTCTATTAAATCTAATATCTCCTTTGTTACCCACGGTTTTCTAGCTTCTATTTTTTTCTTACCTATAGTCTGTGTTGCTGTATCATGTACCGTCAGTTTTATTTCTTTCCATCTATTTTCTACGTTCCCTCCTACAGCTATCTCTTTGCTCTTATTATCTAATACTTGTTTATATTCCTCTTTTACCCTACTATCATTAAGCTTACCTAGATCCCATCCCTCTCTTTTCACCTTTCTCAATTTTTTGAATTTTAGTTTACACTTCATTTTAACTAAGTTATGATCGCTATCTATGTCAGCCCCTGGATAACTACGACAGTTTTTAACTTGGTTTCTAAATCTTTGTTTAACTAAAATATAATCTATTTGGTATCTAGCTCTATCACCTGGGGCTTTCCAGGTATATCTTCTCCTAACATGTTGTTCGAATAGGGTGTTAACAGTTACTAATCTATGTTCCTGGCAAAACTCAACTAATCTTTCTCCTCTATCATTTCGTCTGCCATACCCAAATTTTCCTACCATTTTTCCCTCACTACCTTCTCCCACTGATGCATTAAAATCGCCCATAACTATTAAATTCTCATCTCCTTTACTTTTCTCACTATACTATTTATATCCTCGTATACCTTTTCTACTTCCTCATCCTCGTACTGAGTTGTTGGCATGTAAACCTGTACTAAAACAGTGTCTGTGGGTTTTGTACTCAATCTAACCATAATTATTCTATCACTAAATTGTAAGTACTCTTTAACTTTATGCCCTAATCTTTTATCTAACACTATTCCTACGCCTGCCTGTGCATTAGTTGAAGAAGTTGTAATTATTCTATAAATATCCTTCCAAAAGTCATTACTATCTGGCCATCTCACCTCACTAATACCTAAAATGTCCAGCTTTTGCTTTCTCATTTCGACTAATAAATTCGTTAACTTATCTACTCTGAGTAATGACCTTACATTCCAAGTCCCTATCACTAAATCAAACTGTTGTTTTATATTCTTACGATGACGAGCCCCAAGTACCCCCTCCCGGAGATCCGAATGAGGGAGTATTTTACCTCCGGACAAGAATTTTACTTGTGAGCTCTCCATCATATCTATTTCGTGTTTTAGGCCACGCACACCTGGGAAATATTGTGGTAGGCTCCCATATCTTTCCACAACGCAGTTTTTAAAGATTTTAGCAAAAAGCCGTATCCGTCACGGCCAACCCCCAACAAGCTTGTAAATTATTGAGGATCGCCCTAGACCAACCGACCCTCCTCCAATATCTTTTAGCCAGCAAGGCTGCTGCCCCTTGCTGCGCCTTTTAATCGCCTTTTACGATAAGCAGGTTTACTATAGTAGTATTCTTTATCCCCTACTATAGGGATGACTATTTGAAATGCTCGTATGATAATAAAAAATTTCAAATTTCAATTGTATCGCGGAAAGGATTGTATAGAATGGTTTGTTGCTCAATTGAAACTAACTTCAGAAACGACGAATAAAATTTTCTGTAACCCAAAACCTATGAATCCTTTAACAAAAGAACAAAAGTCAGCATTTAAATTTGCCCTTCACTGTCACATTTGCAATAAACCTTTTAGTATAAATGATATTAGAGTTCGCGATCACTACCACTTTACAGGTGAATTTCGAGGAGCGGCGCATCAAGATTGCAACATCAATTATCATAATTCTTATATAGTACCAGTAGTTTTTCATAACTTATCAAGCTACGATTCGCATTTCATTATTAAAAAAATCTCGTTAGAGTTTTCAGGTTCGTTAAGCATTCTACCAATAAATAAGGAAAAATACATATCTTTTACAAAATATGTAAAAGGTACGAAAGTTAGTTTTAGATTTATCGATTCATTCAGGTTTATGGCATCTAGCATCGAAAAATTAGCTTCCTACTTAGATGATAATAAAAAATCCATCACCAGGGAAAATTGTAACACTGATAATGAGTTTCGGTTACTTACGCGTAAAGGCATATTTCCCTATGATTACATTAACTCTTGGGGTAGGCTCAATAAAACCAATTTATTCTGTAAAACAGCATTCTTTAATCGTTTGCGCAATGAAGAAGTCTCAGATGAAGACTACAATCCTGCTAAACACGTTTGGCAAACATTTAATATAAAAACACTAGGGAACTATTCAAATCTATATTTAAAAACAGATGTACTGCTCTTGACTGATATATTTGAAAACTTTAGAAAAACTTGCATGTTCAAGTATAAGTTAGATCCACTTCACTTCTTTACGACTCCTGGTTTAGCTGTAGATGCAATGTTAAAAACGACGAACGTTAAACTCGAGTTGCTTACTGATATTGAAAAAATAATGTTTTTAGAACGGGGAACTCGTGGTGGCGTTTCTCAATGTCCGAATAGATATGCCAAAGCAAATAACAAATATATGAATGCAGATTATGATCCGAATTTCGATTCTAAATATTTAATGTATTTTGATGTTAATAATTTATATGGGGCTGCAATGTCTGAATATCTTTCATATGAAGAATTTGAATTTTTAGATGGCATCAGTCCAGGTATAGTACGTTTAGACATACTTAATATTTCCGATGATTCTGATGTAGGATATATTTTTGAATGCGATTTACACTACCCAGTATCTTTACATGAAATTTACAGTGACTTACCTTTTGCGCCTGAACAAATGATACTACCAGTACCTTCTAATAAATCAAACTTAAAGAAATTATTTACAACTTTATATCCAAAACTCAACTATATTATTCACTACAAGAATTTAAAAATGTATTTAAGCTACGGTTTAGAACTGAAAAAGATTCATAAGGTTCTTCGGTTTAAACAAGCTCCTAGGTTAAAAGAATACATTGATTTGAATACGAAATTAAGACAACAGTCAAAAAACAGTTTCGATATATGCTTTTATAAAAATATGATAAATTCGGTTTATGGAGAAATGATGGAAAACGTACGGAAATGGAAAGATGTGAAATTAGTGACCGAATGGGAAGGACGGTTTGGAGCTCGTAGTTACATAACGAAACCTAATTTTCACAGTTGCACTGTGTTAGACAAAGATCTTGTCTTAATAGAAATGAATAAATTAGAGGTTTATTTAAACAAACCCATTTATGCAGGTTTCTCTATTCTAGATATTTCAAAAACCTATTTATATGAATTTCACTATAGTTATATAAAATCGCAATTTGCTAACAAAGCAAAGCTGCTATACACAGATACGGATAGTTTGATATACGAGTTTAGCGTTGAAGATATTTACTCTTATATCAAACAAGATATTCATAGATTTGATACTTCCGATTACGACCCTCATAATAAATATCATATCCCATTATCAAATAAAAAGGTTCCTGGTATTATGAAAGATAAAAACAATGGTGATATCATGCTAGAGTTTGTAGGGCTTAGATCTAAAATGTACACTTACAGAGTTCAGGATAGGGTAATAAAAAAGTCAAAGGGATCTTCCTTAGCAAGTATTAAGCAAATTTCTTTTGATGATTATACGAATGCTTTGTTTTATAAACAGACTGTACAAAAACGGCAATGCTTAATTAGATCAGTCAAACAGTCTTTACTATTAAACAAAACAAAATTGTTCTTAATCCAAGTGATGATAAAAGAATTCTTAGTACCTCAACCACTGATACTAAACCTTGGGGGTATAACTATACACTCAGAAATTACTTGTAAAGCTTCAACCACTGGCTCAAATAAAGAATGCAATTTATTTTATCCCGATTAACATATAATATTTTTTTAGTTATAAAAACTTCAGTGTTATGTTTATACCTGCACAAGTACACCGTTTTTTTTCTTTTTGGATGTGTCTAAAAATAGGATACCTTTCAATCTGTCCGAGTTAAACTATATTAGTATAAATGTGTTGTAGAGAAAAAAATAGTAGTAGTAACCGTTCTGTTTAAAAAAAATCCAGTTTGTTAATAACATACCAGTTAGTTTATTTGAGAAATGTATAACAAAACTTTTATTTAAAATTGCCAATGTTTATGACTGTTTACTAAATCACTTAATAATTCAAACATGTAAAAAATATTTAAGCAAAAATTATTATTATTACCCATTAACAATCAAACATTTGATATTGTAAAAACATGTAAAATAATAAATAGACTGTGATTGCTAAATGATTTATTGTTTTTTTCTTTTTTCATAATTTATAAAGGTACAGTAATAATAATAATAAAGTAATTATAATATTCTTATGCTGTTTGAGAGTGGACTGTATTTGACTATCTTATCATGAAGTATAAGGCAATGACAAAATGTATTTGGCAAAACGTTTCTGCTAGTTTCAAATTCTAATCTAATATCGACAGTACCAGATTTTAACGCTTCGTTTTGTCTAGAACAATCTATGACTAGTAATGGTGCAATACTTCGTAAATCTTCAGGAATAAAAAGTGGCTCATTTTCCTTTTCGTAGTATGATTGCTAAAACTGGGCATACATCTCATATAACAAGGCAGTCTGTTTATTCTCGAACTTCAAATTAAAGTTATCGTAAGGGAAAATTTCTGAATTTAAATAGAGTTTCATGTTGGTCAAATAGCAATGATCAAAACGACTGCAGTTGCTCATGTATTTATTTTTTCGGTTGGTTTGGAAACCAACAATCACAAATCTTGGTTTTTCTAATTGTGTTGTTGTTTTAATGTTCCATGTATGACGTTGCGTTTCTTGTAGAAGTTGATATTCATGCAACTCCCATCCTCTAAACGGAATATGCAAATCCTGATTTTGTGCAACGCATTCTATTAAATTAATTCGTTGAGTATCATCAACGGCTACATACGGCATTTTCCATAAAACTTTGTTTAAAACAACTTTTATGTCTTCATCGGGTGTAGGATTAATTATAGCATTAGTATCAAAACTAGAACGTAGTAAAACTAACTCATGGCGGAGGTTTAAAATAATTTTTTTAAAATCTTTGCATAATCCGGGAACCATTGCAAGGTTTATTGCCACGTTAAAATTCCCATTGACATCAACTATTTGCGAATCATCCATAGAAAACCACCCAGCGTTTTGTAAATGTTTACTTTGATTGCTATTATATGAAACATATCCCTTCATTATAGACGTTAATCCAGGATTCCAAACACGATCTACAATGACATTACCAATCTCATATCTAATTTCATTAAAAAGCAGCAAAACCCCATTATTTACAAACTTTGCTGTCTGAGACGGCGTTCCATCTGTTTTAATTAATTTGCCTTCTATGTACAGCATACTCTTCGATGGTAAGGTGTATACATCTTGTTGTTGTATAAGGATTCGAATTTCATCATTATTGTTTAAAGATGTGTTAGCATAAGGCTGATGAGTATGTTTTTTTAATATTAACAATTGTCGAAGTAAACTTTTTCACGCACGTTCAGTATTTCACTATTCATTCTACTTTTTAATTAAATAAATGCAGTCCTAACGATTGGAGAAACTGCCGGTTTTGTGTTGTTATCGGTCTTGAAACAAACAATCGAGTGTCGATTGCTTTGAAATTTCTAGCATTTATAGCAATTCTTGACATGTTGCGTGCATTATACTTAATACCCATGGCTATTGCAGATTTTTTTTAAATGCAATCTTACAGTTAGCAGTTCTCTTCTGAAATTAACTAAATTTCCATCTTGATCTAACACTTTAACTATTATTTCATTTATTATACGTGACCTGATTGGTAGATATATAATCGAAGGTGGGCACTCGATAATTTTAAAACCTGCAGGTACTTGAGGAAAACATTCATGTATTACATGGTCTGGTTTACTATTTAAATAGGATCCACTTGCAATATTACAATCGATTAAAACTGCATTCACTTTACAAATGTTGATCTCGTAGTCTGCTTGATGCGTGACATATGCTAGCAATTTTCGCGGATTGAAACCAAGTAGAGAACTAATTGAATCCTTTTTGGTAAAATCCACATCTTCACTACATTTAAGTGTATTATTATCAGCTGTAATTTCTATATACACTGGTGTCTTTCTAGCGCTTCGTGATTGTTCCATACGACCACGCTATCTTTTATCGCCTAAAGCTTTTTGAAGATATTATTGCTTGTTAAAATTGAAGTGTTTCCCGTTAGAGTAAAAGTGTACGACATGACAACTTCATACGCAGTTCTATGTACTACTTAGAAATCGTAAGCATAAATGACCGCAAAAACACAGTATCGTACGATTGTTCTTGGTTAATGTTATAAAGAATTTAACATTTACCCCCGCTATTCAAATAACTTATCAACTCTGTTGGCGGTCGCAGATTTCCGTAGCTGTCATAGTAAATAGCGCTACTACCGTACTTTTTATAATAAGTCCAATGCGTACCTAAACCTTCTATTCCATCTAAATTAATTAAACCACATTCTTTTAAATTAACTTTCTTGGGAAGATTTTTTCTCATGAACACTCCACGGAAATATGGTACTTCTAATTGCTTAACAAACTCTATTAATTCTACATTGCTTAGTGCTCGATTAAGTAAAATCAAGTTGCATTCCTTTGAGGTTTTGCAGGGGCTAAAGAAAGAGCAAAACCTTTTTAATAAGGTTTGATGTACATGCCGTTTCCGACTGCAATGTCCTCCATTGCTTAGTTATAACGTTGTTTTTCCGCTAGTTGTTCCTTAGCTATTTTAGTATCTTAAACTGCTTTTGCAACAGCAGTTACACCTCCAGTAAGAGTACCAAGGGCGCTTAGGCCTGCAAAAATTGGTATTAGTGGTAGAGAACCTCCTGTTTTAGGAATTGATATAATACGAGCTGATTTAATATGCTTCTTTTGTTTTGCTGTATTGGCGGCCTTAATTGCTATGTTGATTGCATCCATGATATTAGATCCTTTAGTCCTTTTTAAAGCTGTACGTGCTTGTTTGATAACACTTTTAATACCTAGCGTACTTCTTATTTTACGTTTCTTTATCAGTTTTCTTATGTTATTGATATTTTTTGTTCTCAGTGATGGCACAGGCACCCATACCAAGTTTTACTTTAGCTTTCATTGCGGTAGCTACTCCAAATGCTGCTGCTTTTTCACCTAAAGGCGAGTCGCCAGAATTTAGTCTTTCTGTAGCTAACTGAGCTAACTTCGAATCTGCTTGATGGCGTTTAGATAGCTCCTATTCTTTGGAATATGCCATATCGTGCTCCTTACAAGCTTCGTCTAACTAGTTTATTTCCTTGTCTCCCCGAGCTAACCGTTTGATTAGTTTTGTACCCCGACCGCAAAATTTGTAACCCAGAATATGCGCTTCAAATGGTAAATTGTTAATTACAGTATTTAACAGTCCGTTCCCAGTAGTTTTAGAAGTATTATAGGTAATCATTAGCGGACAACTGCCCTCTCAAGCTGTGCAGTAAATAAATAAAATATTGTGAATTAATGATTCTTTATATACTCGCCGTTTCTTATATATTTGTATACTAACATTTGCTAAATTTCAGTCTTTGAAGAAGGCATAATTGTTTATAATAATCTATAGGAACACTGTGGCACGATTTAAATAAAATTAAATAAAAACTCTTAACCACAAAAAATATTTAAATTACTAGATACGTATTTCGGCCACTATGTGGTCATCATCAGTAGAAAAAAAAAAAAAAAAAAAAATAAAAAAATTAGCTGTATAATTTACTATATTGTTGCTTTAAACACTATCGAGGATATTCTCCTCACCCGCAGGCTGGTGTTCTCAACAACAAACAAGTGAATTGTGACATTATAACTTAAATCTACCTAATTGTCCTTTATGTTTAACAATTTTAATTGATTCATAGGCATTTAAGGAGGAAAACGTTGGTACCGCTTTTAACAATTTAACATTTTCTAGTTTAACGGGGTGGCTGGTTTCAAATATATGTTTGGCGACCTGAGACCTTTCATATTTACCATATTTGAAGTGAGCAATGTGTTCTTTAAATCTTGTTGTTATATTCCTCTTGGTCTGACCAATATATTTTTGAAAACACCCTGGCCCTGCACAACTAATTTCATAAATCCCCGACTTTTGCAATTTTTCCACCTTGTCTTTTGGATTACCTAGCAAATCTTTAATTTTATTAGTATTAGTGAAAGCAATTTTGAAATTACACTGTTTGAATATTTTATCAAAACCCTTTGTGGTTTTGTGAAACGGAAGTTTAACATATTTAACATTATCGTTAGAGGTGGTTGATTGCAAAGTCGTTGATTTACGGATGTTGATCCTATTTTACACTTTCTAAAATATTATCTATAATATCAGAAGAGAAACCATTATAATTCGCTATTTGTTTAATAAGAGCAAATTCCTTATTAAATCTGTTTTATTTAAAGGGAAATTCAATAATCTATTAATTAAAAGTTAAATGAAGCCAACTTATGTTGTATGCTATGATTAGAGGAAGACAAAATAAAGCGATTTACATTGGTTTCTTTTCTATAAATGTCAAATTCTAATTTATTACCATTTCTAATTACTAATGTATCTAAAAGGGTAATTGTCCATTATTCTCTAGTTCATACGTAAATTTTATGCTTTGAAATTTTGAATTCATTTCTTTAAGAAAATCATCAACATTTGATTTAGAAGTGTCAAAAACTGCAAAAATATCATCCACGTACCTTAACCATATTCTTGGGAAGTATTTGGAGTTTTCTTTTAACTCGGTTTCAAAACGAGACATAAATAAATTTGCTATGAAAGGTGATAAGCTATTTCCCATTGCTGTGCCTTCATGTTGTTCGTACAACTTGTTGTTGAATTGAAAACAGTTCTGGGACATGCAATGAAACAAGCTGATATAGTCCTCAACTTTATCATCATCAATATCACTATCTATAAGAACATCCTTTAAATATGTTAAAGTACGTGGTATTGGAACACTAGGAATAATGAACTGACATCAAATGAAATTAAGATTTCGTTCTCTTCTAATGTGATATTTTTAATTTTATTAATGAACTCTAAAGAGTTTTGTACAGACAAACTATTAAACTTTAAATTCTTAAATTCATTTGACAGCCATCGTGATAAATAGTAAGTCGGTGAGTTGATACCTGAAACTATTGGTCTCATCGATTTATTATTTTGTGAATCTTTGGTAAACAGTAAAGCTTTGGCATTTCAGGTTCGAAATTTTTAATTTTAATTTTAGTGTGGGCGAAATTAGGTTTGGACATTCTTTCAAAACAGACTCTGTTGATTTAATCATTTTATTTAAAGGAACTTCATTTTACGTTTTTGACTATTGGTCTGTAAGGACCCTCAGACAGCAAAGTCTCTACTCTATCAACATAGTCTTGTTTATCCAGAATAACCAACCTATTCCCCTTATCAGCCTTTAAATAATAACAATTCTTTTGTCGTAAATCTTTAATAATCAGATGATCTTTCCTTGTTTGTTCTGAGGCATTCCTTGCGCAAGTGCGTAAGTTGTTCGAAAGTTGAATTTTGCACGCGTTTCTAATAAAGTTTTTTGAATTGTCATCTAATTTTGAAATGGTTTTTCAATGCCAGCAATAATGTCTTCCAAAGGAGTTTTCAAATGATCTACTCCAAATTTTAGGCCTCGATCAAGGAAAGTCAACTCTTCATTATTAAAGATTTTCGACGATTCGTTAACAACTATTGACTCTAATTGAGGTGAAGTAATTTCCAGTTTTTTAGGAGGTACATTGACATTGTGTTTCTTTAAAAGAAACCTCAACTTAGTGTTTTGCCTATTAATTTTGTCTAACAATTTATGATTGTTGACTTCAAAAACAAATCTCTGGAAATTATTCCATTCCTGAAAACCGGACTCGGATAAATTGCACGTTAGTGCTAGGTGCGATTTATACGTTTCCAGTTCCAATCTACTAAGCTTACTGTACAGATATTTGATTTCCAAATTAAGCCATTTATCTTTTGCAAAATTGATTATTGCGTTACTACGTTTACAATTACTGCTGATTTTACGTTAATGAAATTTGGAAAAACTTTGTGGGCTTTACAACTTTTTAGAAATCGAATATCTGCTTATACAAAACTAATTTTAAGAGCTAAGCTCCGATACCTATTAAGTTCCGAAGACCGGGAAGTCATAGTTAATAATCTATAGGAACACTGTGGCACGATTTAAATAAAATTAAATAAAAACCCTTAACCACAAAAAATATTTAAATTACTAGATACGTATTTCGACCACTTTCGAACAACTTACGCACTTGCGCAAGGAATGCCTCAGAACAAACAAGGAAAGATCATCTGATTATTAAAGATTTACGACAAAAGAATTGTTATTATTTAAAGGCTGATAAGGGGAATAGGTTGGTTATTCTGGATAAACAAGACTATGTTGATAGAGTAGAGACTTTGCTGTCTGAGGGTCCTTACAGACCAATAGTCAAAAAACGTAAAAATGAAGTTCCTTTAAATAAAATGATTAAATCAACAGAGTCTGTTTTGAAAGAATGTCCAAACCTAATTTCGCCCACACTAAAATTAAAATTAAAAATTTCGAATCCTGAAATGCCAAAGCTTTACTGTTTACCAAAGATTCACAAAAATAATAAATCGATGAGACCAATAGTTTCAGGTATCAACTCACCGACTTACTATTTATCACGATGGCTGTCAAATGAATTTAAGAATTTAAAGTTTAATAGTTTGTCTGTACAAAACTCTTTAGAGTTCATTAATAAAATTAAAATATCACATTAGAAGAGAACGAAATCTTAATTTCATTTGATGTCAGTTCATTATTCCCTAGTGTTCCAATACCACGTACTTTAACATATTTAAAGGATGTTCTTATAGATAGTGATATTGATGATGATAAAGTTGAGGACTATATCAAGCTTGTTTCGCATTGCATGTCCCAGAACTGTTTTCAATTCAACAACAAGTTGTACGAACAACATGAAGGCACAGCAATGGGAAATACCTTATCACCTTTCATAGCAAATTTATTTATGTCTCGTTTTGAAACCGAGTTAAAGAAAACTCCAAATACTTCCCAAGAATATGGTTAAGGTACGTGGATGATATTTTTGCAGTTTTGACACTTCTAAATCAAATGTTGATGATTTTCATAAAGAAATGAATTCAAAATTTCAAAGCATAAAATTTACGTATGAACTAGAGAATAATGGACAATTACCCTTTTAGACACATTAGTAATTAGAAATGGTAATAAATTAGAATTTGACATTTATAGAAAAGAAACCAATGTAAATCGCTTTATTTTGTCTTCCTCTAATCATAGCATACAACATAAGTTGGCTTCATTTAATTTTTTAATTAATAGATTATTGAATTTCCTTTAAATAAAAACAGATTTAATAAGGAATTTGCTCTTATTAAACAAATAGCGAACTACAATGGTTTCTCTTCTGATATTATAGATAATATTTTTAGAAAGTGTAAAAATAGGATCAACATCCGTAAATCAACGACTTTGCAATCAACCACCTCTAACGATAATGTTAAATATGTTAAACTTCCGTTTCACAAAACCACAAAGGGTCTTGATAAAATATTCAAACAGTGTAATTTCAAAATTGCTTTCACTAATACTAATAAAATTAAAGATTTGCTAGGTAATCCAAAAGACAAGGTGGAAAATTGCAAAAGTCGGGATTTATGAAATTAGTTGTGCAGGGCCAGGGTGTTTTCAAAAATATATTGGTCAGACCAAGAGGAATATAACAACAAGATTTAAAGAACACATTGCTCACTTCAAATATGGTAAATATGAAAGGTATTAGGTCGCCAAACATATATTTGAAACCAGCCACCCCGTTAAACTAGAAAATGTTAAATTGTTAAAAGCGGTACCAACGTTTTCCTCTTTAAATGCCTATGAATCAATTAAAATTGTTAAACATAAAGGACACCTCTTAAACACCGATAAAGGGCCAATAGAGTCATCTGCTTTGCTTTCCCTATTGGTCAACAACCAATGGGAAAGCAAGATTAAACTGGTTCCGCTTCAGTAGATTTAGAATTAGTATAAATTAGGTAGATTTAAGTTATAATGTCACAATTCACTTGTTTGTTGTTGAGAACACCAGCCTGCGGGTGAGGAGAATATCCTCGATAGTGTTTAAAGCAACAATATAGTAAATTATACAACTAATTTTTTTTTATTTTTTTTTTTTCTACTGATGATGACCACTTTTTAAGTAAAGCCCAAATGATCATTTCAAATCGAGCTGGTAATTGAAAGAAGGAAAATATAAGGCCTTGGACAGGATTTGAACCTGCATCTCAGTTTTGCCGGAACTGTGCGTTTACCAATTACGCTACCGAGGCCGATGGCTATAATTGGGAAATTTACAAATCTAAATCGTGTACAGTACCATATATAAACCTAACTTTCAATTACGTTTAGCATTTTTGTCAATCATATCTGAAATGGTCAAGTTTTTGACTTATGTCAGATATAAACAGGAAGCAACGCTCAAAATCACGGCTATAAGCCAAGTATTAATATTTAAATCTTATAAGTAGTTTTTTACACAAGGTAAGTTGATAAATACTAACGTATTGAAATTAATAAGATGAAATAATAACTTAGACTTTTTAAGTAAAGCCCAAATGATCATTTCAAATCGAGCTAGTAATTGAAAGAAGGAAAATATAAGGCCTTGGACAGGATTTGAACCTGCATCTCAGTTTTGCCGGAACTGTGTGTTTACCACTTTTTTACAATCGAATTTAGTACTTGCAAACATGCGTGTTGTGAAACAATCAACATCTTTAACCATAAACAATAATGACGTTGACGTGCAATCCTTAGCTAAAAAAAAACATAGCGTTCTTCTGCCTTCATCTATTCGATGTCTAGTTGTTGGTCTATCAAATTGCGGTAAAACCAACGTTATGATTGGGTTGATAGAACATCCTAATGGTTTAAAGTTTGAAAACGTATATGTTTATTCTAAATCACTTTATCAACCAAAGTATCAATACCTTGAAAGTCTACTGCGACCAATAAAAGGGATCAAATATTATACATTTTCCAGTTTTGATAATATTATATCACCATCTGATGCTCGAAATAATTCTATATTTGTTTTTGATGACGTAGCTTGCGATAAACAAGGTATCATTAGGGAATACTTTAGTATGGGGCGTCATAAGCAAGTAGACAGTTTTTACCATTGTCAAAGTTATACTCGTATACCTAAGCACTTACTACGTGATAATGCTAATCTTTTAGTTTTATTTAAACAAGATGATTTAAACTTAAAACACACATATGACAATCACGTCAATACTGACATGAAGCATGATAAATTCCGTGAAATATGTGCTGTTTGTTGGCAAGACAAATACGGTTTCTTAGTTGTAGACAAAGATAGTGATCCAGGTCAAGGAAGGTACCGAATAGGTTTTGATCACTTCATACATATTTAAACCTTGAGAGACACAAGTATCGTTAGTATCGAAGAATTTTTTTTATTACAATAAACTTTTTACGCAATGAACAAGGAGGCGATAAAACTTAAAAGAATTTTAATTAAGAAAAGAAACATTGTAAAAAACAAATTGCGCCTGTTAAAAGATAATGAAGTCGTCTAAGTGGAATCAATCTTACCCATAACATCGCGATTAGAAACTATTGCTAATAAACTGGATGGGGAAAGTGTGGTAAAGAAAGAAAAATTTAAAGAAGAAGAAGAAGAAGAACTGCCTCATAGCAGTGTAAAAAAAATTAAACCTAAATTGCTAGAAAGGAACGTTGACTATATTGATTCGCCGGTTATTGCTCAGCATATACCGAATATAAAAAATGATGCCATAGAGGAAGATGATGATGTTGAGAATGAATACAAAACAGAAGTTAATCGAAATGCACAAGAAGCCCAGGAATGTATACAAAGCTTTGCCGATTCACCTGGTATGACACATTATCTCGAACAGCTACATCCGCTACCTCGAGAATATATTTACAATATGTTTAAAGATGTTAAGAACGAATTTGATCATAAATATGGTATTAGGTTTAACCCTGATTCAAATGGTCTTATGATAGGCAATTCGAATTTCGCGTTGGATGATGAAAATGTTCTAATCAATGATTTGAAATATAAAGGTACTCCTGGATTATACGAACTACTGTTTAAAAAATATCCTGTCGGGTACAGATCGCAAGATCTAAAGTCATACCTTGATATTGTGAAAAGAACAAATGCTAATAGAAGATATTATTTTGAAACAGAACAAATTCAGGGTAATAATTCATATAAATACAAAAATATAATATCTACATTAAACATACTTCCCCAAACACCCCGTAGACCTAGAACATTACCCTATAGAAAGCGTCTTGGAGACGGTATGACAATGGAAGTATCAAATAACGCCATAGATTATTTATATTGGAATGATCCCAATGAACTTGTTGATAGATTATGGCTTTTAGTTTCATCTCAGACTGCTGGACACACAGGTCACGGTAACGAAATAAATTCGATCATTGAAGAATTGCGTGAGGCGAAAGTGATTAGATGATATGACAATTGACAAATTTGGAAGGCACTTAAATAACCGTAAAATAGATATAAGTGAACAGGAATATGAAAACAAAAATGAAGGTTTTGAAACCTTGATTGAGTACAAGTTACATATGCTACATTACATGGTAGTAGCAACGTTTTACTCTAGTACATTCCTCGACAGTTGCAAGACATTCCTTATTTTCAACATTAAACATAATTATGAACTTCCTTATGAGGAAGCAGTCATTGAGAATATTAAAGGATACCCGCAAGACATTGAAATTCTTATAAACGAAAAAAGTTATGTAATTACACAGTTACAAGGATTTTTGCTTAAACGTATGGATGTAATCAGCTTTCGTGACAGCGGTGCTATCATAAACAATACCACAATGTTTCTTGATTTTATATTAAAAGTTCAAAAGTTCCTTTCAAAGCAAGTGGAGCCCTCGACATTCAAACATAGAAGTATTTATTAATTGTATTTAATAAATCCTGATTAGAAAAAAAAAAGTATTATGATAGTTGCTCAATCAAAAGTGAAAGAGGATATAGTAAATGAACTTCATAAACCAGCAAGAATAAATTTCAAGAGACGCAAAGTGATAGTAATAGGTTTAAATGACCTTCTTCAGACCGATTTGATTGAAATGCTACCATATTCGCAAACAAACAAAGGATTTAAATACATTTTAGTAGTTATTGATTGTTTCTCCAAATACGTATGGGCTGTACCACTTAAAAGTAAAACTGATATTGATGTTACTGCTGCAATGAAAACAATTTTAAATAAATTTAAAAATCCACCAAGAAATTTGCAGTCTGATTTTGGTAAAGAATATTATAACAAACACTTTCAATCCTTAATGCAGACATATGGCATAAACCATTATAGTGTTTTTTCTACAAAGAAAGCATGCATTGTGGAACGTGTAATTAGAACTTTAAAGGGGAAAATGTGGCGCTTGTTTAACCTGAACGGTTTTTACAATTGGATAAAAAATTTAAGCGATATTGTAAAACAATACAACAATACAGTTCACAGTACTATCGGAGCCAAACCTGTAAAAGTTGATAAATCAAATGAAAAAACTATTCTTAAATCATCATTTACCCACATCAAACTTGCAACCAAAATACCAAAATATTCAATTAAAGACAGCGTGAGGATTAGTAAACACAGGAAAGCATTTAAGTAAGGTTACACGCCAAGCTGGTCAAATGAAATTTTTAAGATTAAAAAGGTAAACGTAACCAATCCGACAACATATATATTAGAAGATCAAGACGAGAAAGAAATCAAAAGTGCATTTTATGAAATGGAGTTGCAAAAGGTTAAACATCCAGGAATTTACCTGGTAAAAAAGTCTTAAGAAAGAGTGAAAATAAAGTCTTTGTAAAATGGTTAGGCTTTTCTAACGTACACAATAGCTGGTTCGATAGAAATAATGTTTGCTAGAAGTTGTTATAATAATAATAGTTAATAAGGCTAACATTGTAAAATTATATTAAAATAAATAATACAGACACAATCTTTCTATTGTGTTTTATTATTATCAAACCATTCTTTTAATAAAAAGGTATTTTGTTTTGCACATTGCAAATTATTATTGCTGTGTCTACAACAATGGATGTTATATATTAAATGATTGTTGATTTTTAACTCCGATAGCTTAGAACAACCTAGTGCAAGCAGTTACAATCAGTTACAACGTTTTGCATTAGATAAGTTTCAATCAATTTCTTCTTTTCTAGACCCTTCACAAATACTTCTTCCCCGGGTCGGATAATTTGCTTCAAATAAAGCGCTATATATGATGACACCATTCAAGCCGTTGAAGATCCATCCCAAGAAAGACCATGAATATTCCTTGTCACCCAGTCGTTATGTTTTATATGATCTTGACTCAAACAACTGGACTGCATTGGCAGTTTAAAAATTTGATGCCAAACATCACCTAACAACAAGTCCAAAACCGCAATTTCTTTGCACACAAACTCGTTTTTCTTGTATTTAAATCCCTGAATATCAATTATATATATGTTTGTATATGTAGGTATGTAAATATATGCAGTAAACTTCAACTAATTAAATTAATATTAGGAGCAATCTCCTTATATAGCAGATTACCACCATCTGCGTACTTTGCCAACCTACTTTTCAACCTATCACAAGAGTGAACACACATTTTGAATTGAAACCGGCCCATATGTATTTTCAGCCTCTAAACATAAGTAAAAAACATAAATCAGAATCCACTTTAATTAAACACAATTGACTTGAATGCGATATTTTGCATCTGACCTACTTTATAACTTCTCGCTAGAAAACCTAATTCAAAACAGCTCCACATTTTCTAAGTAAAAAACATAAATCAGAATCCACGTAATTAAACACAATTGACTTGAATGCGATATTTTGAATTTGACCTACTTTATAACTTTTCGCTAGAAAACCGAATTCAAAACAGCTACACATTTTCTCTGCACTTACATACGTGTGTTTTGAAGTCACACACGTATGTTCCATTGAAAGTAATATAAAGCCGGTCTGACTTCAAAACGTGCCCACACGTATTTTACATTGAAAGTATATAAGGCCGGTCTGAATTCAAAACGGTGCACGTGTATGTTACATGGAAAAAACATACGCGTACACCGTTTTGAATTCAGACCGGCCTTACCCCACTACTGCAATTGTACTGAAATATTGGATCAATATTTATAATCAATAATTCAACCGACAAAATCCACCATCTTAAGTGGTTAGAGTTTTGTTGCCAAAGTAGAAACATGTATGCTGCAACAGTTAAGAAAAATTTGAATAAGAATGGTGGTGATGCAAATTGTTTATTGATCGAAGCAATTCAAAATGATAATGCAAATTTTTCATGGGCTGATACAAACACAGAGTTATCACTAAAATCAACACGTCCTACAGCATTTAATAAGTATTGTGAAGTATTAGTATCAACATGGTCAACATTTTTAGATTTGGATTTGGGTTTATTACTGGAAGTTGGTATTTCAACGCGGTATGAACTAAATGCAGTAGTGCAAATATCTAATGTTATTGCTCCAGAAAGCTTTCTATGTTTTAATGTTAAGGAATGGAATGAAATTTTAAGTTTAAGAAGCGAACATTTCATTCGTAATATGCTAGTTCTACAAAAAAAAACCTGTATATAGAAATCAAGAAATATCTATTGGTTATGGCATTAAGATGAATGCAATTTACGATATCTGTAGCAACTTTCCATATATTGGAATAAGTCATAATGGTAGTGCTACGCTCGTTTTTTCTGAGGAAGCAATTAATAAATTATTTTCAATGACATTCATAGTTAACGATTGTTTATTTACAATTAATGATTCTTCAATTGATTACATCTATAATCAATTTATAGATAACATAGCGTCCTCTTTTACCAATCAACGATGATTGTATTATATCTACAGGTAAATTGGTTGCGGAAAATATGCAAGCACTTACGAAATTATCAAGAACCAGCTACTTTATTCAACATTCTTTAGAATTTAAGTTTTATATGAAATTATTGTTGCTTTTCCAAATAAATTTTATGTGATGTAAAAATAAAATGAACTAAAAATTAATTTTTATTATATTTTGTACATTTTTTAACATTACGATAAACTTTCATCATCATAATTATCATACATACTGCTAGATTGTAAATACGAATTCACTAGTTTGTCCAATTTTAATAACTTTGTCAATACATTGTAAAGTTGTTGCATTAATCCTTTGTTTGCACAATAAATGTTAAATATGGATAGATCAAAGTGACCAGATTGAGTTACTTTACCTAGAAGTTCACTATATTCGTGAAATTTGTTTTTATTGATAAAATATAGATGACCATTGGTATATCGAAAAATGGTTGTAATATGCGAAGGAATATCTGGAAATGCATGTGATTGTAAAAAATGTGCTTTGGGTTGCTTAGTACATTCATCGTATTCCATGAGTTGATTTTCGCCATAAAATATCAATGTACGTCCAGTATAGGTATTTACAGCCACATTGACCCGAACACGATTAGGAATGTAAAAGTGAGTGTATGCTCTAGGCCATCCATTGACTAGCTGCATGCTAGGAAATTGCAACAGATATACTTGATTGTTGCTAAAGAAAACCACATCACCATTTGGTTTCTGATATACGGTATCTAAACGTTTAAACGTGTGTGGAAGAAAAGGTAGCCAATCTATTATGTTCTTAGCCGGCTCAATGTAAGTGCTATTTAGAGCTGATATCCAAACCCATTTTTCATAAAACATATATATGCGTTTATTTAGAATTAGAAAATGTTCAACATCAATGCTACATAGGTCTGGCGGCGGTTTATTTGGCGAGGTTGGCTTATTGGGGGAGTTAGGTTTAAAAGCAGCGGTAGTTGATTTAACGGTAGTAGATGATGATGATGATGGTGGTGGGTATATGGACTGTATTCCTGCAATATCATCCTCATGTAAATCAAGATAACGATTTTCTATATATGAATACATAACAGCATTAACATTATTTGAATGTCTTAACCCTAATGTATGACCAATTTCATGAAGTAGCACCTCATAATAACTTATATATCCACTGGGTGGTGAATTTGAGTGTTCCATATACCAAGACTCATCATAATCCATGTGTATTTCGGACACAACATCATCGCTGGATGGATAGAAAGCATGTGCTAACCCACCACCGGGTCCATCAAAATCATCCTTGCACCGCTCATTGGGGTTTGTTGAAGCCCTCATGTAATGATTTTGTTGTTGGAATGTTATTAATATATCATAACTCTGTGGATTGTATATAAATACAAGATTTGTGTGTTTTGCCCAAACTTTAAATGCTTCAACCGTCCGAGCTAAGATGCGAAAATCATTTGTTAACACTGTAATTTAAAACACGCTTTGTCAATTTGGTTTGATGTACATCGTATGCTTCAGAAATATTGTCTTTATTTGTACATCTAGGTTTTGACATTAACTATAAAGTTTCTTTATTTAGTTCACCATCAACCGGCAGTTGGTAATATGTTTGAAATGCTTTTAAGGCATTTTTAATTATCGATTTGCGATTTTCAATACAGGCCCTACTAACATTATGAGTTTCAATATATCCATATTTGTTTAGATAAACGTTTGCCATTTCTAAGCCAAATTCACTGTTTATGTAAATTTCATCTTCACACCTTACTTCGCTGTTGATGGGGAAACTAAAGAAAATTAAAAGCAGTGCGAGTGGAACGACAACAACCTCCATGACTATCAATAATATACTAACAAAAACACTGTTATTTAAATAATATATTACATATGTATTTCAATCATCTTTTATAACAAATAACTATTTTTAAAGTTTACGTATAATGCCAGTAAATGGTTCATATTCAATAAGTACGTCATGCATAATCATGCAGTAAGCAACAGTTTCAACTTCAAATGCTTTTGATGCTTCAATTTCAATTTTTAAATCTGCTACTATATTATGGATGCTTTCGTTTTGTCTGGTGCAGTTGATTACAAAAATTGGCTGCTGTTTAAACTCCTCATAACTGAGAAGAGAACATATCGAACTCTCGAACGGTTCATAATATTGAGATCGATAATTCAAATATTCATTATAAGCATCCATGTACTTGTTGTCGGTAAAAGAAAGGTTTTGCTGCTCATACGGGTATCTTCTATTGTTGATATTAGCCTTTATATTTGTAATGTTTGCATGATTAAATGTAGACGCATCTGCATCCTTATGGTTTTGCTTTTTGGTTTGAAAGGTGATGAATATCCATTGAGGGCGCTGAAAACCCGTACTACTCTTAACAGGCCAAACCAAAGATGTAGTGGACGGTAGGCTTGGATGGGTATACAAGTCACGTGCATGAAAAGCTACTTGTATTCGCGAATTTTTGTTAATTTCTTTGTAAATAAACAATTTTGTGGCATCGTTGAGCATTACGTGTGGTACTTTCCATACTACTTTTGTGAGAGTAATTTTTGGTATAGAAGTACCCCTACAACAATCAATATCAGACTTTGAACGTACCAACGTTAATTCTTGTCGAACGTTGAGCAACGGTGTTTTGTATCTTCGGCAAATCCAAGCACGTGCTTTAATGGTATTGAAGCGCAAAAGAATTTTTAGCTTCATTAAGCAAAGGTAAGGGTTTATTTTCAACACTCCATCCTGCATGCATCATACAACGACTTTGCTCGCGTGTATACGAACAAACGCCTTTGATTGTGCTGTTAATTCCGGGCAATCTAACCGTTTCGATAACCTGATCACCCAGCGTAAATCTAATTTCTTCAAAAGAAACAACATTGCATTATTCGTGAAAGCATAATCCTTATTTTGAGCTTCTGTTGGACTAAGAGTACCTTCCAAGTATATAATGCTGTCATAAGTTGCAGTCATAAGATCAACTTTTGGATAACAATATTGATTTCATCCGAGTTTCCATAGGCGTTTGTCGTATATGGGTGATATGTTCGACGATCATATTCTGTAATCGTATCTTCGGACGCTACACTGTTGAATAGCCCTCTTATTGCGCCTTCCATGTTTATTAAGCACTTTATAACCGAGATATTCTAAAATTGAACGTCCTGATCTGTTAATGCACCAGGTGTTTGCTGACCTGCAGGTTGAGGTGAACTGATTGAGTATACTCTAGCACCAAAATATTAAGCCCCATATTTTTAAGTTCTAATCTAATAGATACTTTCTCTGCACCAAAGTCCACCAATTTACCCTCTTGATTGACCAACCGTAGCGTAATGTTATCTATTTGTTGAACGATCACAGGCAAGTATGTGATGGATACAGGTTCTTTAATTAATTTATATCCAGGCTCTACGTGTACATCAAATTCAAAATTGTATGTGACTGCTCGCTATTCCTATACGCTCCACCAGTAAGATTACACTCCACATGTATATTGGTCGCATCAAATATTTGTACTGATTGTTGAGAGAAATGATTTTTATTTGCCTGATATGTGCCAGGAGTGAACCCAAGCATTTGCCCAATAGCATCATTGCGTTTAAAAATCACTGTGTACATGGATTTCATTTCGCATTGCAATGTGTTATTGTTAGCCTTTAGAATAAACTTCAATGCACTACTTGGGGGGCTATCTATTGCATTGTTTATATATTTTCCAAGTTCAGAAATTTCATATGCTCCAGGTGGGATTGTAATCATTTTTATTTTAGCATTATTATCATCATCGTTATCAATAACATTATTATTATTATCCTTTTTATCATCCAAATAATAAAACTTGTTATTACCTGCATGAATATTGCGTATAGAGTTGCATCCGTAAAACCCCACCAAACCTAACCCATATTTATATTCTGAATCAAGTTCAATTGGGGGGAAATAGTTGGCAGAAAGCACGTTTCCCACACCTGTCAACGTAAACGTTTGTGTCATGACTACCATTAAATTTAAAAATCAAACAACTATATACCATAAAATTATTTATTGTATAAGAAGTTCAAACATAAATGCCCACATATTGAGGTATTAAAATTTTGCTCCCGATTGTAATTATAAGTAAGATTACAGTCTCTTAAGTATCTCACTATTTCAAGCGGTGGTGTTAAATCTCCAGAACTATCATAGTAAATAACTTTCTTGCCACGTTTTTTGTATGCAACCCAGTGCGTTCCATTTCCAACGTTGTCATCTAAGTTTACAATAGCAGATTCGTTTACATGAGGCTTTGCTGGCAGTGCATCACGCATAAATACTCCTCTAAAGAAAGGTAAACCTTTAGCATATTTCTTTAGATCTGAATCAAATAGTGCTCTACGTGGCAAGTTTACAATTTTTTTCAATTGGGTTTTAAGTATAAGGCAAATCCTTTTTTATTGCGCGATGAAAGATATAACCCTTCACCTTTTTTACCTAAAGCTATATCCTCTAAGGTGACATTATGACGTCGATTTTCCTCCAATTGTTTCTTAACTGCCGAAGCATCGTTGACAGCTTTAGCGACCCCTGCAACACCGCCAGCTAGTGCTCCTGCAGCTGAAAGACCTGCAAATAGTGACACTAGAAATGGAAGAAAGCCTCCCGCTTTAGGTATGGGAATAATTCGAGGAAATCGCACTCTCTTTTTTCCACCAGCGGTTTTAACTGCTTTTCTTGCAGCAAGTAAACTCATATTGATAAATTTCTTCACATTTGAATCTTTGACAATATGCTTTACAGCAGTTCTAATTGGTGTCAATATGCCCCTTTAAATGAACAACACTGTCTCTTTTCTTCCTCTTTATCTTTCTTGATGTAACCCCATACCCAGTTTGGTTTAATTTTTATTGCATTGGTTACGGCCCGCGGCTGCTTTCTCCAAACTGAGCGTTGTTCGATTTCACTCGGTTCCAAGCGCCTTCTGCTAGAACTTTATTAGCTCTGTGTCGTGCGGTCAAGTCGTCAAGGCGTCGCCGTGGATCAATGTAGTAAGCGTAAGGCTACGGATCCCAAGGTCCCGGGTTCAAATCCCGACACGGTCGACTGCTTGAAAAATGACAGGTGAGCATTTTTCACAAAAATTACGCCCTCGTTCGGATGAGAGGTTAAATGGAGGTCCCGTGTGTGAGTGTTGTCACGCACGTTAAAGATCCCTACCTTGCCTGGAACGGCAAGGGTTCGGCAAAATTCTAAATTTCCAGGCAACAAAAAACTCGCCTCCTGGCCAATGTAGTACCTACAGGTGGAGCATTGGAAATGTAAATGAACGGTCAAGTCGTCAGGGTTTTGAGCATAAGCAATATCGTGATCGCGACACAATCTATCTAGATCGTTAATGCCGGAATCACCTCGTACTAATCGTTCTTGTAACTTGGTGCCTGGCCCACAAAATTGGTATCCCGGTACATGAAGCTCTACCGGTAATTTGTTTATCAAGGTGTTTAGAACACCCCTTCCTTTACAACGTTTAGCCATCAACTGATTAGTATTATTAAAACATTCGACTTAATATGAAGTTTATACGGCAGCCTCAACAATTAAGTATAGACGATCATAATTTTTTAAAATCTGAAGTTGTGGGAAAGCATGGACCTTTATTTCCAACATCAATCAGGGCGATAATATGCGGACCATCAGGATGTGGAAAGACCAATGTAATGATTAGTTTATTGGAGGCACCACACGGATTAAGGTTTGAAAATGTGTGTGTATTCCAAATCATTGGAACAAGCTAAATACAAATATTTAGAGCAACTTTTTAAATCTATAAAGGGCATTAAGTACTAAGCCTATAGCGATAAAGAGAATGACATTCTCCCCTCCAGAAGCAATCAGTAAAAATACGACAATGATATTTGACGATATTTCATGCTTAAATCAGGATATAATTCGCGAATATTTCAGCAGGGGTCGACATTCGGGTGTAGATTCATTTTATCTGTGTCAAACGTATTCTAAAGTACCAAAACAATTAATACGTGATAATGTTAACATAGTTGTCCTATTTAAACAAGATCATTTAAATTTAAAACACATATATGATGAACATGTTGGTACCGATATGACTTTTGATCATTTTAAATTAATGTGCTCGCGATGTTGGCTGGAAAAATATGATTTTCTATGCATTGCAAAAGACTTTAATTATGGACGATATCGAAAGGGATTTGATTGTTATATAACAATATAAACTTTCTATAACCGCTTTACTGCAGCTCAGTTTCTACTCTGCAAGCCAACAAGATGGATGTCACTGATAGAACGATTAAAGAAAGATTAACGAAAACTAGACGTTCAATTAATCGTAAACTTAAAGCTCTTAAGAGGGGTGAACTTGATACTCAGCGAATGGTTGAAACAGCATATAAACCAATAATTGAACCATTACTACAGATTGCTAAAACAAAAAAATATGCATCTGTTAACCATAAATTGAAATCAAAGTTGGCAGTTGCAGATAGTTCTGCTGATGTTGCTGTTCTTAGCATTTTGCCTAAAGTTGAAGTAAAGGATGATGATGATGATGATCATGTTGTTACTGGTGAATTTCTAGAACGATATGAGCATCCTTTACCTAGAAAATGTATAGAACTAATCATGCGAAATTCAGAAGATGAAATCGATTATGGTCATAGTGTTCTCCGATACGATGCTAGTACAGATCACTGGAGTATGGGAAATGCTTTAGTTACCATAACACCCAAATCAGCTGATTTAGTTATAAATGGTAAAACTTATAAAGGCACTCCAGGATTATATGAACTTTTAATACTTAAAAAACCTGAAAAGTATACCAAGAATGATCAAAAGGAGTACAGAAAGATTTTAGAACGATCTTAAACGGAACTATGATCCTCAAAACAAAATTATTGGCTCCAGATTGTATAAGTACATCAAAATTATTAAACCAATACTAGATGCGCTAGTAGGATATGGTCTGTTGAAAGAAGTCAACGCTAAAACAAAGGAGTATGTGTACTGAAACACACCTCACGAACTAGTTGAGCGACTTAGATTGTTACACGCATCAAAATCGGCAGGTCATACTGATCACAATAATGAAATAATTAGTATTGAAGAAGAGCTCAGAGAAGAAGGAATCATTGCATAATAGCATTTTGAAAGATGGGTATCAATAAGTTTGGTACACATTCCTCCACAAAATATCGGCTTCATTATACATTTGATGATCAATATGATATGCAATACAAAAAACTTTGTAATGTTATAGAACCACAAGCTGATTATAATGCTGCCAATAAGCGATACGTGGATACCTGTATTAGTAATTTACACAAACAGCTGCTGAATACAATTGAGGAAAAGTGTAATGTGCAAACAACATCAACTTCACCAGCATCAACCTCTATAACCTCATCAATCTCACTAACTACAACACCAGCTTTGTCATCTCCAACGTGTTGCAAGGTTCCAATCGTTAGTATTATTATTGATGTCAACGGTTTCGACTGCCGGTTGCACATCAAGAGAAAAAAAATAATAGTTACCCAGTATTGTGCACTTTCCATATAATGTCAAAGCTTGCCGTTGTTGAAGAATTGTATAAAGCAGCCAGAAAAAATTTTCCTAGAAAACGTACTATTATTAAACACAGAGACGATCTCTGGCAAGCCGACTTTATCGAATTTGATCAATATTTTAAGGAGAATGTCAATTATAGGTATGTGTTGGTGGTAATAGAGTGTTATTCAAAATATCTATGGACACGTCCTTTAAAATCAAAAAATGCGATTGATGTTTGCCAGGCAATGACATCCATTTTTAACGAAGGCCGTGTGCCTGATAATTTACAAACCGATAATGGTAAAGAATTTTACAACAGCAGATATGAAAAATTAATGAAGACGCATAACATTAATGATTACTCTACATTCAGTACAAAAAAAGCTGCCATAGTTATACGAGTAATTAGAACGTTAAAGAATGAATTATTTAAACAATTTAGCCTTAGACGTAAATGTAAATGGTTGGTTGCATTGCCTAATATTACTCAATAGTATAATAACAAAAAACATTTGAAAATTAAAATGAAGCCTAAAGATGTCACCGAATTCACATATTTACCAATGTTTAATGCCCTGAAAGTAATGGGGATGATAAAATTTAAAGTTGGCGACCATGTCCGAATTTCGAAATATAAGTCTGATTTTCCTAAAGGTTACATGCCAAATTATTCCACAGAAATCTTTAAAATTGTTAAAATAGTAGTTGGCAACCCTGCTACCTATCTACTTGAAGATTCTAAAGGTGAACCGATTTTGGGGCAATTTTATGCAGAAGAATTGCAGAAAACCTCACATCCTGATGTTTTTCTTGTTGAAAAAGTGTTACGTCGAAAAGGAGATTGTCTATTTGTAAAATGGTTGGGGTTTGATAATTCTCACAATTCATGGATAAAAAAATCCAATTTGTAATGGCGGGGGAAGTGGGGGTTTTACAAAAAATAAAATGAACATTTTTCTCACGTGATTTCAGTATCGCAAAAGGTCTTTGCAATCATGGTTAAAGAAAGTAGTGTTGAAAGTGATTATTATGATTTTGATGTATCATCATCATCATCCGAAGATGTTGATTATGATGCTGCAATCAATCAATATCTAGATAAAGTTGAACATGCTAGCAAAAGTGAACATTATTTACTGCTACAAACCACATTTCCACTCTCATACTATAACATCAAAGTAGGTCTATCTCCAGCTCGGCAGTTTACACCAGCAATTGATTTAAATCGACATAGCTACTTACATGATGATGGTAACAATAAAATTAGTTTAAGCGATGTTGAGTGGAATCACCTTATGGAACTGCTTAATAACAAAGTTAACTTCTTTACTATGCAACAACCATTGGGTGGTAATGGTAATGACGATGATTCAATCATTGACACGTGCAAGTTACAACAAGTTGTATACAATGATGAAAAGTTTTTAAAACTTACTAAACATGATGTTGAATATATGCTTTGTGAAAATGATGTAGTTCAGATTTTGGAAGCAAATCAATGTGTAGTGGTTGATCAAGTAAACCTCTTAAAAGAAATGCATACTATAGAAATGTTTTAGATTTAGTGAAAAATTATTCTAATAATGATGAATATTGCATGTTTCAGACTTTGGAGGCTTTTAATAATTTATGTAATTTATGCAGTTTGTATATTGGTCTAAAGCAATGTATCTTTTACTATTATGATAGAATTTTATGCGATTTGAATGATTTAAAATAGTGTATTCAGTTCAATAATATACAAATTGAGAAAACATTTTTATTTCTATTATTACATATACAACAACCGCAATCCATTATACAACATTTAAACTTGTGTAATATAATCAATATGAGAATAATATTCTGAGTCATCAATTACTTGAAATAAAGGCATTCTTTCACATCTGCAACACCAATAACTCATGTTCCATATAAGATCCGGTACTATACAAGCATCTTCAAATACCATAAATTTTGTATTTTTAATTACACCCTTAACACCTCTCATACATTCCTTGCAACATGAATAACTCTCAGTAGAAGCTGTGATAGTACTTAATTTTTCCCAAGAATGTACAACTACATGATTGTATCGCTCTGCAAATTAAGGCATGCGATTTGTTGGGATATACATTAAACACATGTATTGCTCTTCAGACAAAGGCTTTGTAAAATCACACTTATGAAGTATGTCCTCTTCATCTGTTGTTAAAACAGTATCCAAAAAATGATTCCATCCTATTTCCTCAAATATGTATAGGTATTCTGCTAGAAAACTGGAATATATTATTGGATTGATGTGTTCTTTTATATACATTATATTGATTTTAGTTGGATCGTTGTGGTAGTTGACCAACTTGTCCAAATACTTCGACACATGCTTGTCAAAATCATTTTGTAGTAGCACAGATTTAAGAAATTTGAGGTTAACTTCATAAATATCTGCACTATTAAACATTCCAATAACTGTTCTTTTTATGTCTTTGTAGACTGTTTTTGGAAGTATTGATTTTAACATACCAATATGACTCTGGTTGGTTAACCCAATTTGATTCAGTATTGTTTTTATGCTAATTGTCAGTAAACTTGGCACTTCAATTTCTTTTTGTTTAATGTTTTGATTTTCTACTAATTGTTCAACATCCATACTGTTAACTATAATGGGAAGCGGTTATCTGTAAAACAAATAAAATATTTAGCAAGCTTTTCTTAATTATTGCTTGTTTTAAACTTCTAAAAAGATATTTATTCCATCATCGCGATACTATAATGTCCCCACGGTAATGTATCATATGAATGTCGTATTAGACGACGTTTATCATCATATGGACTTAATGCAATTTTTTCCTGAATTATTGTAAATACATCATGAGCGTAGGAACGGAACGTAGCTTGTTTAAGTTTTTTTTCTTTAAAATCTTTTAAACATGAAACTTAGTTTTCAAAAGTTATTTCATTTTTTACTACATTATATTCGATACCTTTGGATTTTTTATAACACCGTGATTACGTGTTTTGTTTTCCTTCTCATTTGGATTGCATTCCAACTTGTAACTATACATTTTTGATCGTAACCCAGCAAAATGTGTTATTATTACTCCGTTTGTTTCATCCTTCATGAGCCCCAAAGCTTTGTTGTTAACCTGAGGTATTCCATAGCGATTATTTACATCATACCCAGAAGTGTCAAACTTTGAGAGATTTGACTTAATAAGTTCGTTATATACATCGCCACAAGTTAACTCATAAACAAACGAATCGGTATCGCTATACATGAGCTTGCAATTTTCCACCTTCATGATTGGAAGCATAAAATTGTAGTGAAAATTGTACATACAAATTTTAGAAATATCTAATATGGATATACCAACATATAATGGTTTATTAAAGATTAATTCGGTTTTGTTTAGCTCAATAGCCATTAACTCATCATCGAAAATTGTATAACTATGAAATATGGGGCTTGCTATCCAATTTTTCGCTCCATAATGACCCTCCCAACGTTTAACTAGCTTTACAACACGGCGCTTTCGAATATTTTCCATTGTTTTTTCAAATACCGTATTGTTCATTAATTTGAATAAATTTTTTTCGAACTCATTCTTTGCAAGTTTCCGAAGCTCAGTATTCAAATCAATATAGGACTTTAACCAACAACTTTGTTTAAATTTTAAAACTCGATGGATTTTTGTCAATTTAAGCCCGTTTAACAACGCCTGTTTAAGATTCCTGTAATGTAAAATCGACTTAGTTTTATTGGATAAGGTGGTCATTAATTTAGGTAATTTTGATCCTGGAGGGATCTGATGTTCTGCACAAAACGGCATATCGCGGTGTAAATCATGTAAATATTCAGGATACTCCAAATCAACCTCCAAAATATATCCATCTGGAGCATCATCTAGAATTGAAATAATATCGAGATTAATGTCAACCCATTCAAAGTCGCCGTATGGTAAAGCTTGCGACATTGCCCACCTGTAAAGACTGTTGGCATCCAAATATAGAAGATATTTGGATTGTTTAGATGCATCATAATTATGCGTGTATCTATTGTTAGCTTCGGAATATCGGTTGCTCACCTGACTGATACCACCTCTAATAGCGTTTTCAATAAACATAATTTTATCGATGTCTAACTCTAACTTACATTTTGTATGCTTAAGCATGCAATCTCAAGCATATCCCGGTAAGGTAAAATACCAAGCAGGATCGAGCCCATATGTGGCAAACGACTTTTCGCGAAATTGTTCAAAAACACCCGTTAACAACATTATATCGGTTTTCATATAAAGTAAGGCATACTCCGAAATGTTTTTTTATTTGAAATGCATTCCAAACTTTTAGAGCATGGTTATACATATCCTCAGTGGCATGTTCACCAGTCAACATGCTATAGAAGTTTTCAATTTTTGGAAGTTTAAATTCATTCAGTTTAGACATTGAATCAATGTACTCGTATCGAAATACACCTTTTCTTGTTAATAAGTTCAATTTATTTGAACAGACATTTAAAAATTCTTTCGATAAATATTTGTAATTTGAAGGTTGCAATGTGGCCACTAAACTGTCTAAAGATGAATTTAAAAATCTCAAAGAATCAATGAAACGAAACTTTATCCTAGTATCACCATCATCATCAGCATCTAGATCGCTCAGAGTAAATGAAATGTATTTCTCTTTGTTTATTGGCAATAAACTAATATTACCCTTTTTTGATAATTCTCGTATCATGAAATGGGAATCGTATCCACTCATATTATGAAACACAACCGGCACAACAAAACTAGTTCTAAAGTTGAGGTTACAATGTTGGTGTGTAAAACCTCTAAAGTTGCCAGTAAAGTGGCGATGATAGCGTTTTCAGAAAATGCATTTTCACATATAGAGCAATGTGTTGCAATAATGTTAACATGAGGTTCAATCATTGGTTCAATATGTTTAAATTTACTGCGAACAAATTTTGCAACTTCCACCATTTCGTTTGCAAACCAATCTATACAATCTTCCCCCAAATAATTTTTAAAAAATGATAACGATTCATGATTGTCACATTTTAAACAATAACCAGCACTAAAAGCTTTATGATGTTGATACTTTAAAGTACTTGGAATATTTTGATAACTATGATTTTTAACAGGTTTTAAAATAGTCTCAAAATCGGAATAAATTATAAAAGGTACTTCTTGCTTATAAACATAATTCTTAAATTCAACATGATGATGAAATATGAAATTCTACAGATATTTACTTTTTCACAATATTTAGAGTGATCATTTAATTTATCGAAGGTGTTAAAGTAATTCAGACAACGATCGCAAATATATTTTCTATGTTTATGTTTATTTAGTTGGTTGCCAATAAGCCGCGATAAACTTTTTAATCCAAACATAATGGTATTTTATTTCAGCATTTTCAAAATCCTGACTTGGAGTATTATAATCGTTTACGTTTGGAAAATATTGATCTTGAATTATGAGTAAATTTACATGCTTCTCAGCTTTCTGCATAGTAAGCCTTGTTGGCACCACAGTTTAGAACGACTTTTCTTTAGTGCAACTTAATTCTAAACTGTATACATTTATGAAAATTTTATTCATATTTTCAAATTTTGAAATATTTTTAATCGACATTGGCATTTCCAATTTTTTAACATTCAAAACTAATCTGTAGTGTGGATATGAGGATGTGAGGTTACTTCTTATCTTAGAGGGATTTAATGCTGAAACAATTGCCCAAAAAAAGCAACACTCATCTGAATTTTTCACGTTAATACATGCATATTTCTTTGAAATTTGCTTTGGAAGCGGAATAAAAGATGAAACACGTCCATTGCCCATTTCATATTTATTTATATTAACCCCCATCGATATAATTTTTTTTAACGCCCACCCTGATTTAGATTCTTGAAACTCCGATAGTTTTGTTATTAGTCTATCAATCACATTATCGCGAAACCATGATGTTAAATCCGTTCCTACGTCAATCGCCACATTTTTCGTATCAAAATGTTTAAAATCCGTTATATTATTTTCATCAGAATTAGACGTTTTAATGAATTCCCCGCAAAGTGTAATATTAATTTTGATTAAATTTAATTTTTTTAAACTATTTTTTATTTTAATTTTAAGCACCTTAAAACAATCATTAAAAAATGCCATCAAATCTTTATGATGCATGTTTATTATAACGCCCGTTCTAATTCTTCTTGCAAAAGCGGAAACCAAATCTATCCATTTGACTCCCAAACGTGGTGGTTGTGAAACAGATCGAATGCCGCTTCCTACATGAAAATTTTTAATTGATGATTGGATGCTTTTTAACAATCCCATATTGGTTTGCATTTGCCTTAACTGGCCTAAATTTAAGTCGCCATGTCTAACCGCCTTTGCAAATAACTTTAAGTATCGTTTGATATATTTTAACAAAATTTCAGCTTCTTTAATTGTATACCTTTTAAATAAAATATTGCAGGCGTTATTAACTTTAAAAACAATTTTGCTAATTAAGGTATGAATATGTTCATTCATTATTCAAAACAAGCAATAATTAAAAAAAACATTCCAATTATTTTTTTGCTTTTCTATATGGGTTCTATTCTGTAGGAAACAAGATGATTGGGTCTTTTAGTATCAATTAGTTCTAATATGGTTATTGCGTACTTTCCAGAACCCAATTCATCAATGTATTTTCTCCACAATTCCGTGTTGCGTTGTGGCAGAAATGAAATATTGTCCGCTAACTCAATAGGAACACAATCACCATATTTGGAATGTACTATTCTTGCTCTGTAAATTCTTTGTGGAACGTTTAGTGGCAATTTGGCTAACCTCTTTGCCTCTTTTCTAGAGCCTACAACGGACTGTTTATTATTGTTTTGTATTACTTGATCCATCTACAAGCAACAGCAGAGAATGTTGTTACAAGCTTGCAAATATTATAAAGCAAAAATATTCTTTTTACGTTATATATATATATATATATATATATATATATATATAGGGGTTGGCGATACGGGATTTTGCGTATCGAATATCGATACATATTCTATATCGATATGTATCGATATATCGAACATCGATATGTATCGGTGCGTATCGATATATATCGATACGTATCGATTTGTATCGATGCGTATCGATTCGTATCGATTCGTATCGATGCGTATTGATACGTATAGATACGTATCAATACGTAGCAGTACGTATAGATATATATAGCGATTCGTATCGGAACGTTTAGATGTGTAGATTAAGTATACATATCGAGACGTAGCGATACGTATCGGTACGAATCGATACGCATCGATAATTTATCTACTCTTTCTTTGGGAATAAAATCACAAGATCGTTTTAAAATAATGTATTTACTGACAATTTGATTTTTCACTTAAGATTTCTTGTTATTAAAATAAATAAAGTTTCAAGTTTAATATTTGTGACATAAGTATATATATATATATATATATATATATATATATATATATATAGGGTGGGCAATACAGGATTTTGCGTATCGAATATCGATACATATTCTATATCGAATATCGATACGTATCGATACATATCGAGTATCGATATATCGATATATATTTTTCGCTCTATCGGGAGGGGGGTCGATACGGGGGTCGTAACGATACGTATCGATATATCGATACGCCGACGTAGCCTTATATATATATACAATGTCTAATAAGTCATCTACATACAATCACCAAACCGCTAAAAGTAAAAGAATTTTTATTGCCACATAAATTAAATGTATAATTACATTTAAATATTTAAATATATTCAAATTGCTAAAATGTAAGCAAGAAATCCTTGATATAAGATCAAATTAATTTTTTTATTTGAGAGTCAAATAAATCGTGATGAAAGGTGGTATAATTTGCATACCAAGAAGGAAATATACGGCATACCTGTCTTAACATGTTTTTGCAAACACACCTATGTTAATTAAATCCATTATATTAAAAGTTGAATGTCGGCATGATTTGCATATATATTACCAGAGAGCTATAATTCCAATAAAAAACACGAGGTTATATTCTAGATTTCGACTGCGAATTCTTGTTATTTTATCTTGGCATTGAAATCATGAGAAGTGAACGACTTTTTTTCACAAGATTTTACCTGCAGCGTTTAAAAATTTGACCCTTTATATAACATTTTGTATATTTTCTAAATGTTATTTGCTACTTCATACAAAACGCAGCTTATGAGGACAGCTAAAAAATTCTTTATCACTTGCACGCGTTTGATTAATATAACAAAATTCTTCACCGCGTTTTAATTTTTAGTTTAACCTACCCAGAAAAATCTCCAAAGCGATCAAGAACCAACACGTGAACTCCGTTCTACACACACCATTTTGAAAAAATGTATAACACCTTTCCCATCTTATTTAATATTTAACACGGGAACGTTGCTAAAAAATTTTCTTAAAAAAATATCTCCACCCTCCGCGCGCGCGCACCCTCCCACGACAAAAATCTAACGATCCCCCCGAACGCACAGCCCGAGAACAAAGACCTAACGACCCCCCAACGTACCAAATTTACATACAAAGACAATTCTGTTCTCAAAGCGACATAAACATATCTTGCTGTGCGTTTTGTTTCTCAAAGCGGCTTAGCTATTCATTTTGTTCTCAAATCAGCGTATACATATCTTGCTGTGCATTTTGTTCCTCAAAGCGGCTTAGCCTACCTACTAGCGTGTTGACGCGGGAATATTTCTAGAAGTTCAAAACGGTTACACAAAATTTGGAAAAATATTAATTTCGATTAAGTATTTCGCGTAAAGTGTGGCCAAGAGGGCATAGTTTTATGATATAAATACTCTGGGAGAATTAGGAGGGCTCTCTCTTTAATTTTGCATCGCTTCACAACGTATTATAATCAACTGACAAAGCTTGTGAGTATTAAAAATTTGTAACTTTCAGTGAAATGGTATGAGATTATTTGTGGCCTTATAGTTAGTAACGCGAGTATAATAGAGTGTAATTTAAATTTAACTGAGATCCACGAATACTTTAACAAGCTCGTAAATTAATAATGCAATAATAAACAAGTATAATATACTTGGATTTGGATGTTGGAATTGGTGTTAATTGGTAGCACGAAGCTCAGCTTAAACTGAGTTGTCATCTATAAATAGCTGGAGGCAGCAAGCGCGCTTAATCACGAAGCTGAGGTTTTTCAGGAATATAGAACTTCTTCAACAGAGAAGGACTTTTGACGCTTTTTCCAGGTAACGTATTTGAATTTGTTGTTTTTTTTCTATAATCTGTTGAAATTATTTGTGATGTGTGAGTGAACTTTGATGGTTATTTTTGGTAATTTAACGTACTGAAAAAGATACGTATAACTGACTATTATTATGGTATTTTGGAATATAAAACAAAAGGTGTACGTAAAGCTTATTATATTTCTTGATGAATTTAAATTTAATTGTTAAGAGTACATGGGTTTATTAGGTTTGTAGTTATAGTATGCAAAGTGGAAAGCATACATTAATAAACTGGGTTATCATGAGCTCACCATACTCCAGTGTGTGGTAATAAATAAAGATAAGGTATTTTTTGGGGCCCATTTACTCCTGTTGCATTAAATGTGTTTGAAATTTCAATTTTAAAAACAAAAACTTTACAAAGATAGCATATATTGAGGTGCAACTTGAGCACCGAACTGTACATAACCATGAATTATTATTTGTAAATAGTGGTAAATAAATATTGTATGATTGTTGTATTATTTTGTGATTTTATTGAATTGTGTGTGAACGGTAAAGAGAATGATAGTAAATTTAGGTATCCGAGAGAAGGCGCAGCTGAGCTAGCCAGGGAAGCTGCTGAAGAAACTAATTTGATGAAGCGGAATTTGGGTAAGAAATTTTTGTGAAATTTTATATTTTTGAAAATAATTTTTTTTTGAAAACTGGCAAGGTCCGGAGCTAGATCAAAGTTCCACGGCAATTTATGACTCCCAATCTGTGGGGCTCGAATGTTTTTTAGAAAGTACCAGTTCCTGTGACCAAAAGGCACATTCCACGGCAATTTATGGCGACCCGAACGAGAGGCAAAAGCTCCAAATAGAATTGTAGCAATTTTATTCCAGGTAACTGGCGATCTGAGAGAGAGAGAGTCTGTTTTGTATAAATTTAAAAATTAGTCTGAGTGTGTGTGGAGTGATTTGAACGTATGCAGAGAAAGAAGTGGTTAAGGTGCCAAGGAGTGGAAATTGGAAGTGACGTTAGTGCTTTGTGTGATAAAAATTCGAAAATGGAGGAAGCTGAAGGTAGTAGGGATCAGTCGAGGACGGAATCAGGAGAAGCTGGAAATGAATTAATGATGAGAATGTTAGAGGAAATGAGTTTAAGTAGGGAAGAATCGAACAGGAAGTTTGAGGAGATAAGAGAAATGGGTGAAGAATAAAAAAAAGAGTGGAGCAGATAAATGAGACGTTAAGCAAGGTTAGAGAGGACTCCAATAGGAAATTTGAAAGGATGAATGAGACATTAACAGGAGTTAGGGAAACCCTAAGTGAAAAAATAGATAAGACGAATAAAGAAGTTTCGGATTTTAAGAATAGCTTGACCATAAAAATGGGGGAAGTTGAAAATCAGGTAGATAAAAATGAGCGTGATATTAGAGGTTAAAATCAGGAAATGAGACAATTAAGGACAGATGTAAGGATTTTCTGTGAGGACAAGATTAATGCTAAAATGACTGAGGTAACGGACTCGTGTAAGGATCAGTTAGGTCGGGTACAGAGAGAAGTGACAGGGATTAAACAAAATGTAGCAACTTTGATGGGGGATGGTCCAAGATTTGTAACAGGCAATATGTCGCTGGAGCAACAAATGAAATTTTATGGGGATAGTAGGGTAAACCCTCAGATATTCATAAATAACATTAGAGGTTTTTATAAATAATTTATATGACGAACAGGCGAAACTAAATGTTGTGAAGGCTTTACTAAAAGACAATGCTGAAGCTTGGTACAATTTGATTGGACAAGAAATAGACACTTACACTGACTTCGAGGAAAGGTTTCTGAAACATTACTGGAGTGACCATAGACAGGACTAGGTACGAGACGATCTGATCACAGGTAAATTTAAAGGGGAGTATGCAGGAAGTAGGGAGCTATATGCTATACGAAAGTATAGCATAGCTAAGCAACTTAACCCACCATTGACGGACAGACAGATTATTAAATACTTATCACGACACTTTGAGGTTGAGGTGAGGCAACATGTAGCGTTGCAGAATATTGTGAACAGAAAGATGTTTCTGGAGTACCTGCAAAAGTACGATGACGTTAACAGTGGACGACCTAGAGAAAGTAGGAAAAGACAAGTCAATGCAGTAAGATTTGAACTACGGGACAACTACGCAAGACGGGGGAATAATTTTTCATACCAGAGACAAAATTGGGAACCTCGACGGACGTTTTTCAGGAGCAACAGTGTAGGTAGGGGACCTGCACCTAGACCGGGACCAACAAGACAGAACAGTTCACCGGACATGAGGGGGACATCTACAACAAGCAGGGAAGGTAACAACATGGACAGAGTTGAGACGCCAAGGACATATGCGGAAGTGGTAGCAAGACCAGGGCCGAGTAGGGAGACCAGACCTGGACAGGATTTTTAGAGCAGGACAAACCACTAGACAACACTGTGTACAAGTACAAACATCCTAGGGAATTTTTAAAAATAGAGGAAGACTATGAGCCAGAAATTATAGAAAAATTTTGTTTGCCCATAATTGAGATTAAAATTTTTGAGAAAAATTAAGGAGCATTATTAGATTCAGGAGCTGAGGCGAGTTTAGTATCGGAGGAATTCGTCAATGAAATTAAAGATAAAGTGTGTGACAGGATAATGCCAATAAAAAGAAGTCACCTGGTTGCGTCGAATAAAAAGCAATTTTCTGTTGTGAATAGCGTGGTCATGTTAAAAGTAGAGTTAGATTCAGTAAGCTGTGAACAAGAATTTATAATTGTACCTGGGTTAAAGTTTAAAGGGATATTAGGGGTCGATTGTATGATAAAGTTAGGTGTTATGATTGATATGAAGAGGAAAATAGTTAGGATTGGGGATAGGATATTGCCCTGGGAGGCATGTTATGATGTCACAGAAGATGACATGGGGTTATGTATTAATAGTATAGAGGGAGATGATGAAGAAGTGAAAGAGATCGACTTAGGTGAATATAATGAGGAAAAGTTAGATGAGGTACAATTGGTAGGGAAAGAAGGGACTGAACAAATAGAGGTAGAGTCAAGCGCAGCATTAATAGTGGATAACGAGTCAGAATTAAGAAAAGTAGAAGTAAAAACAGCATTATGTGACACACAAGAGGTAAATGTAGGCATAAGTGAGTTAAGGGGCAAAGATAATTTTGGTAATTTGAATTTGAATTTAAAAGATTTTTACGGGGTGAATATTGTACATGAAGGGTCTAGAAGAGATGAAAAGTTTTGTATAAAGGGGAAAGATAAAGATGTTGAAGTAGTATCGTTGGGTTTGTCCGCAGAAAAAGAAATTATAATAAATAATAAACAGACAAGTATAGGGAATGAAGAAGAAATATTTAAGAGTGAGGATAATAGGGATGAATTTATTTTATGTGAAGTAACAGGGATCATAAGTATAGAAATAGAAGGAGGAGAAATAGGGATGAAGAGTATTAGGATTGTAAAAAGAAAGACTTGGAGGGTCAAGAAAGAGTTAGATTTAAAGAAGAAAATGAAGGTTAATGGACAAAATTATAGAGAAAGGTGAATGGTAGTATAGAAGTTCAATAGTTAGATATAGAGATAGGTGTATATAGAAAAGTAGAAGTAGAAATAGGACAAATATGGACAGGTGTATATAGAAAAGTAGAGATAGGTGTATAATAGAGTAAAATTTAAATAGATAGGGATAGAAATAGGTGTATATAGAAAAGTAGAACTAAGTGTTTATAGAAAAATAAAATTAGGTATAGGATAAATATGGGAGATAGTTAGATATAGATATAGAATTAGGTGTATAGTTAGGATAAGATATAGATAGTGATAGTAGGTAGGGTTAAAAGATATGAAAAGTCAAGGTGAACAGAAAAGTACAAAAGAGGTACGTAAAGAGTCAATAAAAGACTAAAGGGTGAAATAAAAGAAGAAAATACAATGAAATAAGAGAGGGAAAAGTTAATAATAGATAGAAATAGTTAGGTAAAAGGTAGCGATAGGTGTGAATAGGTAATTAGAAATAAAGATAGGTGTAAATAGATAGAAATAAGTAGAGATAAGTGTAGAAATAGATAGAAATAGGTAGATAAGTAGTCATAGGTTGGATAAATAGGCATAGGTAGGGTTAGGTGAGTAGATAGGTGTATAGAAATAGCATGTAAAATTAGATTAAAGGGTAGATATTTAAATTAAAGAAAACATGGAGTAGTTTTCCTAGAAAATTAAAATAGGGGGATTATGTAGTGGATTTAAAGGGTTAAATTTGGGTATAAACAATGCAATTTCAAACACCCTGTGTAGAGAGAGGAACATAATTCACGCGCAAAATTCATTTCATTTATTTAATTTAAAATTATCAAGCATTGACATAATTTTATAATTAGGGATTAAAAGTTAATAGGTTCATAAAGAAAATCAATGGTATAAGCCAATAGAAATTATTAATTAATTTAATTTAGTTTAATTCAACGGGTTATAACTTCAGAAAACGCATCAGAGCATGAAAAATCGATAATCCTAAGGCGAAAAGCTTTCTTAACAAACAAACAGACGTCGGTTATATAGAATACCTTGAAACGTAAGCTCCGAGAACTGTTATTTTAAACGATCATTAATTGAGCACACCTGCATGTTGGAAAGGTCACCTTCCGCTTATTTGTGAAGATAACAAAGCGAGCTTCAAGGAAATATTGTTCAACCGTCGTTGGTTTCGCATAAACGCTAACAAAAGTTTCTTAAAGAGCAGAAGGGATGAACAATCAATGATATGCTACAGAATGACCGGGCATAAAAGCATGCATTTTAGTAGGCACGTATTCGATCCACGTGGAGTCCATAAAGACACGGGCAGCTATATCGATTTTCTACAACGCAAGCAAGGCTAGAACGCGACCTCAAATATGCATAAGACAGGAATAGAGATATTACAGGCGGAGTTTTAAGACGTTACTGAACTATATGATTGTTTGAAATAGATAGTTTTAGAACAGACGAACACACGATAGGTGGATGTGATAGTTTGTCTGATATAGCGTGTTGACGCGGGAATATTTCTAGAAGTTCAAAACGGTTACACAAAATTTGGAGAAATATTAATTTCGATTAAGTATTTCGCGTAAAGTGTGGCCAAGGGGGCCTAGTTTTATGATATAAATACTCTGGGAGAATTAGGAGGGCTGTTTCTTTAATTTTGCATTGCTTTACAACGTATTATAATCAACTGACAAAGCTTGTGAGTTTTAAAAATTTGTAACTTTCAGTGAAATAGTATGAGATTATTTGTGGCCTTATACTTAGTAACGCGAGTATAATAGAGTGTAATTTAAATTTAACTGAGGTCCACGAATACTTTAACAAGCTCGTAAATTAATAATGCAATAATAAACAAGTGTAATATACATGGATTTGGATGTTGGAATTGGTGTTACTTGGTAGCACGAAGCTTAGCTTAAACTGAGTTGTCATCTATAAATAGCTGGAGGCAGCAAGCGCGCTTAATCACAAAGCCGAGGTTTTACAGGAATATAGAGCTTCTTCAACGGAGATGGACTTTTCCAGATAACGCATTTAAATTTGCTGTTTTTTTTCTATAATCTATTGAAATTATTTGTGATGTGCGAGTGAACTTTGATGGTTATTTTTGGTAATTTAACGTATTGAAAAAGATACGTATAACTGACTAGTATTATGGTATTTTGAAATATAAAACAAAAGGTGTACGTAAAGCTTATTAAATTTCTTGATGAATTTAAATTTAATTGTTAAGAGTACATGGGTTTATTAGGTTTGTAGTCATAGTATGCAAAGTGGAAAGCATGCATTAATAAACCGGGTTATTATGAGCTCACCATACTCCAGTGTGTGGTAATAAATAAAGATAAGGTATTATTTGGGACCCATTTACTCCTGTTGCATTAAATGTGTTTGAAATTTCAATTTTAAAAACAAGGACTTTACAAAGATAGCATTTATTGAGATGTAGCTTGAGCACCGAACTGTACATAACCATGAATTATTATTTGTAAATAGTTGGAAATAAATATTGTATGATTGTTGTATTATTTTGTGATTTTATTGAATGGTGTGTGAACGGTAAAGAGAATGATAGTAAATTTAGGTATCCGAGAGGAGGCACAGCTGAGCTAGCCAGGGAAGCTGCTGAAGAAACTAATTTGATGAAGCAGAATCTGGGTAAAAATTTTTGTGAAATTTTATATTTTTGAAAATAATTTTTTTTTGAAAACTGGCGAGGTCCGGAGCTAGATCAAAGTTCCACTGCAATTTATGACGCCCAATCTGTGGGGCTCGAATGTTTTTTAGAAAGTACCAGTTCCTGTGACCAAAAGGCGCATTCCACGGCAATATATATGTATATATATATATATATATATATATATATATATATTTCTGTGAAACCTCCAAAATCCGTGAACTACGCTTTTCGCCTCGGCTGCTCACCTAATTTTATAAACCTCCTCATTCATAAAAAAAAAAAAACACATTCCTACCACAAACATCAACGTTAACTCTATTTACATCAATATTCAGAATACATTAAATTTTCAAATTAAATTTCAGCATAAAATTCAGTTTTCAAAAAAAATTTCAAGATTAATTTTATTATCATTTTACTGTGCATCCAGAATTAAAGTCCTTGTTGGATGCCTAGTAATTAATATAACAATATAAGCAGACCGGAGTCTGAGTATAAAGGAGCATCTACCACCCTTTACGTTAATTAACCAGGTTCGTCTAATTGAGCTCAAAGACATACCCAAATTTTCATCATATTCCCGAACATCAAAACAAAATACCCTTTTACTTAAACAAGCAAATTTCATCTTAAAATTAAACTTTTATGGTTAGAACAATTTCACTAATGTCCATTTAAAGTAAATCAATTATAAAGTCATTCAATACACACAAAATGTCAAACAAAATAGTATAATTTACCTGAAGGTTACTGTCCTCGTAGCTTCAAAGTATCGTTTCTTTAGTTAATCACACCATTCAACAGTATTATATTTACGGCTTCTGATTCTCTACGCTTTTAAAATTTTCTCCATCACCATCCATTCAAAGTCGTTTCTGGGCCTTTCCGGAACTCATCTGTGTTTATCTGACCCTTGTTTCATGGATCCAGACACGTATTTGAACCATTTAATTATTAACACCCCGAAAATAGCAAAGAAATTCATGCTTCTGTCACCAATATACGCCAAAACTGCCTACTTTTGTGTATACCTTCGTCGTTGTAAATTTTGCTAATTGGTACAGTGAAACTAAATTTTATTACCTTGTATCTAAGTGCACTGAAGTACATTCATGTTAGCACGTAAATAATAAGCTATTTTGAATCACTAAAATATACTAGCAAACTTTAAATTATTTAATCAAACTAAAATGCACGGTTTAACATTTTCAATCAAGTCGCGTATGTACGAGCTTTTAACGCATCGAATCGTCAAAAGTCTAAGAGTCTAAGAGAGCTTGTTTATATTCATCTCCGTATATATAGCGAATAGCCGGCACGTCGCTCTGTTCCCCAAAACGGGTAATTCTAAAGAATTTCTCATTGTATGTTCCCAGTCTGTCGCTCGCACGTCGATTTTTATGAATTTTCACTCGCCCCATTTAAATCTCAGAAAATTTCCACACGGCACGCAAGCATGTCCGAGAAAAACTAATTGATTTTGTACAGAAATTGTTGTTTCTACCTCTCATATATGCATCCTATTTTTAACCAATCGTGACCCTCGTGACGTTGCTTAAATCCTGCCTTTTACAATATGTGTCTTTGCTTGACGCATTTTCTCTTTCCTTCTCTACCGTGTTCTTATTGGTGCAACTTGATATACTTTATTATCGATTATTTTAGTCCACATGGAGTGTGAAATACCCAGCTTTAGCAATTCTCGTAACTATTATGCGACGCTTTCCCCAAGATTCTTTGAAATATTAATTATCTGCAAAATTTACGCCGAATGTGATATTTAAACTACGCAGGTGTTCAAAATAATATTAATTCTCAGAGCTTTAATCCGTGGTATTTTAATCTTGGGTTTTTACAAGTTTCTATAGGTATTATATGTTATTAACGGTTTAATTAACTCCAATTAAAATTGATTTCTATCCTTTTCATTTTTAGCGAATACAACTTAAATATTAATTATTATAGGTACACTTTGTTTTACTACCGGTTACTTAAATAGAGTTAATTAAGATAAATTTTGCACGTAATTCCCATTTGTTTAGGAATAATTACATTACACGCAGAGCTTTTTACTACTGCTTCGTCTTATAAATAATTTAAATTTCTTATTTTTACTGAAACAACCGAGTTTATTTATGCTTCATGGTTTTAATAACGCGTATTATTTAATGAAATTCCTTATACACGGTGATTAAAATTATTTGATGTGATTATTTAATTTTCTACCCTGGTCTAAATATGAGTATTTTCCCCCTATTTGAATACAAATAATCCCACTTATTTGACTTCAAATATAAAACATTTAGACAAAAAAAAAATTACAAAAGAAAAAACTGCCTATCTCTCTCTACCCTTATCTATCTAACTTACCTACTTTGTCTCCAATCCAAAAAAATATTTACACCTATCCTATATCCCTATCCTATTCCTAACTCTCACCTCATTCTATAAACTGAAATTATCCCTAACTTCATCCTACTTATCCATCTAATCCTATATACATCCTATCTACCTATCCTATTCCTAACTTTTAATTAATCTTTACTATACTTTACTTCCCCCTACCTAATCCTATATACCTATCCTACTTTTACTCTATTCCTAACTCTCCACTAATCTTATATGAATTATCTACACTTAACCTATCTTATTTTCTTCCTACATTTACTCTTTATTCTCATCCTAAACCTATTCCTAATTATCTCCCATATTTATCCTATACCTAGCTTTATTTTCTATAAACACTAACTTCTACTTTTCTATGTACACCTATCTCTATTCTTATCCTATTTAAATCTAACTCTCTTCTTGACCCTCCAAGTCTTTCTTCTCACCATCCTAACACTCTTCATCCCTATCTCTCCCCCTTCTATATCTATACTTATCATCCCTATTATCTCACATAAAATAAACTTATCATCCCTATTATCCTGACTCTTAAATATTACTTCTTCTTCAATCCCTACACTTGTCTGTTTCTCATTTATTATTGTTTCCCTTTCTACCGACAAACCAAACGATACTACTTTAAAATTATCAAATTTTCCCTCTACGGAAAATCCTATGCACCTTCTAGAATTTTTGTGTAATGGAATCCGCTAGAATGAATCCCTTAAATCTACTTGATTAAAAACAAACTTGCCACTTAACCTCGTCAAAAATATTTCTGCCTTCACCTGTTCCCGATATGCTGCTTCTACCCCCACTAATTCTGCATGTTTTTGTACTATAGCTTGAACCTCTACTATCCTATCCTCTGGACATCTTATTGTGTTGATCTGTTTACCTTCATCATCCTCTACCTCTACTACATTAATACTAAACCCCGTGTCATCCTCTGTGACTTCATAACTGCCCTTCCATGGCACTACCCTATCATTAATCCTTATTACCTTCCGTTCCATATCTATCAAAACCCTAACTTCATCATACAGTCAACACCTAAAATGCTCTGAAACTTCAGTCCAGGTACAATTACAAACTCCTGTTCACAGCTTAAACCTCCTATATCTATCCTAAGCACCACAACACTATTTACTACAGCAAACTTCTTTTTATTTGGAGCTACTAAATGACTACGCTTTATAGGCATAATTCTATCACAAACCTTATCCCTAATTTTGCTGACGAATTCCTCCGATATTAAACTCGCCTCTGCCCCTGTATCAAGTAATACTTCTACATTATTTTCAAAATTTCTAAATTAACAATTGGCAAACATAATTTTTCTACAGTTTCTGGCTCTACTTCCTCCTCAATTTTGAAAAATTCACGTGGATGTTCGTATACATTTACACAGAAATCTAGTGGTCTGTCACGTTCTAAAAATCCTGTCTCATCCTGTTTTCCGTGCTTGGTCCTGGTTGTCCTTCTACAACCTGTGCGTACGTCCTCCTCGTGTTAATATCCGTGTCCCTGTCTCTATTCGGCGTGCTGGTCACAGTCCTGTTTACTTCCGGTAAACTGTTCTGTCTCGTGTAACTAGGTCTTGGCGTCGGTCCCCTAGTCGCACTATTGCTCCTGTATTCCTGTCCTCGTCGTTCCCAATTCGGTCGAAAATTTCTGTTGTAGTCAGGCCGTCTCGGATAATTCGGTGTCCTGTTGTCAAACCTAACTGTGTTAACGTTTCGTTCTCGTATCTCTCTTGTCCGTCCAACACATACATCGTCATATCTCTGCAAATACTCTAAAATGTCTCCCGTTCTGTGATGTTTTGTAAGGCCACGTGTTGTCTAATTTCCAGTTCAAAATGTCGTGATAGGTACTTAATAATCTGTCTGTCCGTCAATGGTGGATTTAGTTGTTTGGCCACACTGTATTTGCGGATGGCATATTGCTCCCTAGAACCTGCAAACTCTCCCTTAAATTTTCCTGTAATCAAGTCGTCCCTAATCTGATCCTGTTTGTGATCACTCCAGTAATGTTGTAAAATTTGTCTTCAAAGTCCTGATACGTGTCTATGTCCTGTCCTACTAAATTGTACCATGCTTCCGCGTTGTCCTTTAATAAAGCCTTTATCGTATTTAGTTTAGTCTGTTCGTCAAATAAATTTCCCACTAGATTTCTTACACTATTTATAAAAATTTGTGGATTTACCCTGTTATCGCCATAAAACTTCATGTGTTGGTCCAATGATACTCCACCTGTAGAAAATCTGGGACCATCCCCCGTTAAATTTGACATGTTGTATTTAATACTACTAACTTCGCGTTCTACCCGGCCTAACTGATCCCTACATGAGTCCGTTACTTCAGTCATTTTTACGTTTATTTCTTCTTCACAGAAAATGCGTACTTCGGACCTTAAATGTCCCATTTCCTGTCGAAGACCTGTAATATCACGCTCATTTTTATCAACCCTATTTTCAACTTCCCCCATTTTTACGGTAAGACTGTTTTTAAATTCTGTAAATTCTCTCGTCGATTTTCTATTTTATTCCCTAATTCCTGATTTAATTGGTCAAATTTCCGATTTGAGTCCTCTCGCTCTATTCGATTCATCGCTTAGCTGTTCTAATTTTCTGTTAGACTCCTCCTAGCTCTATTAGATTCATCCCTAGCTAATCGCATTTCCTCTAACATTCTCATCATTAACTCATTTCCTGTTTCTCCTGATTCCGTCCTCGACTGATCTCTACTGCCTCCAGCTTCTTCCATTTTCAAAATTTTCTCACACAATGCACTATCGTCACTTCCAATTTCCACTCCTTGACTCCTTAACCACTCTTTTCTCTGCATACGTTCCAATCACTCACACACACTCTAAAATACTCTTAAATTTATACACACACAAAAACTCTCTCTCTCAGATCGCCAGTTTCCTGGAATAATATCACAAAAATTTTATTTGGAACTCGAGCCTCACTTTTGGGTCGCCAAATTATGCTGTGAAACCTCCAAAATCCGTGAACTACGCTTTTCGCCTCGGCTGCTCACCTAATTTTATAAACCTCCTCATTCATAAAAAAAAAAACACATTCCTACCACAAACATCAACGTTAACTCTATTTACATCAATATTCAGAATACATTAAATTTTCAAATTAAATTTCAGCATAAAATTCAGTTTTCAAAAAAAATTTCAAGATTAATTTTATTATCATTTTACTGTGCATCCAGAATTAAAGTCCTTGTTGGATGCCTAGTAATTAATATAACAATATAAGCAGACCGGAGTCTGAGTATAAAGGGAGCATCTACCACCCCTTTACGTTAATTAACCAGGTTCGTCTAATTGAGCTCAAAGACATACCCAAATTTTCATCATATTCCCGAACATCAAAACAAAATACCCTTTTACTTAAACAAGCAAATTTCATCTTAAAATTAAACTTTTATGGTTAGAACAATTTCACTAATGTCCATTTAAAGTAAATCAATTATAAAGTCATTCAATACACACAAAATGTCAAACAAAATAGTATAATTTACCTGAAGGTTACTGTCCTCGTAGCTTCGAAGTATCGTTTCTTTAGTTAATCACACCATTCAACAGGATTATATTTACGGCTTCTGATTCTCTACGCTTTTAAAATTTTCTCCATCACCATCCATTCAAAGTCGTTTCTGGGCCTTTCCGGAACTCATCTGTGTTTATCTGACCCTTGTTTCATGGATCCAGACACGTATTTGAACCATTTAATTATTAACACCCCCGAAAAATAGCAAAGAAATTCATGCTTCTGTCACCAATATACGCCAAAACTGCCTACTTTTGTGTATACCTTCGTCGTTGTAAATTTTGCTAATTGGTACAGTGAAACTAAATTTTATTACCTTGTATCTAAGTGCACTGAAGTACATTCATGTTAGCACGTAAATAATAAGCTATTTTGAATCACTAAAATATACTAGCAAACTTTAAATTATTTAATCAAACTAAAATGCACGGTTTAACATTTTCAATCAAGTCGCGTATGTACGAGCTTTTAACGCATCGAATCGTCAAAAGTCTAAGAGTCTAAGAGAGCTTGTTTATATTCATCTCCGTATATATAGCGAATAGCCGGCACGTCGCTCTGTTCCCCAAAACGGGTAATTCTAAAGAATTTCTCATTGTATGTTCCCAGTCTGTCGCTCGCACGTCGATTTTTATGAATTTTCACTCGCCCCATTTAAATCTCAGAAAATTTCCACACGGCACGCAAGCATGTCCGAGAAAAACTAATTGATTTTGTACAGAAATTGTTGTTTCTACCTCTCATATATGCATCCTATTTTTAACCAATCGTGACCCTCGTGACGTTGCTTAAATCCTGCCTTTTACAATATGTGTCTTTGCTTGACGCATTTTCTCTTTCCTTCTCTACCGTGTTCTTATTGGTGCAACTTGATATACTTTATTATCGATTATTTTAGTCCACATGGAGTGTGAAATACCCAGCTTTAGCAATTCTCGTAACTATTATGCGACGTTTTCCCCAAGATTCTTTGAAATATTAATTATCTGCAAAATTTACGCCGAATGTGATATTTAAACTACGCAGGTGTTCAAAATAATATTAATTCTCAGAGCTTTAATCCGTGGTATTTTAATCTTGGGTTTTTACAAGTTTCTATAGGTATTATATGTTATTAACGGTTTAATTAACTCCAATTAAAATTGATTTCTATCCTTTTCATTTTTAGCGAATACAACTTAAATATTAATTATTATAGGTACACTTTGTTTTACTACCGGTTACTTAAATAGAGTTAATTAAGATAAATTTTGCACGTAATTCCCATTTGTTTAGGAATAATTACATTACACGCAGAGCTTTTCACTACTGCTTCGTCTTATAAATAATTTAAATTTCTTATTTTTACTGAAACAACCGAGTTTATTTATGCTTCATGGTTTTAATAACGCGTATTATTTAATGAAATTCCTTATACACGGTGATTAAAATTATTTGATGTGATTATTTAATTTTCTACCCTGGTCTAAATATGAGTATTTTATATATTAATAGTTATTAAGCATTCATTGGCATTCCAAATGTGGATTATTCTTCTCTATATATATATATATATATATATATATATATATACATATATATATATATATATATATATATATGTATATTGATTTGGGGGATATATATGTAACTCGCCCCCTTCAAATTAATGACATAAAACTAATGCCACCCTGTATTTTGCATGCATGTTGATTAAGTTGAAATCGTTCTCTATATAGTTTGAGTGCATGCAGTTTGAGTTAAAGCCAGCCTCTATTGTATTATGTATGCACATAGTTTGGGTTGAAACCTGCCCTATCCCACTACCGAAGTTAAATTTGTAAATTTTTCATTCAGTAGTTATACAAAGTTAGTTAATTTGAGAGTTCTTGGTTACGATTTTGCTATAAGAAGATGTCCATGGGCACAGTAATTTTAGGAATTACTGATTTAGAATGAACAATCTATGTTCCTTGTACAATTTTAAATTATAGCAACCTGTTTATCACAATTCTTAATAATCAAATTATCTTTCCATGTTTGCATTAAGATTTTTCTTGCGCAGGTGGGTAAGGTTTCCGTATGTTGAATTTTACAGGAGCTTTTAATGAAGTCTATTGATTTGCCGATTAATTTTTAAATAGAACATTTACAATCTTTAATACTTTCCTAAAGGATTTTAAAATGTTCTAATTCGACAGTCTGCTGTGAAGGAATGCCCAAATCTAATTTCGCCCACAGAAAAATTAAAATTGTCTGTTGAAAAAGTTCATTTTGGTCTATGTGGTAAAGAAAATTTCCTCAGACGAGTTCCTTATTGTTAGGAGTACTTAGTGTTTTAAACAATTTTGTGATTAAGGGGTTTAATATATTTAATTATTATAATGTTTGTTTGGTATACTTTTGATTTGGTTTTAAGCTAAATACTTAAAGATTGTAACTATGCTTTTTTTAATGTAACTTCTTCTATGGAATTGCCACTGAACACCGGACTTTATTCCAAGTGGTGCACATGAGGAGCTGGTTGGGGTGGGGTGGGGTGGGGATGTCTTCCTTTTTTACGTTAAGACTTACTCACAGATGTTGTCATAAAACAAGACAAATTTGTATATTTAATTATCTATGCTAAATCAAATTAAGAAAAGAATTTCAATATGTAACTTGTAACTCAGGTGTACATGGAATATAGTTAAAGTAGGGTTGTTATGTTGGAAACCAAATTATTTAGATAAAAGCGAAAATATTTCTCATGCAATAGAGTGAAATGCAAATAACCTAATAAAATTTGTAACGACGTTGCCAACAAGTCACCATACGTTCATTTAATAAGCCTTAACCAGTAAATTCGAGAATTGGTGTGTTCTGTAACATTCATTCCTATTGTATACGTTCGGGAACGTGTACGTCCGGGAACGAACGTTTTCAAGAAATACCCCTCTGGTCTCTTCCTCTGTAGATAAATATACTGCTTAGAAGTTCTAAAAAACTCTGTGACGTCGCTACAGGCGTGCCATGCCCCCCCCCCCGCCAAAGCGTCAACGGGGCAAACTGTGCGTGATGTACCATACTATTTGCCTTTGGGAACAATGAGAACCGCTACTCGGTGTGCACTAAACAAGATTTTAGTCTGTAATATATAGAAATTAAATGGCAGTGAAAACTTGTTATTTGGTATATAGAACATAACCATAAGCTATAAAGAATGTGCGTTTTTCTGCACCATATCGTTTATGATATGAGCACAATAATTAATTATGTATAAGGTTATCATAAAGTGAAGGGATATATTTTAAATTATGATAACTTTTTAACAAATTAAGTTAATAACAAGAAATAAATGAAATCTAATTGCTTATGAAATGGGATTTAGTATGCCCAAAACAGGTTACGGCAATTGCTCAATATGACCTCCATTTTGTTGTTGTAAGATCACCATCCTTACCTCCAAATTGTACACAGCATTTCGTAACATTTCTGGTTGAATTGTACCAATTTGCTCCGTAATACTGTCTTTTAATTCTTGTAGCGTAGTTGGTCGTCTTCTAAACACTAAACTTTTTAAATAACCCCACAGCCAGTAATCCGCTGGGTTTAGATCAGGTGATCTTGGTGGCCATGAATTTACGAAATGTCTGCTTAACACGCGATCTTGAAAAACGTTGGTTATTTGACTGGTCGAAAAATGTGCGGGGGTGCTCCATCCTGCATAAAAATGATGTTTTCAATTCCGTAGTGCTCGTTTTGCAGCTGTGGAATAACATAATTTTGTAACATTTGCAAGTATCGTTCACCATTTACAGTTACAGATACGGCTTGTCCATTCTGCATTTCCTCGTAGAAATACGGACCAATAATAAAATCAGCTGTAAAACCGCACCAAACGGTGACTTTCATGCCATAAAGACCTTTTTGAACGATTTGTTGCGGATTTTCTGCAGACCAGATTCTACAGTTTTGAGTATTGACTCCACCATTCAGAGTAAAATGTTCCTCATCTGTCCATAAAATACGGGATAACCATTCGGGTTCAATTTCCATCTGAGCCATTACTCGCAAAGAAAAATCGTACCTAGTAGCCAAATCTGCGTCCTTTAATTCAAACAGCATTTTCAGTTTATATGGATACATGTTTAGAATTTTGCGTAAAATTTTCCAAACCGTGGTATACGGCATTTGCAATCGCTTGGATATCGCATTTGCACTGCTGATTGCGAGTGAATTGCTTCTGGCTATGTCTTGATTTTCATGAAGAACCTCTGCAACTTGGACATCACTAATTATTGGTCTTCCTGATCTTGGTAAGTCAGTTACAGACCCTGTTCTTTCAAATTTTGTATCAAATTGCGGTACGCTTTCATTTGACAGGGTCCCGCTCTCAAACCCATTCTCGTGCGAAATCTTCGTAATCCAGCGGTGTAATTTCTGCCGGATTCATAATAGCACTGAACTAAACCAATTCTTGTTTGTAAATCCATGTTATTACAGTTGAGTCGTTTGAACTCAACGTTTACTTGAGTTTTAATTTCAAAATAAAACTTCAAATTGAATAATTTCGTTTTGACACTAGTGTCAACAATTGTTATGACAACGCTTTTGTTTCTCATAGATACTGTAAAATCCCATTCATTAAGCAAATAGATTTCGTTTATTTTATGTTACTAACTTAATTTATTTAAAAGTTGTAATGATTTAAAATATATCCCTTACTTTATGATAACCTAGTATTTCATAAACTCTGTATACAGTTACACTTTTCATTAGACCTGTAGACTAATATAACTAACAAGAATGAAGGGGTGCCTAACAGTGCTTCTTCAAATTTAACGCCCTTGGTCGGAGCCAACCCCTAGATATACCACTACCTGATCCAACAACTATTAATAACCTTCTTAAATTAGCCTATTAATCAAATTCAGAAATGACATGAGGTGTCAAACAGAGTAAACGATAAACACGATTGCACTTTAGAAATAAAAGCGAATCCTTATCGAAGCCGTTTCAACTGATGTATGTCAATTCGATATAACTTTAGGATGACGTCACAACTGAATAAAATGCTGCATTGCCAATGTTATATGTATAGTTTTAATTCTATAGATAAAGGTTGTATTAAGTAGGGGTGGGCGATACGGGATTTTGCGTATCGAATATCGATACATATTCTATATCGGTATGTATCGATATATCGATTCGTATCGATGCGTATCGATATGTATCGATGCGTATCGGTGCGTATCGATACGTATCGATTCGTATCGATGCATATCGATACGTAGCGGTACGTATAGATATATATAGCGATTCGTATCGGAACGTTTAGATGTGTAGATTAAGTATACATATCGAGACGTAGCGATACCTATCGGTACGAATCGATACGCATCTATAAATTTTTCTACTCTTTCTTTGGGAATAAAATCACAAGATCGTTTTAAAATAATGTATTTACTGACAATTCGATCTTTCATTTAAGATTGTTTGTTACCAAAATAATTAAAGTTTCAAGTTTAATATTTGCGACATAAGTATGCATATAGGGATGGGCGATACGGAATTTTGCGTATCGAATATCGATACATATTCTATATCAAATAACGATACGTATCGATACGTATCGATGCGTATCGATGCGTATCGATACATATCGATACGTATCGGTACATATCGATATGTATCGATACATATCGAGTATCGATATATCGATATTTAATTTTTGCTGTATCGGTGGGGTCGATACGGGGGTCGTATCGATACGTATCGATACGCCGACCCAGCCCTAGTATTAAGTGTGCATTTTCTAGGAATGCAGGCAGCGGTTTGTCTGACAACAATGACACATTCCATAAATCAAAATAATATGTTTTGACAGTATATTGACATACATAACACTAATAATTTATTAAACTTCTTCTTGATAAGGTAGTTATACTTCATCTTGCATTCCACAATTTAAGATAACTTAACAAGGAGATTGGCACACAAATTTATTGCAGTATTACTAAAACGTGAGGTTCTTACAATTTACAATACTTCATGAAGTATTTGAGGTCATGAACTGTTGATGGTTTTAAATAAACAACATATTTATAAATAGTTTATTAAATTTAACAGGTATGTAATTACGTTCAATTAAAAATATACACAGTTTGAATTTTGGTCGAACTGATGTCTTGGATACAACTTTCAAACTTGTAACAACAAAACCTTTAGGAGGAAGATATTAACTTAATCTCAATAAGTAGATAATATAGGTATGTTCTGGCACACTTCGATCATCACTCGATCGATCCCCCCCACCCTGCCTTCTAGTTCGCAGTTGTTAAGGTGGTGTGCCTTGTAAATTCTGACGATCCTCAAGACACTTCTGGCGCACATCGTTTTTTTACTGGATCGCCGCCCCCCTTCTTACCCCTTTCTGCTTGCCTACTAGTTGTAGGGTGTTGAAGGGGAAAGGGGGTCTTATGACAATTTTCATGACTCATTCGAATTCTTCATTATGTTTATCGGCTTTGCGGGTGTCCTAATCAGCATTTTGCAGACTTGAAAATTTTTAACGATTAGGGATATATAGGCAGATATAATTAGCATTGTGAAATTACATGAGATTATTTAGCACTATTATATTAATATTTTAATTTTACTTTTTAACATATATCATTTTTAATATTAGACTAGTATAAGTGTGTTCTTAAATTTTAGAATTAAGTTGACTCCATAATTGGACTTATATACATATGTCTGTGGAGACTTTATTAATAAATGAAATAAATGAAATTATGTTTATCGGCTTTGCGGGTGCCCCATTTGGCATTTTGCGGTCTAGAAAATTTTTTTAACGATCCTCATGACTCGTATGAATTCTTCATTATGTTTATCGGCTTTGCGGGTGCCCCATTCGGAATTTTGAGGTTTAGAAAAAATTTTAAAAAATTTTAAATCGAGTGAACATATGTCCTGGAGTTTAAAAATCAACTCGAAATTATATAACATAGATATGGGGAAAAGTTTTTGACATCGTAGTAGGTCAAATACTTACACGGTGTAATGAGATCGTACTCTTCCTCCATGTACTTGTTGGCTGCAGCGCAACGTTCCGTATGGGCGGGCGGACCGGTTGCACGGGCGGGCGGGCGGACGAATGCGGATGAACGGTCGGACGGGCTGGTGGGCGGACGGGTGGATGGACGGACGGGCGGGCGGGCGGGCGGGGATGGACTATTTAGTATAAAAGACTGCTTTTTGAAATTTTTGAATCAGTTTTAGCAGTATATTTGAAAGATGTACACCAAGCAATCTTTAGAGAGAGCAATTAGTAAAATTCGGAAAGGTGTGTTAAATACGCGTAAAGCTAGTAGGTTGTATAATGTGCCTAGAACAACGCTACGGGATCACCTCTATAAACTTGGTGCTCGAAATAAAAGTAGAGAATCAAATATCCCGGTGGAAGCTGCACAACAAAAAGTTAAAATACCCATACAAAACTTTGATTCATATACCACTTCTCGTGCAAAGGAAGTTGGTAAACATGGACCTTTGTTCCCACCCAATATAAGGGCAATATTTGCTGGACCATCGAGTTGTGGAAAAACCAACGCTCTAATATCTCTCATTTTACATAAGAATGGACTTACATTCCAAAACTTGCGAGTGTAACACCTGATATGTGGACAAGCACAATCCGCCATACAAAAAAAAAGAGATACAACTCTGGTGGGATAGGGTAATAGCCTTTATTATGAAGATGCACAACCATTGATTATCAATGTAGATAGTGAAGAGTATGACGACTATCGGTGGAATGATGAAGCATAATTTATAATTGCTCTACAGCTTTGGCACAATATAAATATACATTTGTTAATTAATATATACATGAATTAAATACATTTTTGAGTATTAGTAGATTTTGGTTTAGTTGCTTTACGTGACGCATGAAAAACATTTTTAAAAACATGTTGAAATGTATTGAAGTAGATAATATAGGTATGTTCTGGCACACTTCGATCATCACTCGATCGATCCCCCCACCTTGCCTTCTAGTTCGCAGTTGTTGAGGTGGTGAGCCTTGTAAATTCTGACGATCCTCAAGACACTTTTGGCGCACATCGTTTTTTCACTGGATCGCCGCCCCCCTTCTTACCCCTTTCTGCTTGCCTACTAGTTGTAGGGTGTTGAAGGGGGAAGGGGGTCTTATGACAATTCTCATGACTCATTCGAATTCTTCATTATGTTTATCGGCTTTGCGGGTGTCCTAATCAGCATTTTGCAGACTAGAAAATTTTTAACGATTAGGGATATATAGGCAGATATAATTAGCATTGTGAAATTGCATGGGATTATTTAGCACTATTATTTTAATATTTTAATTTTACTTTTCAACATATATCATTTTTAATATTAGACTAGTATAAGTGTGTTCTTAAATTTTAGAATTAAGCTGACTCCATAATTGGACTTATATACATATGTCTGTGGAGACTTTATTAATAAATGAAATAAATGAAATTATGTTTATCGGCTTTTCGGGTGCCCCATTTGGCATTTTGCGGTCTAGAAAAATTTTTTAACGATCCTCATGACTCGGATGAATTCTTCATTATGTTTATCGGCTTTGCGGGTGCCCCATTCGGAATTTTGAGGTTTAGAAAAAATTTTAAAAAATTTTAAATCGAGTGAACATATGTCCTGGAGTTTAAAAATCAACTCGAAATTATATAACATAGATATGGGGAAAAGTTTTTGACATCGTAGTAGGTCAAATACTTACACGGTGTAATGAGATCGTACTCTTCCTCCATGTACTTGTTGGCTGCAGCGCAACGTTCCGTATGGGCGGGCGGACCGGTTGCACGGGCGGGCGCGCGGACAAATGCGGATGAACGGTCGGACGGGCTGGTGGGCGGACGGGTGGATGGACGGACGGGCGGGCGGGCGGGCGGGGATGGACTATTTAGTATAAAAGACTGCTTTTTGAAATTTTTGAATCAGTCTTAGCAGTATATTTGAAAGATGTACACCAAGCAATCTTTAGAGAGAGCAATTAGTGAAATTCGGAAAGGTGAGTTAAATACGCGTAAAGCTAGTAGGTTGTATAATGTGCCTAGAACAACGCTACGGGATCACCTCTATAAACTTAGTGCTCGAAATAAAAGTAGAGAATCAAATATCCCGGTGGAAGCTGCACAACAAAACGTTAAAATATTCATACAAAACTTTGATTCATATACCTCTTCTAGTGCAAAGGAAGTTGGTAAACATGGACCTTTGTTCCCACCCAATATAAGGGCAATATTTGCTGGACCATCGAGTTGTGGAAAAATCAACGCTCTAATATCTCTCATTTTACATGAGAATGGACTTACATTCCAAAACGTCTATGTGTTTTCTAAAAGTTTATATCAGCCAAAGTATGAACTGTTAAGAAAGTTATTTGAACCCTTAAAGACGGATATTGGTTACTACGAATTTGGGAATTATAAAGATTTGATTAGGCCAGAGGATGCAAAAGAAGATTCAATTATTGTCTTTGATGATATTCATGCAAACGAACAAAACAAGATCGCACAGTTTTTCTCCTGTGGTAGACATAAGAGTATTGATTCCTTTTACTTATGTCAAACGTATGCCAGCACAGTAAAGCAGGGACTTAGAGATAACGCTAATGTTATTTCAATATGGAAACAGGATGATGCAAATCTTTGGCTATATCTTTCTAAATCATGTTGGCAGTGATATGCCCTTTATAAAGTTTAAAGAAATTTGTCAGCGATGCTGGAATGGTGGTGACTCGAAATATAGTTTTATTACTATTGTAAAAGATTTTGATTTGGGTAAGGGGCGATATAGAAAAAATTTCGATGAGTACCTATATAAATATAAAAGAAGCCGTTAATGGTTAGCCCCAATCTCAAGTTTCATGATGGCGGCCGCTAAAGATTTTATTGTAAGTAAGCAAATGCATCATTTTATGCAGGATGCCGTATGAAGGAAGTTTGTGGAACGCAAAAAGGATATACTACTTCACAACCAGAATTCAAAGAAGCTCATAAACATTGCATGAGCCTTTGCAAATCACCGCTTCCCAGTCATAAGGAATAGCGGAAAAATACTAAAATCTATGAAGGAGATTAAAGTTGAAAACAGAGGCAAACTTTTAAAAAAAGATTAAGTTACCAGTTAACGACGAGCCTGTACATCGTTAGTATACGAACGTGATGGTTAAAACTGATGACGAAAATATATATACACGTCAGTTTATGGAGTTAAGTATAATCCCCAATCTGATACGCATAGTTCGGAAAAAGTATATAGGAAATTGATACAGAAAACAGTGACATAACCTTAAATAATAGAGGTCATCCTGGCACTAGAAAGGTATCTATAATAGAAGAATTAAGAGAAGAGGGTTGTATAATAGAATAAGCATAACACAAATCGGGCACAATCGGGGCATATCCGAACAAGAGTAGCTCATACAAAAGGACTGTTGGCATAGAAGTTATAATTTATCGATTATACAGTTTTAAAGAGGCGATTAAACAACTATGTATAAAGACTTTGGGAAGGTTATTCGTAGATTTCGCAATGCTCTACGAGTATAAAAGGCGGAATGCGGACAACGGTTTTCGATAGAAGGACAAAAATGTCTTATGTGCCAGTCATACGAGGAAGCAATACAGCACTGTACTGCTGTGTTAGCATTACCCGAAGATTTGAATGATTTTATGGAAATAATCGAGGAGATGGGGTTTATAAAACTGTTGGTAGATATTCATATGGAATATTTTTTAAATTCTAAGTTTTAAGATAAAAATTTAACTGTCTCAATTACTGTCATAAGAAATGAATGATGAGAATTTACAACATCAACAGTATCAACTACATCTACAACATCAACAACATCGATAACATTAACAACATCAATAATATCAACAATATAATCAACTTTACCAACCTCATCAAACCATCAAGCAACTACAGCATCAACGTCCACGACATCAGCTTTGCCGTCTCTAACATTAGAATGAGCAGGAGCAAAATACTAATTGGATAAGAAAAATGCATCCTTATACATTCAATAGGGTGAAACGCTAGACTACCGCAAAGATTCCAAAGGATAGCCAATAGCTAGGAGACATGATATCCATATAATTTGTATCTGCATTATATTTTGTAAAAATAAAGTTGTATAAAGTTGAATAATGTTTTGATAATACGCTCATAATGAAATATAGTTTTACAGCACTTTTGCAAATACAGCGCTAAGGTCGTCGTAACGGTTACTATTGGGCTACGCTCAATCAATAGTGGCTCAATCGATTGCAATCTAAGTCGCCAATACATTGTGATATTCTAATCGTACCCGATGTTACTCTAACCTATGATCAAACTACTACATATATGCCCAAATTGTCACATTACTAAGTAACTTACGGCAGTTAATCACAATAGCATATTGCAATATAAAGCCTAGGGGTGGGGTACGAAGGTTCTTTATAGCCACCAGGCAGCGCTTTTTTTATACTATATATACCTGCCATTTTAATGGATGACATTCTGGTTTGTAAGCAGGGATTAGGATCATCCAATGCCGATACACTCCCACATTGTGGTATCTGTCGTATAAATATGGCCAACCACCAGTTTAAACCCCAAATCATTTTCCAGTAGCTTTATATTCATGATGCTGTTGTTAACAACTGAGTTTACTTATTGTCATGATATTTGTGCGCAAGGTAACACGGTGCAATAACACTTACCTCATAGCGTATTTGCTGAGCTTTTGATGTTGAATTGGAACTATGCCGCAAGCACCGTGGACCTAGCTTTAGTTAGAGGCGTATGCAATGGTTTAGCATGCGCACAAAGATCAAAGCAACATAGTAAATATTTTTTGACACCTTTATAAATGAATTATAGCTATTAAGTTGATATTAACAAAACATTCAGTTACATATACACGATGAATAAGATACCTGTTGTTCTAGCTTGTATAGAATTATGGACTCTCAAATCAATTATGCGTAGCCAATAACAGAAAGAATAAATGCGATTGTTTTGTTATGGTGCAAATCATTAGGTACAGTGAATTAGTAATATTGTAAGCAGAAGGGAGGGAAAGGATAATAAACGACAGCATTCTATAATTTATAATGAATACGACCGCGGGCTACTTCAGTTTTATACTAGTAATTTTAATAGTTTGTAAATTTCGATATTGATATTGGAATTGATGTGTAAATATAATATAATATAAGAATTAAAAATTAAAACCAGTAGTTTACATAGAAATTGGGCATGTCACCAACCAGTTCAAAAAATATATTTTATAGGTATTTGAGTTATTAATGACATTGCACCAAATTCATTCCTATAATATGCCATGATGCTAACCATCATGATCCTATTACATAATACTAAAAACTAGCGGTAGCGGCGACTTAAGTTGCTGCTCCAGTTTTGAAACCTATAAAACTTAATTCATATACAAATTTTCAAGCCACTGAATAAATAATATGTAAATAAAATAGCCGAGCGCCTGCCTATTTGCAACATTTATTACAACGTGTATGCAACGGTCATATTAATATACACGTCTGGCGAATACTAAACACCTAATTAAGTTAAAATGAGTCTTTTAAAACAAGCATCGTCATCATCTGAAACAATGTTCTGTTAAAATCTGGCCACAAAAATTAGTTTACTTACCTAGAGCGACTTCACAAAACTCGATACCGTAAACTGAAAGGCTGAGCACTTTACGTTAATGTATCAGCATATGTCATAAGGAAATGCTTCGAGTGTAAACACCAGGTATCCATCTATAAGCAAAATACTTAACCATTACTATTATTGTGCTATTCATTAGCAGAAATCTGCACAAATCTGCATAAATATTACGTCCAATGCTCGATTTGATTGCATAAAATTAACCTTGTACCTGTTTTTGTTTGAGGTTTGAAAGCAGATAATTAAAATATTGTATCATCCGTTTTAAATAATTCACGTATGTAAAATTTGTAAAAATTCAATATTTGGGCAATTTAAAGAAAGAAATAATGCTTTACATAATTAAATGGGGTATTTTTATTATACAATACAATAATAATTATTACAATAGGTAACCCTATTTTGACTATTAAAAACAATGTCGATGTGTGAGCTCAAACGATTAGTTACTTGATAAAAACTTCTTGGGGGCATGATTCGAGTGGTCAACGGCCTACTTAAACGTGTTTATGCCTGCATGAATGTGCGTAACGTCATAAATATCATAGCTCATACATATTTCTAGCTACGAAATATAATAACCGGATGCACGTTTGACGCTTCTCGCTTTACTAAGTTCTGATTTTTAAATGAAAATTGCTTTGTATTTACAGAATGTCGGACTATAATTTAAAGACCCAAACACTTAATAACCAATATAATTTGCAAATTTTAAAAAATATATACCACTAATAGAAAAGATTTTTTAATACGTACTGATTTGCTTTATGGAGAGCTGCATTCGAGATCGTCTTTATCAATGTCTAGAGCCATACTAAACGGTACCATGATACAATTATGTATCATATCATGTCTCCTAGCTATTGGCTATCCTTTGGAATCTTTTCGGTAGTCTAGCGTTTCACCCTATTGAATGTATAAGGATGCATTTTTCTTATCCAATTAGTATTTTGCTCCTGCTCATTCTAATGTTAGAGACGGCAAAGCTGATGTCGTGGACGTTGGTGCTGTAGTTGCTTGATGGTTTGATGCGGTTGGTAAAGTTGATTATATTGTTGATATTATCGATGTTGTTGATGTTGTAGATGTAGTTGATACTGTTGATGTTGTAAATTCTCATCATTCATTTCTTATGACAGTAATTGAGACAGTTAAATTTTTATCTTAAAACTTAGAATTTAAAAGATATTCCATCTGAATATCTGCCAACAGTTTTATAAACCCCATCTTCTCGATTATTTCCATAAAATCATTCAAATCTTCGGGTAATACTAACACAGCAGTACAGTGCTGTATTGCTTCCTCGTATGACTGGCACATAAGACATTTTTGTCCTTCTATCGAAAACCGTTGCCCGCATTCCGCCTTTTTTACTCGTAGAGCATTGCGAAATCTTCAAATAACCTTCCCAAAGTCTTTATACATAGTTGTTTAATCGCCTCTTTAAAACTGTATAATCGATAAATTATAACTTCTATGCCAACAGTCCTTTTATATGAGCTACTCTAGTTCGGATATGCCCCGATTGTGCCCGATTTGTGTTATGCTTATTCTATTATACAACCCTCTTCTCTTAATTCTTCTATTATAGATACCTTTCTAGTGCCAGGATGACCTCTATTATTTAAGGTTATGTCACTGTTTTCTGTATCAATTTTCTATATACTTTTTCCCGAACTATGCGTATCAGATTGGGGATTATACTTAACTCCATAAACTGACGTGTATATATATTTTCGTCATCAGTTTTAACCATCACGTTCGTATACTAACGATGTACAGGCTAGTCGTTAACTGGTAACTTAATCTTTTTTTAAAAGTTCGCCTCTGTTTTCAACTTTAATCTCCTTCATAGGTTTTAGTATTTTTCCGCTATTTCTTATGACTGGGAAGCGGTGATTTGCAAAGGCTCATGCAATGTTTATGAGCTTCTTTGAATTCTGGTTGTGAAGTAGTATATCCTTTTTTGCGTTCCACAAACTTCCTTCATACGGCATCCTGCATAAAATAATGCATTTGCTTACTTACAATAAAATCTTTAGCGGCCGCCATCATGAAACTTGAGATTGGAACTAACCATTAACGGCTTCTTCTATATTTATATAGGTACTCATCGAAATTTTTTCTATATCGCCCCTTACCCAAATCAAAATCTTTTACAATAGTAATAAAACTATATTTCGAGTCACCACCATTCCAGCATCGCTGATAAATTTCTTTAAACTTTATAAAGGGCATATCACTGCCAACATGATTTAGAAAGATATGCCAAAGATTTGCATCATCCTGTTTCCATATTGAAATAACATTAGCGTTATCTCTAAGTCCCTGCTTTACTGTGCTGGCATACGTTTGACATAAGTAAAAGGAATCAATACTCTTATGTCTACCACAGGAGAAAAACTGTGCGATCTTGTTTTGTTCGTTTGCATGAATATCATCAAAGACAATAATTGAATCTTCTTTTGCATCCTCTGGCCTAATCAAATCTTTATAATTCCCAAATTCGTAGTAACCAATATCCGTCTTTAAGGGTTCAAATAACTTTCTTAACAGTTCATACTTTGGCTGATATAAACTTTTAGAAAACACATAGACGTTTTGGAATGTAAGTCCATTCTCATGTAAAATGAGAGATATTAGAGCGTTGGTTTTTCCACAACTCGATGGTCCATCAAATATTGCCCTTATATTGGGTGGGAACAAAGGTCCATGTTTACCAACTTCCTTTGCACTAGAAGTGGTATATGAATCAAAGTTTTGTATGGGTATTTTAACTTTTTGTTGTGCAGCTTCCGCCGGGATATTTGATTCTCTACTTTTATTTATACCCTCAATTTTTGAGAGAAGTGCATCCAGTACTGCTTGAGGAAATTCCTTGTGGTATCAGAAGGGTTATATTTTTATGCATGATGGGGCTCCCGCTCATTTTAGTCAAGCAGCACGTCAGCATTTAACTCAAACATATCTAAATCATAGATAGGTCGAGAAGAACCACAGAATTGGCCCGCTCGATCCCCGGATTTAAATCTTCTTGATTTCTCTACTTGGGGCCATTTACAGAGTTTGGTTTATCCTACTCCTGTTCGCGATGTAGAGGACTTATGAAACCGCATCATCGATAAGTGCAGGGTAATTAAAGAGACTCTAGGAATATTTGAGCGGGTACGTGGCTCAATGCGCCAACGTCTAGACGCATGTGTTATGACTGAAGGTGGACATATTGAACATTTACTATAATTTCTTCATGTTGTATGTTTTGTTATTAATAAATTAGTTTTGTTTATTCATCTTTAATCATACTTTGATGCAGGTACACCCATTTGCACCGTGATTTTTAAGCGTTGCTTAAGTATTAGATGATACATAAGTAACGGTGTTTATTTGCAACGACATCAATTCTAACTTAAGCGTAGCTTAAGAAACTCTCAAGTAAAACCACGGATCAACGAGTTCTTAAAATGTAAGCATTTCATCGATCATGCGCATTGCGTATTTTATGGGCGAACGTATCTTAAGGTGTGGTTTGTTTTTATACGAAATACAATATCGATGGCTAATGAAGAAATTTACAACGATGACATATTCGAGGATGATTTGGATGTTTTGGAAATTATAGATTTTGGATTCCCTCGTAATATTTACGTTCGATGTGATCATGTCCACAATCTGAATGAACTAGAGTTTTATGAACGGTTCCGGTAGGTAAATTTACTCATTTATTATAAAAGCTTAGTTTTTATTTTTAGTTTCCCAAAACAAACAACATTACAATTGCTTGCTTTAATCGAAGGAGAAATAGAATATCCGACAGACATGTAAAGGAGACACCAGTACTTATATAAAAAATTTAATAACAACTTTTGCAGGAACCAAAGTGTGTCGCCAATAAATCAGTTGCTGCTTTTTTTTGCGGTTTATGGCTACAAATGGGCACCTACAGACTGTGGCTGATTTTGCTGGCGTTCATGTCTCAACAGCTTCAAGAACAATCACTAGAGTTGCTAGAACTATAGCGAGACTATATGACCAGTTCATTAAACTTCCTAGAAGCAGGGCTGATATTCATGATGCCCAGGTTAAATTCTACGAGATTGCTCAGTTTCCTCAAGTTATTGGTGTTGTTGATGGCACACACATTAGGGTTCAGTCTCCAGGTAACTAATAATTTTAATAAAAGGCATTGAACCTCATACAATGTTTTTTAGGCGGTGACGAAGGTGAAGTGTTCAGAAACAGCAAAACATATTTTTCATTGAATGTGCAAGTAATTGGAGATGCCGAGTTAAAAATTCTAAATTTAGTGGCAAGGTGGCCTGGTTCAGCACATGATGCTACTATTTTCAATAGCTGTGTAATAAGAGCTCGATTTGACGCAGGACATTTTCCCAATTGTATACTCCTTGGTATGTAAATATAGAACAAATTATGTGACAGATATATATAGTTATTATTCAGGTGATAGTGGCTATCCTGTGCGACCATATTTTCTAACGCCATTATTAAACCCTGGAACCCCTGCCGAGCAATCATACAATGGAGCACATATTAAAACCAGAAATTCCATAGAGCGACTAGTCGGAGTGTGGAAACGAAGGTTTCTGGTGCTCGCATATGGTATACGATTGCAATTAGAGACAACAATGGCTGTTATAGTTGCCGCAGGGGTTTTGTATAACTTTGCAAAGTTAAATAATGAGAATGAGGCACCTCCTGCAGAGGGTATTAATGTGGAGGAACTAAATCAATTAATTCAATTGGGGCAAATTAGAGGACCTATTGCTCAGGGTCGGATCAATAATGAAGATACTCGAAACCATTTTATTAATACTTATTTTGTTAATTTATAAACTTATACTAATTAATAAAATATTGCTTTAATTTTTCTCGTTTTATTTCTAATTTAGTTTTTAATAATTGGATTTCAAATTTCTGTCTCTCTTTTTCAAATTGTACATTGGCTTTTAATTGCTGCTCTGTAAGCTCAGCAATTAAAAGCTTTTTATCTAAAAGATTCATGTAACGTTTAGTCACTTCCGAAGACGTTAAAGCTTTTATAACTGTGGTCGGCCGTCTACGACTTTTATTCTACAATATAAACATGTATAGCTTTAAAAATAGAAATATTCTCCAAAACTACAGATGTCAGATTTTTAGGAATTTGGTCTACTGTCTCTTCTTGCCGACTTGAACTTGCTTCTGGTGCAGGAGTAGAATAATCCTGTAGTGTTCAATTACAATTTCAATCAGTGTCAAAACATTTCTGAATTTTATACTTACGTGTTCAACATCTAAATATTCAAATGGTACAGCAATGGTAGGACAATACTGTTGCTCATTTGTGGAATCAACCTAAAAAAACTGTTTACATTGTATACAACTAATTATCAGGTACTCACATTTTCCAAGATTGGCTCCATAATCAGCTCGAAGCGATCTCCATCAAATTCGTTTGACATGCCAACAACTGATTTTTCATTTACACTTGATTGCAACAATAAATCAGAATCTTCAATTTTTGTTGGTTTTGGTGTACCACCTCCTAAATTAATTTTAAGTTACCAAAATTGTCTAATTAGAACACACTAACCTGTTAATATACGTTGCTTCCTTTCATCAGCCACATCTTTGCGCAAGGTCTTTCTAAGTTGGTATAAAGTTTTTTTAATTGTTCAGCTTCTCTCTTCATAACACTGGAAGCATTAAATTCTAATGCAATACGGTTCCATGCTTTTTGTTTCTGCTCGTTATTAACGCTGTCCGTTTTTTTATTTTCGATTATATGTTTATATTTATAACCTATATTAATTAGCCGGTCTTTATCATAAGAATTAAAATTAGCAGCTCTCTTTTTACTTCCAACTAAAATAACGTATATAAGCTATAAATATTAAGATTATGCATATAACAATTGTACAAACCTTCAAACTCATTTTAAATTGAACAGATTAAACTTAAATATTTCAAACAAAAGGATCTCTGCTTAAAAACCAAAACAAAATGACGGTTACAATAACAACAGTATACTATTTGAACAACGTTAAAAAGTTCATGTTACAAATATTTGACAGAATATACACTGTTGCCAAATTGGCTATATCTTAAGCCATGCTTAATTTAAGAGTATTTAAAATATCTACCGTGCAAATGAAGGGCAACTTATGATCCGTTTATTTTTAAGGCACTCTTAACATAAGTAGAGCGGAAGTACTAAACGGTGCAAATCGGTAGTAGTAACTACAAAATAACAATAATAATCCAGTTCGCATTTATGACGATGTATCTCTGTAGTTGTTTGTAAAATAATTTTTTTCTGCGAACTGGTTAATTTTGGGCAAAAAATTCAAGAGACATTTTTTGTTTAGAATGAAATAAGCTATTGGAAATAAATTTTTAAATGGCAAACAAATAATAGGACAAAAGTTACATTGGAAATAAATTTTAGGGGTTGCGTTTTCCACCCCTTACAACCATAGGGTAAACCAAATAAATTACTGAGTAAGTGTATTTTTGATAGTAAAAAATGTCACCTTAATTTCAATTTTGTAACTTTTTTTATGTTTGTAAAAAAAAAATGAAAAACAAATTTTATGTACCCCCTTTAAGGGGCTGTATCTTAACAAGGGATGCTTCAATAAAGTTTCTTTATATGAAAGACCCTATCTTACCTACTTTTCATACAATTACTAATTCAAGATGGCGGGAAGTGAAGACACATCTATCAAAAGTAAATGCAAATATTGCAAAAATGTTGTAAACAATGGGCCAGAATGTATAAACTGTGAAAATAAATATCAAATATTGCATAGTACGTGAGTTATGTATCCCCCAATTACATATATATATTGATATATTGAATCTAATAGGAATTATTAGAAATTGTTAAATAAAAGTATAAGTCCATTGCAACATTGTAACACAAGGATAACCCAGAGAGGTTATAGACAGTTCATGAGAACGGACATGCAACTTTGCAACCGTGAGGGCAGTGATACTGCAGGTGGCAGGTCACAGGCGGTCAACATACCGCAATTACTTAGAATTAAGTTGTTACATTGTAATAAAGTGTACAATTAAGAGAAACGCAGACATGAGATCTGCAAATTCCCACAGCCGTGTGAGGGGCAGGTTATTATAAAAAGCCCGGGAGCTCAATGCCCGGCAGTCAGTCTTCGAACTCCATACTTCGTTGTTCAAGCTACTCACCAGTACAATTAAGTATTTTTTTATTAAAGTTATTATGTACAAGTTATTTCAAATTTCACCATAATTTCTATTTCAAATCAAATAAAATGTTGTTAAGTGTTTAAGTTGTTTTTTTAAAAACACAGCTCCAAAGGCCCGAACCTTAACTGGCGCAGTCGGTAGGATGTCACACGGGCACTAAAAATCCAAAAATCGGAAGATTGGTGACCAAGAATTTTAATTCGAAATTTTGGCAGAACCCAAACCAAGTTGGAGGAAGAACAAACATAGTCTAAATCCAGCAACAAACCAAGTTGGACGCAGAACAAGAATCGTCTAAATCCAACAAACAAACCAAGGTGGACAAGATACAGCATCGATCGAGCCCACCAAAGAAACAGATGAAATTAATGTAAGTTCATTTCCATACCTTTTTTTTAAAACCAGAAACTATAATTGATATATGCTAGTATTATTATTTTATTTATCATTGTTTTATGAATTTTATTTTATGAATATTGTTTTGAAAATAATTACAAAGTGAATTATTTCCAAAAAAAACGAGATTGTATAACATTTTATGAAACGAATGTTAAAGAGATATTTTTTTCTTTAAAAAGCAAATGAGACTTGAATTTAAAAAAAATTCTTACCACAATTATTAAAACAAACTCAAAGTAAACCAAAATAACGGGCGCACATTCACTAACACTAAATAAGAAGCGCGATTCAAGCACACGTTTTAAACCGGTAAACTAACGCAAAATTAATTTCAAAGCTAATTCGAACAAACAGTTACGGAACGATTATTTAAAACCATTGACCTTATAAATTATAGCAAAACACTCTGCTACGGTAACCTAAAACCACCTAAGAAAGCAAAGCTCGCGAAAGAAGCATCCTTTATTACACACTTAAAAACCTCGGAGAATTGCAATAACTTCAGAACTAAAGCAACGCAGTTTTGCATTTAATTAACCCATAAAAGCGCATGAAATTACATCCAGCATTCACCACAGCAAATAAGTTGCATTAATACCCATAAGTAATTAAATCCATCACGGGATAATAAAAGCAACACAGTTTTGCATTTAATACCTACAAGTAATTAATCCATAAAAGCGTGTACAATTGCAACAAACACGGAATAAAAAGCTAAACGTTTTTCAATTAAAAATTACTCATCATTTATAAAGTGCATTATCTGAGTAAAGTTCAACGGTCATCATAAAAAGTTTTAATTAAAACGCTCATAATTGTAACCTGAAAACTAACATTACGGAGAGATCCAATTACCAACAAGCATTATAATTAAATACCGAGAGATCTAAGAATAAAACTAGACGTAACATTTATGCAAGTAACTAGCGAGTAAGAAAAACGAATTAGTAATTCCTATAAATTGAAATTAACACCTGTAAGTGCTAATTACCTCAACAAGTATAATCATATGTTATTAAGCACGTACGCAATTATTACCAAGTAACAAAGACCACATCTTTTAGTATTTAATTTCAACAATAAAGTGTAATTAACCTTAAGTTATAATTAGAATACAAGACAGACGAACTGTACGTTTACGCAACTCAATAAAACCTACGGAAAGAGTATTAATTACAAATTAACAGAATTAAACTAAAACAAAGCTAAGCAGATAAAGCGAGAACAAATCCATCCATTTCAGATTCTTTAAGAAGCAGAAACTCAAGACAAATTAAAAGCTGCATAAAAACAAGCAAATCCAAGACTACGGTATTGAGTATAAATCTCACGAGTACATCACCGCACTGTGTAAATTTTTATTTACCCAGTCTAAACTGAAAATTAACAAATACAAACCGAAATTAACGTTTCAAATAGGAAAATCATCCCTAATTTTTACAGAATTCAAAATTACCCAATCTAAATGAAAGATTAATAAACCCAAACCAAAATTAACGTTTCAAATAGGAAAATCATCCCCAAATTTTACAAAATTCAAAATTATTCAATCTAAAAGAAAAATTAATAAAACCAAAGCAAAATTAACATCACAAATAGCAAAACCAACACCAATTTTTACAAAATTCAAAATTATTCAATCTGAAAGGAAAATTAATAAAACCAAAGCAAAATTAACATCACAAATAGCAAAACCAACCCTAATTTTTACAAAATTCGAAATTATTCAATCCAAAAAAAAAATTAATACATCCCAAGCATAATTAACGCTACAAATAGCAAAACCAACCCCAATTTTTACAAAATTCGAAATTATTCAATCCAAAAAAAAAATTAATACATCCCAAGCATAATTTACGCTACAAATAGCAAAACCAACCCCAATTTCTACAAAATTTGAAATTTTACAACCCAAACGGAAAATTAGTAAATCCGAAGCAAAAATAACAATACACATAGCGAAATAAACCTCAATTCAAAAAAAAAATTTTTTTTTTTTGAAATTTCCCAAAATCGAAAACAACCCTTAACCAGCATGAGTAGCACAGACATGCGACTCTATTTGAAGACAATACAGATATATGATGGCACGGAAGCACATCTCTCAAATTTCATTGGAGCATCTGAAATGTTCCTAAAAACCTTCTACAAATCCGGAGATAACGAAAGGAATTCATTGCTTATACGCTTGATAATTAGTAAACTAACCGGAAGGGCACTAACCTTAATCGCCAGTAGGGACGATTTACAAGAATAGCAGGAGTTTAAACAGCTACTAATTGCATATTTTGGAGACCAACGTAACATAAAATGCCTGGTACGAGACCTAATAAACCTTAGAATGGAACACAATCAATCCCCCTACCAATTCGTAATGAAATGCCAAGACGTGAGAAGTTTAATACTAACCAAATTAAAAATCGAAGAACCCGATCAAAACGTTAGACATTTAAAAACAAAAATGTATGACGAAATGGCACTGGACACGTATACAAACGCTTTACCAGAACGACTATCGGATAAAATCAGATTCCAACGACCCCAAAATCTAGAAGAAGCTATGAACCTAGTCATAGAAGAAGAAAATGTAATGTATTACCGCAACAGACTATACGACCCCAACGCGAATAAAAGTTATTCACTAATAAAAACCATACAAGCCACAAGACAAACAATCCCTCAACAAAAATTCACACCCTTTAACGCACAAACAAATCAACCGCGAATTAATAACCCAAGTTTCAACAATACGAATTTTAATAATCAATATAAACATTTTTCAAAACCAACATTTAACCCAACTTTTACGAAACCAGCATTCCAACCAAGATTTAATCAAAACCTAAACCAACAAAGACCAGCATTCAACTCAAACCCCAATAGAAATACACCAATGACTAATAATAATAACAACCCTAATAATTATTACAAACCAACACCAATGGATACCTCATCTGGTATCACCAGACAAAATACAAAAATAACACATATCCGACCAAACCCTCATCAGAAACGTAATTTTACATCGGAAGAATTATTCCATCAAGAAATAGAAAAATTTGACACTGACCAGAATAATTACATTGTGACACCTACGAACCATGAATCAAATCATGCAGAAACTTAGGAACGTGACGAACAATACGAAACCTACGAGGAGTACGACGACGAAAACTCGAATTCAAATTTTCAAATGGACCCATTCATAGACAACCAAACTTAATAAACTTAAATAACATAAATCACTTAGTATTACCATACATAGAAATACCCCACGCCAAATTCAAACTATTAATCGACACCGGATCATCAAAAACATTAATTAGCCCCAGAACCGTACAAAAACATTATTTAGATTACGTAGAAAGAGAACCATTTAAAATTAAAACAGCCCATCAAACGACAATACACCAATTTATAGCCAATATACCTTTACCGAGAAGATTTAATGTTAAAATGAAACATAAATTTTGTGTATTCAAATTTAACGACAAATATGACGGATTAATCGGAATGGACCTTCTAAGAAAATTAGGAGCCAACATTGACATTAAAAATCGCTTATTAAGGACAAAATACGGAAAAATCCCTATTAAATTTCAAAACACACAAATTGAACAAAAATACATTATAGAACCCCGAACGGAAAGAAAAATAAAAATCCCAGTAAAATCTAACAAAAATTTAGGAATTATAAATCACATGAGATTTCAACAAGGAGTAGAAACCCCAACTGCCTTAGTACAAATAAAAGATAATTATGCAACCACAACAATATTAAATTCAAACGACTATCCCGTAGAATTATCATTGACCGACCCAATTAACGTAGAAGAACTAAATTTTAACGAAATGGAAATAGACGAAAATTTAGAAAACGATTACAACCCAATAGAACATGACAAAATGTTGAGGGAAAATTTAACTAACATCCGCTTCAATACCGACATCAATCAAGAAGAAGAAAGAGCAATTAAAAACTTATGTTTTGAATACCGAGACATATTCCACTGCGAAGGAATACCATTAACATTCACCAACACAGTAAAACATAATATCGAGTTAACAGACGATAAGCCAATTTTTACAAAAGCATATAGACTACCTCATGCAAGCCAAGAAGAAGCTGACAGACAAGTAGCAGACTTATTAGACCAAGACATATTCCAGCACTCCAATTCACCATGGAGCAGCCCCGTGTTAATAGTACCTAAGAAATTAGACGCAACCGGAAAGAGAAAGTACAGAATGGTAATAGATTATAGAAAGTTAAATGAAAAAACGGTAGATGACAAATATCCACTACCAAATATAACCGAAATTTTAGACAAATTAGGCAAATGCCAATATTTTTTAACATTAGACCTAGCATCAGGATACCATCAGGTAGAGATGGAAGAAAAAGACATATCAAAAACAGCCTTCAGCACACCTAGAGGACATTACGAGTACAAACGAATGCCATTTGGACTAAAGAACGCACCCGCTACTTTCCAGAGAGTCATGGACAATATACTACGAGGAATCCACAATGAAAAATGCCTTGTATACCTTGACGACATCATAGTTTATTCTACATCATTGGTAGAACACATAGAAAGATTGAAAGAAGTATTCGAAAGATTTAGACAAGCACATTTTAAAGTACAATTAGACAAAAGTGAATTTTTACAAAAAGAAGTATCATTTTTAGGACATGTAATAACACCCCAAGGAGTAATGCCAAATCCAGACAAAACAAATGCAGTTCTAAATTACCCATTACCAAAAACAACCAAAGAAATTAAAGGATTTCTAGGACTTAGTGGTTACTACCGCAAATTCATTAAAGGTTACGCTCAGATAACCAAACCCCTGACAAATTGTTTAAAAAAGGGAAACAAAATTGAACACACCCCGGAATTTATTAAAGCCGTAGACAAAATTAAAAACATATTAACGAATCACCCTGTATTAGAATACCCAGACTATACAAAACCATTTATACTGACGACAGACGCATCGAATGTAGCATTAGGCGCAGTATTTAGCCAAGGAAAAGTAGGTAGCGATAAACCCATCAGCTACGCATCCAGAACCCTAAACGAAACCGAACAAAAATATAGTACCATAGAAAAAGAATTATTAGCCATAATTTGGGCAACAAAATATTTTAGACCTTATTTATACGGAAGAAAATTTTACATATACACCGATCATAGACCACTAGTATGGCTATGCAAACTGAAAGAACCGAATTTAAAATTACAAAGATGGAGAATCAGACTCTAAGAGTACGATTACGAAATTATATATAAAAAGGGAATCTATAACAACAACGCAGACGCTTTAAGCAGAATCCAACTCAATGCATTAGAAACGGAATCCATTATAGGAAACGTAGACGAAGCAGAAATAAGGGAAGATCCAGACGAGATCGACACGATGCATTCGACACAAAACGAAGAACCAAAAAACGCGATTAAAATTTTAAACAAAGCAATCGATATGAAACCCAACCAATTTATAATAACCGAAGTTTTAAATAACCCCAATCCAGTAAAATATACAAAAGTAGATAACAAAAAGATATACCAAATTCAAATAACTAAAGACGACAACGAGGAACAAATAATTAAAATTCTAAAAGAATACACCCCCGAGAAAAAACGATTTTATTTTTATTTCAACACCGAACATTTATACCAAAGATTTTCAGAATTGTACATTAAACTATTCAATAACTCTGGCCCTGAACTCATCAGATGTACTAGAAAACTAATAACATTAGACGACCCTGACGAAATAAACGATGTAATTAGGAATCAACACGAAGGAAAAACCAACCATCGTGGAATTAACGAAACTATAAAGCAACTTGTAAGACTTTATTATTTTAAAGACATGAAGGAATTGACCACAGATTTTATTAACCAATGCGAACTATGTGACAGAGCGAAATACGATAGAAACCCCAAAGATACCCTTAATGTTAACCAAAACACCCGACAAACCATTTCAAAAACTACATGCCGATACTCTAGTAGTAGAAGCGCAAAACTATCTAACAATTGTAGACGCATTCACAAAAATAGGCCAAGCAATACCAATCACATCCAAAAATAGCATCGACGTGACCCAAGGATTTTTACAATATTTCACATTTTACGGAACACCCGAATCAATAACTCTAGACAATAGTAGCGAATTTAAAAATGAGACAATACCAAACACTTTAGAACTACACAAAATAAAAATTCATTTCATAACGGAAAATCACCCTGAATCAAACGGACTAATTGAACGACTACATTTAACCCTGTTAGAACAAATTCGATTATTAAGAATAAATTATAAAAAGGAACATATAATCAATTTAATGTCATACGCACTAATCGCCTATAATAACACAATTCACTCATCAACAAATTTTACACCCTTAGAATTAACCTTAGGACATTCAGATTCACGAAATCCCTATGACATACACTACAACAAGGAAGTATACCAACAATATGCGAAAGACCACAAACAAAAACTAAAAATAACTTATGACAAAGTAAAAGATAAATTAGAAAACGATAAAGAACGTATCACCACAACCCGAAACAAAAATACCGACTCAAATAAATTTTCAATAGGACAAACTGTGTATGAGAAAAACTTTCAAAGCAAGCGACATAAAACAGCACCCAGAAATTTAGGACCATTCAAAATTAAGAAAATATCAGATAAAAACATAGCAGTAGTAGACAACGGTAAAATAACAAAGTACATTCATTTGAAAAACCTAAGACACCCTGTAACTTCAGATGGACAGTCATCACCCTTACCGTCAACCTCCGCCCAGGTATATCGGACAACCAAGTAATAATAGAAATTATAAAAACAACTCCGGTATACTACCAATTAAATTAGGCAGTATGCAAAACGCAGTAACATTTGCAAAATTAAATACCCTACACTCTAGCATTATTGAACCAACCGATTTATTAAACGAATTAATAAGAATTAGATCACTTATAATTAACGGTAAATTACCTTTTGATGTAACAGAATCGAACATTCTAATATTTGAAAAGATAGCTATAGTAAAAGGCTACATTAAGAATAACGAAATAATATTTTTAATAGAAATACCGATAGTAGAAAGTAACAATTATCATTATTATCATTTATTTGCTTTTCCAACGAAAGTTACTAGCACATACCAAGTAATCATTCCCAAAACCAAATTCCTATCCCTAAATGAACTGAGATATGGTTATACAAACGAAAAATGTACTGAAGTAACACCAAACCAATATTTATGTCAATCGATGACGACAACAACCATTAAAGAAGACAGCCCATGTGAAGTACAACTATTAAAATTCTCAAATTATTACGAAAACTGTGAACCCAAACAAGTGCAAATAACTAACATGAAAATTCAAAAAGTTACAGATAACAAATGGATAGCCATTTTCCCAACAGAAGTAATAGCAACCATCCACTGCAACCAAGATGAAAATAACCAAGCATTAATCGGAATCAAACTAATTACCCTCAAAGAAAACTGTTATGTGAAATTGAAGGATGAAGTAATCAAAGTTTATCAAGATCCCATAGCAACAAAGAAACTTGCAAACCTACCGGAACTACAGTTCAAGATACAACAAGAAGACGAAGAAATAATCAAGAAACCTATGAAGCTAGAGCATCTAGACTTAGACGATCTCAACCACGCCGTGAAATTAGTGGAAAGTTATAAAGAACAATTAAGTGAACTCAAAACGCCGAAGTTACATTATAATAATATAAGTGTTTGGACAATTGTATTAATCATTTTAATAATTTTTGTAATTATATATGTATTATACAAAATGTACCTTAGATATAAGAATGAAGGAAACAGTTCTAGATTTAAGGAAACAAAGAGAAAAAATGAAACAATAAGTATACCCTTAGAAACAATGAATTTTAAATGAATTTGAATAATGAATTTTATGTATTTAAAAATTAAGAAAAACCTTAATTTTTCATTTACGGTGGGAGGAGTTATGTATCCCCCAATTACCTATATATATTGATATATTGAATCTAATAGGAATTATTAGAAATTGTTAAATAAAAGTATAAGTCCATTGCAACATTGTAACACAAGGATAACCCAGACAGTTCATGAGAACGGACATGCAACTTTGCATCCGTGAGGGCAGTGATACTGCAGGTGGCAGGTCACAGGTGGTCAACATACCGCAATTACTTAGAATTAAGTTGTTACATTGTAATAAAGTGTACAATTAAGAGAAACGCAGACATGAGATCTGCAAGTTCCCACAGCCGTGTGAGGGGCAGGTTATTATAAAAAGCCCGGGAGCTCAATACCCGGCAGTCAGTCTTCGAACTCCATACTTCGTTGTTCAAGCTACTCACCAGTACAATTAAGTATTTTTTTATTAAAGTTATTATGTACAAGTTATTCCAAATTTCACCAAAATTTCTGTTTCAAAACAAATAAAATGTTGTTAAGTGTTTAAGTTGTTTTTTTAAAAACACAGCTCCAAAGGCCCGAACCTTAACTCGTGTAGAACATAAAAAAATTGATGATTCTCTCGTAAAATGCTGTGAAATTGCGGAACCAAAAAGTGAGGTTAAGTCTTTATTTGTTGATGAAAAATCCTTAGAGAAATTGCTATTACAGCACTTCGTATCATTTAAAAAGGACATTGAAGAAAGTCTAAACTTTACCGTAAATAAACTCGATGAAGTTAATAATAAATTGGACAAAATGCAATCTGAAAACCAAAAATTCCATAAACAACATGTGCAATTGAACTCTGACATTTTACAATATTGAAATTCATGGTATTCCTGATCAGGAAAATGAAGACACTAACAAAATTGTACTAAAGATAGCAGAACATCTAAAATGTCCTTTACAAGAGAACGAAATTGCTATTAGCCACAGAATAAAAAAAGGCAGGATAACAAACGGCCTGCTGGCATTGTTGTTGAATTTATACGACTAAGTGTAAAAACAAAGCTTCTACAAGCACGAAAATCCAAAAGTATCTGCACAGACGAAATAGGAATAACAGAAAAAAATTAAAAATGCAAATATATCTCAACGAACAATTAACAAGCAACGCACAAAAGCTGTTTAATATAGCGAGAACAAAAGGTAAGGAGCACCATTACAAATTTGTATAGCATATCAATGGAGAGATAAAAATTAGAAAAACTGAAAATTCTCCCATTATAAAAGTAATGTCTGTCGAATGCTTAAATAAGCTGTAATTAGTTGTAAGTAAATATGCTCATGTATAAATATTTTTTTTATATTCTAAAGTATTATAAATGGCTACTATAATAAAGAATAGCTTTCAATCTGTTGGTCATTATACAGTGACCCTTAATCACAATGATATCGATTTTAATATACTTTATATAAATGCAAGATCATTAAAAAATAAGTTAGATAAATTTGAAATATTAATATCAGATTTAAAAATACGTATTAATGTAATCATTGTAGCAGAAACATGGGTAAAGAAACAGGAGGTATCTTATTATAACATACTACAATTTACAACAATTTACTCATGTCGATACCAAATTGGTAAAGGAGCAGCGATTTTTGTCCGCGATAAACGATTTAAAATTTAATTAACATTCAATCCGATGAACTTAATGTTGTAATAATAGAACTCGGCTCAAATAAAATGATTATAAGCTCATTATACAGATCCCCTGCACCGAACGTAGCAACATTTAATACACAGCTAGAAAATATTTTAAGTGGATTACTCGGAAATAAAAAATGCTTTATATTTGGTGAGTTTAACATTGACACATTAAAAAAAAATAAATGACTACGAAACAAAAAATTATTTAGATTTGTGCATGATGAATAACTTTTCCATCTTAAATATCGATATTCCTACCAGAAATTAAAGCTTTATTAGATCACATACTTTTCATACCCTCAAACACAAATAACACATTAAACCTATCGATCATTTACAATTCTCTGTCCGATCATTGCTACCAAATTCTAACCACACAGAATCAACACAAAACGAGCTAGCCCGATATGTAATTCAAAAAGTAATAGATATTAATGAAGTCAAAACGAGATTAACAAACTTGACTCTTAAACTACAGTTACTTCATTATGTAAACTCCATCAATAATGAATTGGTAGAAATAGTAGAAATGAGAATTAGATCCAACATTAAATCAAAAAAGCCCTGGTTCAATAGAGCCATTTCCAAACTTATTTAAGAACGAGACAAGTCGTACAAACGACATAAACTGTTTCCAAACAGTGAATATTTAGCTAACTGCTACAGGGAAATATCTAAAACTGTTAAAAAAACGATATGGAAATTAAAAACTGATTACTATAATAAAAAATTTCAGGGAAATCTAACAAAGAAACAGACTTGGAGAGTTATTAATGAATTACTACATAACAACAATAAATTAAACACGAATACAATAGAACTGATTCAAATCGAAATCGCAATCGCAGGTTAACCAGAACAAATAGCAAATATACTAAACAAACATTTTGTAGATGTGGGAAAAAATTTAGGAAAATCTGTACCTCAGAATTACAACTTTTCTAGTACCAACAACAAATGAAGAAATTGAAAAAATCATTACAGGTCTTGATAGAAGTAATACGCCAGGATATGATAATATCCAAGTCACATGGGTTAAAGAAGGCATAAAAGAAGTATCTGAATTATTGTCATCTAATTAATTGTATTTTTGAAATAAAAGAGTTGCCAGAATCAATTAAAATTTCCAAAGTCATACCAATCTTCAAAAAAGGGAAATTCTTCTAAACTTGATAATTATAGACCAATATCTGTTATGTCGATATTTAGTAAAATTTTTGAAAAATTCCTCAATAAGCGACTTTTATCATATTTAAAGAAAATAAAATTTCTATAATATGATGGACAGTATGGCTTCTGCAGATCTGGAGATGCCTCGGTAGCAGTACTAGATTTAATATCAAATATTCAAATCGAACTAGATAAAAAAAAAGAAGTGCACTTTTGTTTCTTTAGATCTGCGGAAGGCATTTGATACTGTTGACCATAAAATCGTCCTATCTAAATTAGAGCACATAGGAATTCGAAACACTGCTCACAAGTTATTCAAAAGTTATTTAAATAATAGACGTCAACAATTTGTGGTAATAGAAGATCAAAGTAGTCAACTACAAAATATTACTTGTGGTGACCGCAATGTATAATACTAGGGCCGACTCTGTTTCTTAGTTATATTAATTCCATATCACAGTTAAACCTTCTTGGGAAAATTAAGTTATTTGCAGATGACACAACTATTGTATACTATGATGACTCATTTGAAGGCCTGCGTAATAAAATCGCTAAGGACATGCACATTATTTCTAACTGGCTAATAAACTACAGGTTACACCTAAATATTGACAAATGTAGTTATTTAATATTGAAAACTAATAACATTGAATACACGTCACCAATAATGTTTGGTAACAACACTCTAAAATGTGAATCCAGTATTAGATATTTGGGACTTATTATTGATGATAAGCTCAAATGGACGTCACATATTAATAATATTAGGAAGAAAATAGCACCTGTGGTAGGAATACAATACAGATTCTCAAAAAGAATCTTATCAAATACCTTAAAATCAATATTACTAGTATATATCAATTTCAAATATGCATATATGTGCACAACATAATCACAACACAAAAGCATACAACCACTGAACTAAAGTATAATACAGAAATTCATAATTACAGCACTCGGCAATCACAAGATCTAACATTACCTCTATTTATACCAATATTGGAAAATACTCAATGTATTTTCAAGGAGTACAATTTTACAATAGTCTCCCTAAACACTTAAAAATTTAAATGGTAAAAAATTTAAAAGGGAACTTAAGAACTACATCTTACAAAAGTCAAAACCTGATAGGAATAAATGTTAACAGTAAAAGTTAGCATTTCTCCCTTTCTCTATAATAAGATAATCTCTTCTCACATAATATACTTTCTCATATGTTTCTGCTGCAGTTGAATTTGGACCTATACACATGATTAAACAAAATACAAATATATATAAGTAAGCATAGAGCCTTCAGCTCCCGTCATCATTTCTTATTTTTCATAATTTAATTATAGGCCTTGTATGGATACTTAGAATGTATCTCTAAGGTCAGGAAAATAAACTTATTATTATTATTATTATTATTATTAGTAGTAGTATTATTATTACTATTAGTATTATTATTATCTCTTTTACGATGAGGAATCACTCCCTGAAATGTTTTACACTTATTTTGTTACACCCTGTATATATATATATATATATATATATATATATATATATATATTGCTGTGTTAACCCCTGTTAGCCCCTTGTTATTATATTAATATTTAGCCCCACGATTGGGTCGAGCATATAATGCTGTGATATTTGCAGCCCCTACGCTCGGGCGCGATATAATGCTGTGGTATAACCCTTATATTACTCAAGCACTTGTAAAAATTTTAAATCTCTTTGCCTCAACTAGCTGATTCAATTAAATAAAGCAATTCTACAATTCACAGTATAATGATTAAATATTTACAACCTTTTCAAATATCTTCCCCCTTTTGAATTATTTACATCTGTCAGATTTTTAGAAAATGAAGCCAGCAAAACGAGCTTTTTATTACATTTAGAGACCTTCTGAAACGTTTCAAGATGCCTATTGCCTTTCATAAATTTATCCAAGAAACCCCAGTTTGTCAGCTCTTACATTTTGAATTATTATTGTAATAAAACAGTTTATAGAAATAAATCATATCAAAATGTCTAACCTGGATTGGTTCAGTAGGTTCGCCGCATCCCCAAGAATTTTCGTGTCTAGTCTGAATGTTCTTAGTCGAATTTCAAAGTCGACATCCAACCAAAATACTATCCAAATCGTTGTTAGTGAGGTTGTTCCAATAAAAGGTTTTTCATTTCCGTAATTAATGAATATTTATCATTTTCAGATATTACCAAATTAATTTAACAGGCAGCATTCTCCAGAGTCTTCCTGACTTGTATCCAAGGTTGTATTTAAGATCGTTATTAAGAGTTTTAACAGGAGTCGTAACAAGATCTTTATTAAAAGCCCTGTTGTATTTATTATTAGAAATTGTATAATTTCATTAAATCTGGTTTACTTACGTCTGTAGAAGTACGGCTCGCTTACACAATTTTACACTCTTTTAAAATGATTTTCACTTTTTATTTAATTAACTGTTCGTGTGAATATTTAGCACTTTCGAGTGTAGTGACTGCCCAGTTTCAAAAGTATACTAACTTGTTGTTCAATTGTTATCATATTTATAGGCCCGGCTACTTTTGTTTGCGATTCGTTGACTCCACGTGCTGGGCGATACTAAATGTCTTATCTCTTGTTATTTTGGAAAACTTTACCAATTGTATAATTTAATTGCATGGAGGTTGCTCAATTTGTCACGTAATTCATTCTTATACCTCACATTTAATTCAGAAATCCCAGGAATCTTCGTTTATAAAATCACGTATTGTTGTTGTTGGCTTTATTCTAATCTGAATGGAATGAATTTGGTGTTTGTTTATTTCCTAGTTAAATTGGATTTTTGAACAAATGTAATACTTTTGTATCACGTACGCTTGTCAAATAATGCATAATTTCTGCCTGCGTTTATGATGATATATTAACGCACTTTTTGAATATTTATCTAGCCAATTCATACAAGTTTTTCATTGATTTAATTTCGATGCGTTTTGTTACATTTTTAAATTCTTATCTTTGCTCGTAGATACTCTTAGATACGCATTTAATCTCTTGTACTGCTATATACAGTGTGCTCTTAACTAATAATATTTATAATGACCTATTTACTCTTCTAATATCTGTAGTTATGTGCTTTTGTTACTCGGGAGTTTCTTTTGTTTATTCTACGACTCCTATGACTTAACCTACCCCTAAATTAACCCTATAATTACAGCATTAATCTTCCAAATTAAAATAAAAATTTTGGAAAAATGTTGGTTTTTGGCGCCCAACGTGAGACAAAATTCACATTGGTCCAAAATTATTTATTTTTATTTTATTTTACTATGTACACAACTCCTACATTATTTTTACATCCCTATTCCTATTTTGATTATATTATACCTATACACTTATTTATTCTAAATTTTTATTACTATTGTTTTATTATAATCTATTAGTATTTCACTACCTATCTATCTATAGCTTTTCTATTTACATAAACCTTTTTTATTTTTATATTTTTCATATCTACTTGTATAATTTTTCATCATTTCATCTTTCTCTTGTCTCTATATTCTTATTCACATACCTTTCTTATTTATCATTAATTTATATAACGTCTCTACATCTCTCCATGTTTCTAATAAACCCCTCCTATTCACCTATTTTCGACTTATCTTTTCTTATTTCTCATAAACATCATCATCTTTTCCTATATCCAATGATTCACTCCCATTTATATCAACCTATGTTACTCATATTTATCCTAAACCTACCCTAATTATTATTAACCTATCTTATGTTCTATTGTTTTCTAATATTTTCAAAATGTACAATACCTATTCCCGAATCTATCCTAATTTATGATGATATTCTAATTTATTAATGTCCTATTTAATTCTCCTATCCTAATTTATTGTTAAGCTATCTTATGTTCTATTGTTCTCTCATATTTACAATTTGTACAATTCCTATTTTCCATGATCAAGAGTTTTCGTTCTGCAATGAGCTTGTCTTTCTTGTTTCCCCTATACGCTCTTTTTCCAAACTTATTTTCTGAAGTTAAATTATTATTATAGTTTTTCCCCTTAATGTATTCTCCATCATATCCCAAAACTTCTCTAAATTTTAAACTATTATTCTCAAATTCTTCATTTGGCCCCATATCATATTCTCATTTTCCAACAAACCAAACGGAACCATTTCACACTTATACTTTTGCCCTTTTCTATAAAACCCGATATATTTTCTTAATTTTCTTGCAGGTGGAATTTCTTCATATATCTCTGTGTCTACAGCTTCTAATTTCTTTACATATCCTGTTGCTATTATTCTGGATTCTGATCCTATTAGTTCTGAATTCTTTATTAACAATGCCTCTACCCTTTCTTTTACTTCTTCTGGACATTTTATCTTACATCAATATCCCCCTTTATATCAACTTCACTCTCAAATTTATTAATATTTATACAGTCTCCTTCGACTTCAATGCTCTCCTCATCATCCCATTTTATATATTCAACCTTTACATCTATTGCCTTTCCTTTGGTATTTATTTTAAACCCAACTTATCTATTATGTCCATACCAAATATTGCATCTACTCTTAACCCCAGCACTATTATGAATTTATTCTTAAACTTTATCTTAACCATTTCACATTCCAGAATTATTATTTTACTCACACTTGCAAATCTCTTGCTGTTTGGTGCTATTAAATTAAATTTCCTCATGGGCATCATGCTTCCTATTAATTTTTCCCGTTTAACAAAGTCCTCAGTCACTAACGACGCTTCAGCTCCTGTATCAATGAGTGTTCCACCTCGACTATTTTCAATTCTCAATTTATTTATCGGTAATAAGCTTTTATTCATTTCCTTTTCCATTTCACATTTTATATATTCACGCTGGTGTTCGTATCCATTTTTTTTAAGGGCTTTCTTGGTTTGTCCTCTTTCAAAAATCCTGATTCAACGTAGATGGTCTTGCCTGACTCGTAACTTCTGCATAGGTACGGTTCATTTTTGTAGGTTGTGCTGATTGTTCCCGATGTTGTGTTTGTAGCGTACACTGATTTATGTATCTGTCGTGATTCGTTCTCTCTGCTTCTTTTCTTGAAGTATCTCTTGTGTTCCAGTTCCTTCTAAAATTATTATGATAGTAGTTATTGTGATTGTTTCTATAAAATTCTCCCCATAATTTCCCCTATTGTATGATCTATTGTTTTCTGTGTTTCTTTGCACTCTACCTAAGTTTTCTCACCGTCTTGGTGCCATCCTACTTTCCGATACACGACTTTGTCCTAACTCATCACAACGTTGTAAATATTCCAAGAAAATCTCCCTGTTTACTATATTTTGAATCATTACATAATGTCTTATTTCTTCACCAAAATGTCCCGCTAAGTATTTTATGATTTGAGTTTCTTCCATCGGCGGATCCACTAGCTTCGCTAGACTGAATTTTTGTATAGCGTATATTTCTCTGGTCATCCCTAAATTATGATTATATTTTTCTGTAATTAAATTATCTCGCGCCTTGTATTGTTGATTATCTCCCTAAAATTTTCTCAAAAACCTACTTTCAAACTCCTAAAATGTCCCGATGTCGTTTTCTATTAAATCAAACCATATCTCCGCGCTACCTTTCAACATTGATCTAACGAAGTTTAAATTGTACCTTTCATCCGTTGATCCCTGTATTAGTTTTCTTATATTGTTTAAAAATACTTTAGGATTTATCTTGTTGTCTTCATAAAATTTGGAATACTGTTCTACTGAAATGTCTGGTCTATTTATCCTAGTGTGTTGCCCCTGATTTCTACCCACATTTTCAAATTCTGATTTTAAACTACCTAACTCTCTATTTACATCCGTAAGTCCTAATTCACAATTTCCCTGAATTTCCCGCATCTTTTTACCTAAATCTGTAATCCGGTCTTTTGTTTTTTTTTCCAGATGTTTCTTGATCTAATTTGACTTTCCAAATCTCGTCTCTAACTTTATCTACATCGTCCATCATTCTAACGAATTTATTTTCAAAGTGTACCTGCATTTCCGCGATCGTTTGATTACTTTCCTTTAATCCGTCGCTTATAATTTTTATTTCGGAACCGAGTTTTTCTCCTTTCTTTTTAATCTGCATCTTAATATTTTCCATATTCTCTTCGCTTTTGTCCATCTTTTTGTTTAAGGCTAAAGAATAGACATAATTTCAGATTGTTGTGAAATCGGTTGTTCTTCGCTTTGACTTCTCGTCAAATTTTGCCCTTGCATTTCTATAGATATATCTTGTAGAATTACGCTTTCTTGTGACCCTATTTCTACCTCTTGGTTCCTCAATGCCTCTCTGGTCTCCTTAATTCGTTTATCCATTATTAAATTTTTATTATTATTAAGATTTCAAATTCCTTCAGATTTTAAATTCCTAACCCTTTTAAATTAAATTTTTATTCGTACTTTTACAAATTTAAATTTTTAAATTTCTTGTTTTTACAAATTTTTAATTTTTCTTTTTAATTTTAATTTTGTTTTCGTGGTGTTCTCACCCCTAGCTTTGGGTTGCCATATAATGCTGTGTTAACTCCTGTTAGCCCCTTGTTATTATATTAATATTTAGCCCCACGATTGGGTCGAGCATATAATGCTGTGATATTCGCAGCCCCTACGCTTGGGCGCGATATAATGCTGTGATATAACCCTTATATTACTCAAGCACTTGTAAATATGTTAAATCTCTTTGCCTCAACTAGCTGATTCAATTAAATAAAGCAATTCTACAATACACAGTATAATGATTAAATATTTACAACCTTTTCAAATATCTTCCCCCTTTTGAATTATTTACATCTGTCAGATTTTTAGAAAATGAAGCCAGCACAACGAGCTTTTTATTACATTTAGAGACCTTCTGAAACGTTTCAAGACGCCTATTGCCTTTCATAAATTTATCCAAAAAACCCCAGTTTGTCAGCTCTTACATTTTGAATTATTATTGAAATAAAACAGTTTATAGAAATAAATCATATCAAAATGTCTAACCTAGATTGGTTCAGTAGGTTCTCCGCATCCCCAAGAATTTTCGTGTCTAGTCTGAATGTTCTGAATCGAATTTCAAAGTCGACATCCAACCAAAATACTATCCAAATCGTTGTTAGTGAGGTTGTTCCAATAAAAGGTTTTTCATCTCCGTAATTAATGAATATTTATCATTTTCAGATATAACCAAATTAATTTAACAGGCAGAATTCTCCAGAGTCTTCCTGACTTGCCAAGATTGTATTTAAGATCGTAATTAAGATCGTTATTAAGAATTTTAACAGGAGTCGTAACAAGATCTTTATTAAGAGCCCTGTTGTATTTATTATTAGAAATTGTATAATTTCATTAAATCTGGTTTACTTACGTCTGTAGAAGTACGGCTCGCTTACACAATTTTACACTCTTTTAAAATGATTTTCACTTTTTATTTAATTAACTGTTCGCGTGAATATTTAGCACTTTCGAGTGTAGTGACTGCCCAGTTTCAAAAGTATACTAACTTGTTGTTCAATTGTCATCATATTTATAGGCCCGGCGATTCGTTGACTCCACGTGCTGGGCGATACTAAATGTCTTGTCTCTTGTTATTTTGGGAAACTACCAATTGTATAATTTAATTGCATGGAAGATGCTCAATTTGTCACGTAATTCATTCTTATACCTCACATTTAATTCAGAAATCCCAGGAATCTTCGTTCATAAAATCACGTATTGTTGTTGTTGGCTTTATTCTAATCTGAATGGAATAAATTTGGTGTTTGTTTATTTCCTAGTTAAATTGGATTTTTGAACAAATGTAATACTTTTCTATCACGTACGCTTTTCAAATAATGCATAATTTCTGCCTGCGTTTATGATGATATATTAACGCACTTTTTGAATATTTATCTAGCCAATTTATACAGGTTTTTCATTGATTTAATTTCGATGCGTTTTGTTACATTTTTAAATTCTTATCTTTGCTCGTAGCTACTCTTGGATACGCGTTTAATCGCTTGTACTGCTATATACAGTGTGCTCTAAACTAATAATATTTATAATAACCTATTTACTCCTCTAATATCTGTAATTATGTGCTTTTGTTACTCGGGAGTTTCTTTTGTTTATTCTACGACCTCTATGACTTACCTACTCCTAAATTAACCTTATAACTACAGCATTAAATATATATATATATATATATATATATATATATTGCTATAATTATAGGGTAGTTTAGGGGTAGGTTTAGTCATAGGGATCGTGGAATAAATAAAAACAACTTCCAGTTTAATTAATGCACATAATTCCAGATATTATAAGAGTAAAACAGTCACTATACATATTGTTAATTGAGAGCACTCTGTATATAAAAATGCATAGGATTAAATGCATAAGAACAAGAGTAGTTTACAAGTTAAGATAAGATTTGGAAACGCAACAAAATGGATCAAAATTAAATTAATGAAAAACCTATATGAATTGGTTTTACAAATATTTAAAAATGCATTATTAGAAAATCGTACGTGACATGAAAAATCACATTTGTTCAAAAATCCAATATTAAGTATAAATATACAAGCACCAGAATATTTCGGTTTAGATTATAATAAATAACAAACATTGAATACGTGATTTAATAAAAGGAAATTGTTGGAATTTCTCATGACATGTGAAAGTATTACGTGACGAGCCAGGCATCCATTCGAATATTTGAACTAAATAATTGGTGAAAATCTCGAAGTACACAAAGATAAAGATAAAGGTGTCATCCCAACACGTGAATGAACCAATGAAAAGCAAGTAGAGGTACGGATTTAAATACGATAAGAATGAAGCGACAAGTTAGTATACATTTAAACTGGGCTACGACTATGTTGGAGAGGACTAATTATTTTACGTAACCAGTGAAACAAAAGTGAAATCATTTTGAAAAGTGTACGAATTGTGCAACGAATAAGCCGATCTATTATAGACGTAAGTAGTAACGACTTAATTAAAAATCCATTTCTAACATTAATAAAACAGGGCTTTCATTACTGGTATTTTATACTGGCATTTTAACGCTGATATTGAAATTGAATAAAATTATGTTAATACCGATATGGAAAAGGTTTTAATACCGAGATTAAAATTGTCTTAATACCTACATTTAAATAGGATTTTAATATCTACATCAAAGTTGTTCTCATACCGATATTAATAAAAGAATTGGAATTTGGATTGGATTGTAATTTTGACTTGGCACGAAACAACTCTTAGGGATGCAGATCACAGGCTGGGAAGGAACTACAGAACCATTCCAGGTTAAAAATCTTGACACAATTTATTATTGAAAACTGTTTTTAATTCAATATTTATCATTTGTATCTGTAAGAGTCAACAAAACATAGGTTCATTTATCAATTTATGACAAAGGGAAGTAGATATCTTGGAACGTTTAAAGGTCCCTAAATATAAACAAAAAGCATAGTTTTAGTAGCTTAAATATCATAAATCTGGTATATGTAAATAGTCTGAAAAGGGAAAAATTCTGAGAGTTGTAAATATTCAATCATTATATTGTGTATTGTAGAATTGCTTTATTTAATCAAATAAGCTAGTCGGGGCAAAAACCATAATTTAACATTTCACATCAAAGGTGCTTGATTGTACAAAGGGGTAAATTTCACAACAAAATTTATGACGGCTCAACGCTGCGATTAAAATCACAGCAATTTATATTAGACCCAAATCGTGGGAAAGAATATCACAGCATTTTATGATATGTTCAATCGTGGGGCTAAATATTAATATAATATCAAGGGGCCTAATATAAAGGGGATATCACAGTATTTTATGTAAACCCAATCGTGGGGCGAGTAACACAGCATTCTATGACATGCCCAAATCGTGGGGCAGAAATATCTCCGCAATATATATCCTTTTTAAGCATAACTTTGATAATAAACGTCTGTGCTATTAGTAAAGACAAAAAAGTAGTTTAAAAAGTACCACCCCAAATCACAATACTGTATCTAATTATGAAGAACTCCACAAATACATAGTGTTTGTGAGTTATAATTTAAAGTGGCATTGAAACGGTAAGATAGATACGGCAAAAGCAGTGTGACCAGGATGACAAGAAAAAGTCACCAATTTTACGGTTTTGAAAAACATATTGTTTTAAGTTATAAAATTGTACATAGCTGTTAAGTTCTCCTTTTTTAATAAAGTATAATTTGTTGTCATCATTACTTAGTATTAAAATCCCAGTAATAAACATGGCACAGTCGTTATAAAAAGAATATATTTCGTATTAAAATTAACTGGGAACTTTGATTCTGGCAACATTTGAAAGTAAGGTTGGAAGCTTATTGGGAGTAGTTCTTCGTGAATACAATAAACCAGGCGAATTGGCACTGGAAGGCAATCTTGCAAAAAATTTTAAATCCTTCAAACAATAGGTATCAATTTATTTTACAGTAACGGAAACCGACAAAAAAGGGATGAGGTTCAGGTTGCGAGATTGTTAAATTTAATGGGCAGCGAGTCTTTTAAAGTGTATAATACGTTTAATGTTGCGTCGTTGACAACTATTGATTTAATTCTAAAAGAATTCGAGTTTTACTGAATGCCCAAGAAAAATGAGGTAATGAAACACATTAAAATTTTCTGGAGAAAGCAAAAACCAGGTGATCCCTTTGATATCTTTTTAACAGATTTAAGGAATTTAAGGAATTTAGGAAGCAGAGGACAAAATCTTGCGTACTCAAATAGTGCTAGGCATTAATGACTACGATATACAAGCTAGATTATTGGAGAAAGACACAACTTTGAAGTTGGTAATTGGATACTGTCAAGCAGCAGAAATTGCGGAATTAACTAGAAAAATCCTGGAGGATGACCGCACAAGGATTTCAATTGTAGGTATTAGGTCTAATAAAATACCTGAAAAGAAACGATTTGGTACAAAGGAAGAGACCAACGTTCAGAAAGTTACAGGTAATAACGAGATAGGTAAGACTTTTGTTTGTAAAAAGTGTAACCGTAAATCATATTAAGGCCAAACGTCCTGCAATGGGACAGCAATGTCTTAAATGTTCTAAATATAACCATTTTAAAGTCTGTTGTAAATCGCAAATAACAGGTAGCGTAAGCATAAAACATTTGAATTAAGTGAAACAGATAATACGTTTCAGATTAATGTTATTAAAACTATTCACTACACTGCTTAAGAACCACGCAAGTGGGTTAGCAATCTAGTGTATGTAGAAAAGGCTAACAATCAGCTGTATAGATCCACTCATCTTAATAAATATCTAGTTAGGGACTTTTATGAAATTCTGACATTTGATGAAATTAGCTCTAAGTTAGCTAATAAAAAATACTTTTGTATTTTTGACTTTAAAGATGGATTTCACTAGTTGGTTCTGGATGAAAAATTAAGCAAGTTGTGCACTTTTAGCACTCTTTTTGGTAACTACCATTATTTAAGGGCTCCATTTGGGTTTTCTGTAATACCTGAGATTTTTATCAAGTTAGTTAGTAAATACTTTGGTAATATTAAGGGCGTAGTACCCTACTTTGATGATATTGTGTGCTGCAGATATTGTAAAAGAATTGCAAAGTATAATACAGAACCTTGTAGATGTAGCAAGAACAAATAATATAAAGCTTAATCCCGACAAATTACAATATTGTAAAACTGAGGTTAAATATTTAGGTTCAATTTTTAGCAACAAACAAGGGTATCTTTTCAGATCCTGAACCATCTAAATGTATTGAGGAGTTGAAACATCCTGAAAACAAAAAAGATTTGCAGAAATTTCTGGGAATGGTCAATTTCATAAGATATTTTTTTGCCAAACTTAAGTGATGTAATATCACCTTTAAGAGAATTATTTAAAAATAATGTGGAATGGTTGTGGACGGAAGTCCATGATAATTTATTGCAAAAATAAAAAAATGGTTATTAATAGTACTGCATTAATGCCTTTTGATATTAATCAACTTGTTAAAATTCAATGTGATTCTTCAAAAAATGCCTTAGGTGCATGTCTTTTGCAAGAAAATAAACCAGTGGCGTTTTATCAAGGTGTTTAACGCAAACTGAAATTCAGTATTCACAAATAGAAAAGGAATTATTGGCATGTTCGTGGGCTTAAAACAAGTTCCACTTCTATGTCTATGGACATATGAATGTTGTAGTTTATACCGATCATCAACTGCTAACAGCGATAATTAAAAAAAAACTAACTGATATAAAAAACAATCGCTTGTGGCGATTACGATTGAAATTAATCCCATACAATTTTCAATTAAAATATTTGCCAGGTAGATTTATGTATATAGCCGATTATTTATCTAGAAATTTTCTACAAATCCAAATGAAAGACGATGATACTATGACTGAAAGAATTCATGTGATATCAGAGTATATTAGTTGCTCGGAAAATAGACTAATAGAATTTAAGAGAGAAACCGCTAAAGATAACATGTTGAGGCAAATTAAGAATTTTTATAAAGAAGGTTGGCTGAAAAAATTAAACAGTGAAGTGCAAGTAGGGTAAATAGAGGGCTACGGCTTACCCCTCTGACGTCACAAATCAATGTTAATTCCCATTTAGCACTGTCCATTTAGCACCCATGTATCAGACAGAGACAGACAAATATTCGCACATCTGGTAACTTAAATTTGACTTAAATTTGCACAATAGTTTTCTTTAAGTAAGCATTTTATAGCCCCAGGCACGGATAATTTCAACATTTGCAAAGAATTCGCACATTTAGTAACAAAAATCTGCACAATAGTTTTCTTCAACTAAGCAATTTTTAGCCCCAGGCATGGATAATTTAATTAAATTCTAATTTGTGCAAATATTCGCACATCTGGCGAGGGCTCGGCACCCCGATCCGACAACAGATGCGGATCTTGTTCTCGGCACCCCGATCTGAACAATCTAACCTTAATTGGCAAATATTCGCACATCTGGCTGCAGTAATAAATAACATTGTCATCTTAAATTTGCATAATAGTTTTCTTCGACTAAGCAGTTTTTAGCTGCCGGCGAGGGCTCGGCACCCCGATCTGGTAACAGCTACGGATCTTGTTCACGGCACCCCGATCTGGACCAGCCATCTAACCTTAATTGGCAAATATTCGCACATCTGGTAACAAAAATCTGCACAATAGTTTTCTTCGTCTAACCAATGCATCTTTCGAGATAAACCTATCTTGTTTGGTATCAATTAATATTAGAATTTTTTCAGCTACCCGAATCTCTAAGAATTTTTTAGATAGCATCATCCCCCCAGGGAGCTACCCCCATTTTAAGATTTTTTACCGGCAGTGATTTCTGAACCATATTAGCAAATATTCGCACATCTGGTGACAGCATTGCCGGCCTAAATTTGCACAAGAGTTTTCTTCAACTAAACATTCATAGCCTCCATAAATCTGCAAACCAATTAGCGAGCCAATAAACTAAAAAAAGACCTGTATCCGTTTATTTGCAAATAGACGTTCAAACACAAGCACATTATTTTTTGATTCAACTAGCTCTTAGTGGAGAGGTGTGGGGAAAAAACTTACAGCTTATAAACTAAAACGTCAGGATGTATTATTATTAACAACCCATTGGAAAATAACAAGAGTTACCCTAATTTTAAGAAAAAACGACAAGCAGTTTAACAAGTTTATTGCAATGCGATAAATAATCCAGTTACAAAAAGTAACAGATTTATAGCAAACATAATTACAATTTAAATACGTTTATGAGATTGATGTATGTTCTAGATAATGTAAAAATTGTTTAAAGAAATCACCACAAAGTCTACAAGAGCATAATAATAACTAGAAGTATGGACTATGCTAAATATTATGAAAATGTTTAAAACAATCAGTACTAATCGTACAAGAACATAATACATTTAAGATACATAATAATGAAAATGAAATAGTAAAAAGGTATTAATACTAAACATATGATATATAGATACATAGGTATAAACATAATATAATAATAATAAATAGCACTAGTATATTGGAAGCAGACGACCTTTTTAGTCTAAATATTATTTTAATTGTATATTTCTATGCCCCCACGCATACGTTGATGTGCTACCGGGTGTGATACATCTTTTGTCATCATCCCCCGACAAACTGATTTTATTTATCAGCTGTGTGTACAGCTGGTGTTTGTGACTACGAATGCACATCATCGTATGCACGAGGGGGTCACCATCACATAAAACTATTTCTTTAAAATCACCTACACTAATTTCCTTACTAACTACACTACGACTAATACCTTTTATTATTTTAATTACGTCTTTTTCACTTATGAGGCAGTAGGACTTTGCCCTACTGCCAATAAATTCTAAAACTAAGTCACTGTTGAATTCGTCCTTAAATTTACCAATAACTTTTTTATTAACTAAAGGGATATTGTATCTATTGTCCGCGGGGTAATCACTGGTATCGAAATTATCTATAATCGTTCTTATATCGCTATAAAAGTCGTCAGTTTCCACACTGTACGCAAGACTATCCGTGTCCATGTACAAAAACGAGAGCTTGGCTCCTTACATTGGTTTCATGACGGAATAGTGAAACTCATACATTAGAGTTTTTGACAAATCTAAAACACTAAGACCAACATAAATGGGTTTATCATACTTTACTTTAACGCGACCCATTTGTATTACAACCAAATTCTTGCCTAGTACGATACAACTGTTAAAATTAGGACGCGCGATTAGCGTACTCGCACACAGCTTCTTCCCATCTTGCTCCCACCTTGTAACGATTTTTACATCGACCCTCTTATCCACATTCTCCATAGTCTTACCAAAAATGGAGTTGTTTATAAGTTTGAAAAAATCTTTTTCAAACGCATTTTTGGCAAGAGTACGGTAATGCGTATTCAGATCGATGTAAGACTTCAACCACGCGGACTGATTAAACTCTGTGTACCGCTTTCAGCTTAAGACCATTGCGGATACACTGCTGGATATTCCTATAATGAAAAATGTATTTGGCTTTGTCGTACAAGGTGGCAAGCAATTTAGGGGTTTTAGAGCTAGGTAGAGGAGGTACAAGATTCTCTGGGCAGAACGGCAAGTCGTTGTGGGCGTCGTGAAGGAGTGGAGGATACTCAAGATCAACTTCTAGCATGCACCCTTTATCACTGTCTTCTGGAATATCCATAATTCGTTTTTGTAGATGGTTTAGCTCATCGGCGTCAAGCCACCTAAAACCGATCAGAGGGAGGTATTGGCTCATTGCCCATCCATACAAATTGTTGGCATCTAGGTATGCCAAGTATTTTGATGGTTTGGTGGCATCGTAGTCTTCCATATACTTGTTATTAGCCTTTGCATGACGCCCACAGCATTGAACCAGGCAACCGCGAAGCCCCTTTTTGATGAAGTGGTGCATATCTACGTCGGTCAGGAGCTCAATCTTGACTCCGGTGTACTTCAGCATTGCGTCCCAGCTCAGACTGAGCGCAGTCACGTACTGACAAGGATTTAAATCGTATGTCCTTATGCAGACAATTCTGAAATTTTCAAAAACGTCTGCCAAAAGGAGCACATCTGTTTTCAGATAAGGATCGCTATATTCACCGAGTGTTGAAATAGTAAAAGTTGTCCACACGTTCTGGGCATGTTCGTATTCATCATCACTGATGTCGGTCAATGTTAAATCATTGAAAAAATTATCCTTTGCAGGTAAACTTGCTTCATTTAACACCGATGCATCAGTAATATACTTATATGGGAACACACCTTTGCGCTTGAGTAATCTAGAATATTTCTCATCCGGAAAATATTGACGAACTTCACAAAACTGATCTGAATCCAAGTTCTTAGCCAGTTTGTCAAGACTCGAGCTCATGAAGCGAAGCGAGTCGATAAATTGAAGTTGTATGCACGATCTATCGGCTTTGTTTGTACCGTCTTCATCAAAACCATCAAAGTCCGGGTCGTCTCCAGATAATCTCACGTATTTCGTGAAAGAGATAAACCGTTCTTTGTTGTTGGGAATCACGGTAACCCGCTCCTTATCACAAGCCAACTCCTTTATGATAAAGTGAGAGTCGTACCCGCTCAGATTGTGGAAAACCACGGGGATGAAATGCGGGAGCTTGTACTTTATGTTGCACTGTGAATGTGCGGCATGGCGGTACTTCCCCGTGAGATGGTCGTGGTCTCTGACCCGATCATCTCCCAGGGGTTTCCCGCATATACCACAATACACAGCATCACAAAAAGCAAGCGCCTCCAACACGTTCATTTTGATCATTGGGACTTTTTCCCTTAAGATTTTCCCCAATCTACAAGCATCTTCTTTTACTTTATCCATAAAAACTTTGGCCGCATCAGGTCCTCGGTACAACTCAAACTTGTTCAAGTTATCGTCATACGAGCACTTGATATAATAGGCAAAGCTGTATGGCTTGTGATACTGAACGCTTTCGGTAGAAGAAAGTGGTGCATCATCGTTAGTAGTAATCGGTTTTAATACCGATTCAAAATCTGCATAAATCACAAAGGGTACTTTCATTTGCTTATGGATATTCCCAAATTCTAATATATTATTATCGGCAGTGGGCATGGTGGTTGCGACATGGTTGCAACCGTGCTCAGAATGTCTGCGAAGCTGTTCTTCAGATCGGAAATAGATCAAACAGCCGTCGCAGATCCACTTGCGCACCTTTAATCGAGATAATTGTTTGCCAACTAATCGACTTAGATCTTTAATCCAGCAATAGTGAGATCGTTCACCGTCCTGGAGAAAGAGCAGGTTAACGTGTCGTGCTCTTTTTCTTTTGGTAAAGTGCAACGGTCCCACTATTGATTTACCCTGTACTCCAAACACGTTAACGCTTACATCGTTCATTCGTTCGAATTTGGATATGTTGCGCATTTCCATCGGGAAATTGATGCCATCCAAATTCAGAACTTGGGTGTAGTGGGGGTATTTAAAAGTCTTATGAGAATTTTGATCTGCGGGATAGAGCGCCGAAACAATAGTCCAAGCAAAACAGGCAGAATCGACATTTTGCACGTTTATGCACGCCTGTTTTTGCTTGATCCACTCCGGCAGCTTTATGTACGCAGACCCTCTCAGGGATTCATATTTATTGATGTTGATCTTGAGGTGTAATACCTTCTGCAAGGACCACCCCGATTCCCGTTCCTGAAACTCGTCAGATTTTACCGACATAGTTTCTGCCAGACAATCGTACACCTCCCCCAAGTCACTAGTGCTATTTACAATAACGTTCTTAGTATTAAAAGATTTAACGTCCATGATCACATGCAAAGCACCCATTTTTGCGTACACACCAAAGAGCTGGCAATTGATTTTTGCTGTCGGGTGTACTACTAACCTGTCTCCGACAAGACGCTGAAAACGCTCCTTTTGCCCCGTAAAAACGAATTAATGTTGCTCTCGGTGGTGGTGCTTATAACTCTAAAAGTAACAATCCGAGACTTGAAGGCAGAGCTGACGATCTGCACACCATCTTCAATATCCCGAATTGAATTACTTTTATGGGCATTGCTACGAAGATGCGATGCATACGCTGTCGTAGAAATATCGATAGCGCATACATCACATCTAACAAGCTGACTTGGAGCAACTCGAGCACGTTTTACGGGGACTTCACAAGCTGCTGGAGACGATGTTGATGACGATTGACGTTTTACACCCAACGTGGATGGCGCTGCAAGTCCATGATGTTGCTGTCTTTGGTGTCGATTAAATTCTGAATTCCTCTTGAAGGAAACTCCACAAACTTCGCATGTGATGGCGTGGGCTGCTGGATCCATGTCTGCTACAAATTTCAAAAAATATATTAGTATTTATCAAAGTTAACAAAATCTAAATATTACATTTATGCTGTTTATTATGCTAGTAAGATGCTGCATAAAATGTGACTAAACACTAACAAGGTTTGATAATAACTGAGATAAATAATTCCGAACCAGGGGTATGTATAGTAACGGTTCTTTGTTAGAAAGTTCTAGAATGTTTATTTTCCTGTCAAGACTTGTTTGTGAATGATTAGGAATTTCTTAGAATTACACAATCATCGATATTTGTTAGAATGTTCTAAACGCTTTTACCCGATTACATTGTTTTAAAGGTAAGGTCATACAATGAACAACTTGCGCCTTGAATCTGTTTATTCTTTCAAAACATGAATCTTTATGTTAAACTTAGGAAAAAAACCCACAACGACATATTTATTTAGACCTTGGGCTATGTTTTTTCCTGTAAAGACTTGCACTTAATACCACTAGTTAAATCAGTTGATCGACTTAAACAGGTTCAAAATTGATCGGTGCATGACCTCCACCACTCAACATATAAGACGAGCAATGTAAAGCTAAAAATTCAGTTTGCAAAATATCTTCGAACTATTCAAGTTAAAGTTATGGATTTCGCGGGTGTTGATGTAACAAGTGATGTGCCGCAATTAAACCCAAACACGCTGGTAGGCAAGACTGATTACCCCTTAAGCGGATGGAAGCGATCTCACCCTCACTTATTGGAAGTAGGATTTGATTTACATGGTGGTCTACAACCAGTCATAGAAATTGATTGTGTTAGATGTATATGCGGAAATGTTGGAATGAAAATGGGGTATAATGGTTGGACCGATTTATGTAGCTTTCAAGTTGAATTTAGAGTTAGAGAATTTGCACGAGATACAAAGAATGCTATGCAAAATGGTTTCAGCGATGGAATAGATGATGTAGAATTACAACTGGCTTATGGGTTTAAATTGAAACTGACAACCATTACATCGAATGTCAAAAGCGCATTAGTAGGAAATGATTTGCAAGAAGAGGATTTGTGTAATATGGAAATTGCGAGAGGTCAAAATATTATTGTTTTAAATGATAGTGAAGTATTTAAGATGTTCCAACTGGGTAAAGGAATAAGCAGTAGGTTGCATGGGTTACAGAAACGAGGTTTTCCAGCAATTTACAAGACCTTTATTGGTGATATAATAAATACAAATCGTGGACTAAATATTGAATTGACGGATGAAGAACGAGAAGCCATTTTAATTGAAAGCGAGCTCAAGACAGATCATTTTCTATCTGATGATTTTACCAATGTGAACTATTTTATCATTCAGGAAATAATTATATATCACCCCGACCAATACCTAAAAGATGTGGAGGTAGCACGATCACTTGCATGTAGAAGATTGTCTTTTTCTGAAGATTCCGAAGATTCTGGATTCCACAGCACATGCTCCACTACAATCTTATAAAAGAGAAGTGCTGCGTTTAATTTTTAGTTTATTAATAGATATTAATAAGTATATAGTTAAAATCAGAAAGCATGTTAGACTGATAACTAAAATTGTATTCATAAACACTTAAGACTATTAAATTTGTAAAATTTATTTTAAGATTTTGAAAATGTTTTTATTTTGTAAGTCGTATTTTATTAAGGACTTGTATCCATGGAAGAATCAGAAACAAAATCTATTACACATACCGGGTTGAAGCCTGATACCATATTCCAAGATGGACGGTTTAGTTGCTTGATGTAAGAATGGAATTAGAAGCTTCAAGAAATTTTGAACCGTCGATGAAGGCTTATGCTTTAATTATACATGACTCTATGTTTGAATATAATCCGTTTACGGAAATTGTTAATAGATTTATTCACGATTAAATATTTTGCGTAAATTTTTAATAAAATTGTATAAAAGCGATGAATTAATTTGATTCAATTAGTTTACTTTTTATCAGTCGAATGGTGTGCATCTCCCACTCTGTAAATAAGTTCTAGTTATTTTAGAGTGAATTTACCTATATCAGAATAGTGTGAAATTGCCCCATAGGGTGAAATTGCCTTATAGAGTGAAATTGCCCCATAGGGTGAAATTGCCCCATAGGGTGAAATTACCCCCATAGGGTGAAATTGACCCTGCCAGTATTGGTTAGCATGGTTCGCAATTACATAAGAAGACGAAATAGTGGATACAGTAAAAAAGCGTTAGAAAAAGCTATAGAAGAAGTTCGACTGGGTAAATCAACTATTTACTCCATCAGCAGAAAATATAATATACCGAAAGAGACATTATGGAAACAGGATGACACAAACCTTTGCCATATCTTTCTTGATCATATAAGCGGCGACATGACATATCCAAAATTTAAAGAGATGTGCTTACAGTGTTGGGGTGACTTAAAACATAATTTTATAACTATTGTGAAAGATTTTGATTTGGATAAGGGGCGGTATCGGAAGAATTTTGACGAGTATATAAATATAAAAGAAGCTGCTAATGGTTAGTCCCAATCCAAAGTTTCATGATGACGGACGTTAACAATTTTATTGCAAATAAACGCAATCTTCAGTTAATTCAAGATGCTGTACGAAAAAAGTTTGTGGCATACAAAAAGGGTGACACTACATTCCAGCAAAAATTCAAAGAAGCTCCTGCAGATTACGAATACTCCAGATATTTATTTAGTGGAAAAAGTATTGCGAAAAACGCAACAAAGGGCGTGAATTATTTGTTGAATATTATGGCATTAATGGATTTGGATGGATTGTCGCAACAGATTTGCTTTAAATACGTATATGTTTAAGTTTTCATAGTTTGGTTATTTATGAATAAGCGCTCGAAGATGAATCATGTACATTTAGGATTTCCAATCGATTATAATGTATTGTTTAATAAATTATTGTACTAGATAGTGTTTTGTTAATTATGACTTACAACATACAGAGGAAATGATAAGTTTTCAGTTTAGTATTTAATGAAAGCAAATAAAATGCAATATATTTTCAAGCGGTATATTAAAATACGGTAAAACAAAAATGTACTTACTCTTTCAGATTCAAACTGGAGGACGACGTTTAAAAAAATATTTCCCCGTTCTACTTATGTAAAAAGACCCGGTAAACTGCACTGATTTAGGCTTCCGTTTCTTGCGTTTATATACATTACAACTAGGATTTCTTTTAATTAGTTTTACATTTCACCAAATTAAACACGATTAAAATATACTTTGGAAATCTACATGTTAAATTGATGTAAATAAATAACACTCTTTATTTACAAACGTCATAATGAGCTATATAATTCAGTTTAAGTATTCGCGATATTGTAATCCTATAGATGATAAAACAATCGTTATCGTTTTGCAAAAATTGGAGATTTCGGTGTGCATAATATCCTATTCTAAAATTATTATAAATAGGCCTTGCAATTAACATTCCTCTAAGAATTGTTTCTTCAAACGCATTTCTAGCGTGTAATTATCATTAATTTCGTGAAAGGGAGTCTGCTTTTCGGTCAACAAATTTTTTCCAGTTATGATTGTTTACGTTCTAATGACGTAGAATATTGCTAAAGATGAGTCTATTGGTTTTGTTTATGACGATTGGCATAATTACAGTCATTTATTGCATGGCCTTGTGTTAAAAAATACCGTAAATGTAATTTCTATTATTTTGTTTGAATATAATTTTCTTCGCGAATTATGACATTTCTAATATAATCTGGTTTAATATAATTTGGAAAGGTCGAGTTTCTGTTCCAATAAACACGTTGCTTCTAATTTTTTACAAATTCCATCCTGTTGAAGCGTTAATGAAAATGGGAAAAATCAAGATGTGATGTAATTACTCTAGCGCTTTTACACCAAAGATTTTATTTTTTATTTTTAATTTTAAATATGACACGCTTTTTGGTTTAAGGATTGCTAGAGCTTTGGAATTTGTATTTGCCTAATTAAACAAGGATGTTTATTAATTATAATTGTTGAATATCAAAATAATTATTTGGAGACTACTTTAAAAATGATGTACTAATTGATCTTGTTATACCATTCGATTGCAGGAAATTACCTGTTTCTACATTGTTTTTTAAATGAAATGTAATAAGAATTTCATTAACGATGCTTGAACTTGACATTGTTCTAATAGTTCATGTTCACTCATACTTTGCGTGAATATTGTTATTAAGGTTTATGTGTAAGGGTGTTACTAACAGGTAATTGCGAAAACCTTGCACATTTATTGTACTACAAAGGGATATCAACGTAGATTGAGATCACTAATTTTGTAAAATCATGCATAGTGGTAACAGATTATAGGTTTTGTGTAAAATATTTATTGCTGACAAGGTAGAAGAGTGCTATTAGCTACTAAAAGTAATTGCAAAATTTGTATATGTGTTGCATAGCCATAGTATTAATAAAACTTATTTGCACTAAAAATGCTTAGTTGAAGAAAACCATTGTACTTCTAGTTTAATGAGTAATGTTTCGTAATGTATAAAATGAGTTTGTTTTTCTGTCATCCAAAATATTCCTTTTACTAATAAGTGTAAATGACTATGACATTGTTCTGTGCTTTAACGAGGACGTATAATTAGCCTGAAAATAAATAAACATTGATAACTTATGCTCACTCGTTATCGTTTTGCAGAAATTCCAGGTTTCGGATTTTGCATAATATGCTATTGTATTATAAATAACACAGCGTTTTAACGCTTTTTTCTACGTAAATATTATTGAAAATATGTAAATTTTCCCAATTCGGTTCTACGAGTAATGTATCGTAATGCATACAAAGAGCTCGCTTTTGTGTCAACAAATTACTGGCTATTAATTATGTTTTATTTTAATAAGGTCGAAGACGTTATTTATTATTTGTTTTTATGGATATTTCCGTAATTAAAATCATTTCTTGGGTAATATTTTCCGCGAATTACCTCTTGTTAAGAGACATGTAAAAAATATATTTCTATTATAGCCTGTTTAATATGCTTGAAAAGGTCAAGTTTCAGCCCCTTGGTGCTTTTACGCTAAAGATTTTATTTTAAATATGGAGCGCTTTTTGGTTTAGATATTGTTATAGTTTGAATTTTATTTACGCATATATCTAAAGTACGAATCCTTCTCAAAGACTGTTTTTGCAATATGTATTTTAGCAGCTTTTAGTTTGCCAATACTTTTATGTAAAACCATGTAATTATTGCGATTTGATGTAACGTTATCATACCTTAGGGTTAAGAAACATTTTTTGAAATTTTCCATAAACAATACGAACGTAGAGCGTTCGGTGAAAGGGTATCAAAGTCGATGGTCGTGTTTTATAACAGGATTTATGTTGATTGGAAAGGATCTGTCGATTCATATAAGTATTGGTCTAGGGTTTCTAGTTCAAAAATATCTGTTTCAACTTCCGAAGAACGAGGTACAAGCAGGAGGTAAGTCCTTTTTTAGTTTAAAATTATTATTCTTGCATCAAGACGCAGAATTATGTCTTTTACATTTTAAAAGTTATATTTCGGTCTTACCTCATAAGTGATTTAATTGTAATATTTAAATTTCCGCCCTAATTTTTAACTCTTTAGTTTCTTATTAATCAGCTCATATAAAATATGGATTTTGCAAAATGAAATGCGGTTATGAAGCGTAAAACTACAATAAGTGCTTCGGAGCTTGTCACCTCTCCACTAAGAGCTAGTTGATGCTAAGAAAAATGTTTATATGATTAGCCTGGGGTACAGTCGGTGCAACAGTGAACATAGATTTTGAATTAGACTAAAATTAACATTTTGTCATTTGCGGATTTTTTTTTGCCGATCTATGTATCTTAACTGTATGCAAATTTGTGCTATTAATGATTATTATACCGAATAAACTGTATTAACGCTTATTGTTATTTTCCAATGGGTTGTTAATAATAATACATCCCAACGTTTTAGTTTATAAGTTGTAAGTTTTTCCCCACACCTCTCCACTAAAAGCTAGTTGAATCAAAAAATAATGTGCTTGTGTTTAAACATCTATTTGCAAATAAACGGATACATGCCTTTTTTTAGTTTATTGGTTTGCTAATTGGTTTGCAGATTTATGTAAATGTTGCTAGCTGGAAGAATTTGCAGATTTAGTGGACCCGGGGAAAGGATGACGGGGCCCGTCGGCCCGGCTCGGATGCCAAGTGCTCGATTCATACCCTCGGAGGCTAAGAATGTTTCGTTGAAGAAGACTCTTGTGCAAATTTGTTATCTGGTGTGCGAATTATTTTTTTACACTAAAAATACTTTATCCACAAGCAGGTTATTAAGCCTAGTAATTATACTGGTGATAGGAGAAGACTTAAAGTTGCATTTCATAAATGTTTGTGCGAAATGCATGCAAAAATACTTATTGTAAACTTGGATTATATAAAATACAAATTTGTGCTAAAATGATATAGTGTTAAACCTGTGTGGCAAAGAATGGTAACCGATTGTTTGCACTTATTGCAAAATGTTGGTATCTGTATTAGATTAATGATGCATTCCTGCAGATGATACTACTGTGATGTCATAGTCAAAATTAGTACTTTTTTTGGCAAACTTTGGTGTGGTTTGATTGTGCGGTAGTGGTGAAGATCTGGGGTGTTAAGATGATTAAGGTAAATTTAGAAATTGTCATGTATATGCTCAAATGGGAGTCAAATTTAAGATGACACTGTATTTTTTATTATGTAATTCTTTAATGAATAAATAATTAATTGAAGTAATTAAATTGACTCTTAATCATCTCTACATCCCAAGCCATGATTAAGGGAAATTTAGAAATTGCCCATGCATATGCTCAAATGGGAGTCAAATTTAAGATGACACCGTATTTTTATTATGTAATTCTTTAATAAATAAATAATTAATTGATGTAATTAAATTGACTCGACGGGGGATTGTGGTAAATAAGAATTTAATCTGCAAACGATTGCATTAGGGTTAATGGAGTAATCTAGTTATGTATTAGATTAGTTTGAAAAGATTAAATAAATTAGCGGAAGAATTTGCCTATCCGGTGCCCCTGCCGGGGCCCGACGGGGGATTGTGACAAATAAGAATTTAATTTGCAAACGATTGCATTAGGGTTAATGGGATTAATCTAGTTATGTATTAAATTAGTTTAAAAGATTAAATAAATTAGCGGAAGAATTTGCCTATCCGGTGGTCCTGGGGAAGGATGCCGGAGGCCCGACGGTCCAGATCAGGGTGCCGATAGCACTATCCATGCCTGGAGCTAAAAAATGCTTAGTTGAAGAAAACTATTGTGCAAATTTAGGCGAATATTTGCCGATTAAAGGTTAGATGGTCCAGATTGGGGTTAGATGGTCCAGATCGGGGTGCTGAGAACAAGATCCGTGCCAGATCGGGGTGCTGAACCCTCGCCAGATGTGCGAATATTTGCATAAATTAGAATTTAATTAAATTATCCATGCCTGGGGCTAAAAATTGCTTAGTTGAAGAAAACTATTGTGCAGATTTTTGTTACTAAATGTGCGAATTCTTTGCAAGTGTTGAAATTATCCGTGCCTGGGGCTATAAAATGCTTACTTGAAGAAAACTATTGTGCAAATTTAAGTCAAATTTAAGTTACCAGATGTGCGAATATTTGTCTGTCTCTGTCTGATACATGGGTGCTAAATGGACGGTGCTAAATGGGAATTAACATTGATTTGTGACGTCAAAGGGGTAAGCCGTAGCCCTCTATTTACCCTACTAGTGCAAGAACTGAATCATTTTTATGAACTCAGGAATGAAATAACTGTAGAACACGAATTGTATTTTATAAACGGAGGTTAATTATTCCGAAAACATTGAGAGAATTTAAGTACAGTCCATAAATCACATCTGGGAATTAGTAAAATAAAGGATAAAACGTGTAGTTTATTCCACTGGCCAGGAATTAGAACTAATTTAATAAGCTTTGTTCAGAGTTGTAAAATTTGCCAAAAATATCACAAGTCTAAAATAAAAGACCCCTTGATTAGTCATGAAATTCTTGCGTCACTATTTGTAAAAGTAGAGATGGATTTTGCAGAATATAAAAATCAAAATTATTTAGTTGTGGTTGATTACTATTCTAGATGGCCAAGGGTCATAAAAGTGACAAACAAAGACGCATCCACTGTAATTAAAATAGCCAAAGAAATATTCTCAAGATGGGATATTCCACAAACAATTATTGCTGATAATATGCCATTTAACTCCTATGAGTTTAGACAATTTGCAGAACAGTGGAATTTTAGAGTCATTACAACTAGCTCGTATTATCCTAAAGCTAATGGTCTGGTGGAAAAATATGTCGGAATCGTAAAGGAACTCTTAATCAAAAGTGATGAAGCTAAATCTGATTTTAATTTAAGTTTGCTCGGCTATAGAAATAGTCCAGTTATGAATGATATTGGGATATAAATTTAGTTTTAAGTTACTTTTATTTAATTTAAAAAAGATATCATCAATGTAGGTGCTACTGAGGTTTGTAATTCTTGCTGGAGTATTAATTAAAGATCAAAAACCATTTGCTGCTAGTATGTCTAAGTACTTGCTAATGGTACTATCTCTTTTGCTATACAAGTCAATGTTAATACCTTTTACAAAAATCTCACACATGGTAGATGTATTGGATAAAATTCCGTTTAAGTCTTGTATAAAATTCATTGTGTTTGTAGAAGGTAGTCTATAAACAGCACTAATGCCAAATTTTAAGTTACTCTTTTGAATTACCGAACGAATAAACGTATTTCCGGAATAGATTTTGAGATTCAATAATGCAGTTATTATTAACATAAACTATTATGCCATCATTTTGACTGTACCTGCCTTCATTATAAAAAACCGAGTAGTTGGAAATATTAACAGAATTTATATTATTAATTATCCTAGTTTCCGATAAAATAATATCATATTTCTTATATTCACTAAGATGGATTAAAAAGGAGTCTACATTTTTCAAAACACTTGTATTTAAATGGTAAGGGCTAAAACTTTTCAAGTCTCCAGTTCTATTACAAATAAAAGCCTGATAATCTTCAACACAATCGAAGGAATTAAGTGCAACAGGGTCAGCACTTAAATCATCGATAATAGTGGGTAAATCCAGTATAATATAATAAGAATACTAGTTGGAAACGAATAAAATTATTTAATAACAGTATAAAACTTAAGTAGTGGTTATAAAATACCCAAATTAATTGTTTTCAACACAATACCGCACTATGGCATATATACAATAACAAAAATCAAAAATTCAAAATAAATAAATCAAATTCCTGTAATCTAAATTAAATGAGTTCAAATTATTGTTTGTGTTATTACGAGCTCAAAGTTAACAGGTGAACTAGTAAATGTCTATTCATTATTATAAGCTCGTAATTAAAATATTAACAGTTGAAAAAATTTAAAATTATCAACAATATTAATAATTATATTATTTTTCAGTTAAATATTGAAATCAGATATATTGTTTAATTTATTGTTATTTATTGTTAACTTTAAGAAAAATAGTACCATCATTACTCCAAGTACTATGATAATTAAAATTTTGGTGTACCTACAGATCTTTAATAACTATGCCACATCTTTTTAACTTGAATTTTTGTTTGTAAACAAGATTTCGTATGTTATAGGAATTAAATCTTATAATAATCGGCTTAGGTTTACCCATCGACTTTTTGAAATATTTGATGACTTCTATCAATGGAACATGTGAGTACAACAACGCTTAATTTTTCCTGAAACATATTTACAAGTATAGTATCAGTATTTTGATCTGGGGATTCTGGCAGGCTGTAAATACGCAAACCATTACGTCTTGCGTATGCTCTAAGGTGTCAAGTTTGTCTTCTTGAATTCTGATAACGTTTAGTGCAACACGAAGTTGTAACTGTAGGTCTTGAATTATATTAGCAAAAGCTTTAAACATCTCCTCAATTTTATCAGAAATTCGTTTAGTTATTTTATTGCAAATATCTTTGATAAATGTAGGTGAACCTATAACAGTTTCAACAATGCGTAGTACAACAGCATCATCTTTTTTATTAATGTGTGAAGTAGCAGATCTTAGATTACGTTCACTTCCAGGCATATTGAGATTAAACTAATAATATACTTGCAATAATATTTTCCACTTGTAGAACAGGTATTGTAAGAGTTCACGAGCATATAATAAACATGTCTATTCATTTTTTGTTTCTGTAGTTGTTATCAGTTATATTGGTATAATATGCATTTTCTTAACCTTTGGCAACATAATGGTAAATCAATTTCCCAATAGGCATTGCGTTCCTCCATTGAATGGAAAGTGTTACGCTGATATATACCACAAGAATATTTAATTAATAATTTTAAACGCTGATTTAAAAAATAGCATATCTGCTAAGTCAATCATAATTTAATAATTTGTCATTAATAATGCTACTGAACAAAGCAACTAATAATTGTAAGAAGGAGAACTATACTAAAACCGTAATATTAGTATTTTAAACATTGACTTAAAAAATGGAATATCTGCAACATCAATTTTTTTAATTTCGCAATGAACAATAATACATGTACTGTGTGATAATACCATGATACCATATAGATTAGAATAACTTCAAGATGGTGAAGGCATTCCCAAACTAAACATGTAGGATATAGGTTAGGTTGATCCTACTTCTTCATTCATAAGTGGAGATATACAAAGGATAAATATAATTTGATGATACTGCAGCGTCTCCATGCGGTACTGATATGCACATAATTGGTTTTTTAATATTCCCCATATATCAGATGCTCTTCTTCTGTATGTTCTCTATGGTTGTAGTCAAATACTGCTATTAGGATTGAATTGCTATATGTAAATCGGCTGACCCTTATTTTCCACACATCTTCCTCTAATCTGCCTGGGTCAGCTGAATAACCAACAAGCCGTATAACATACGATTGATGGAATTGGAAATTATTGATACGTTCATATAGGAATGCAGTATATGTTGACAGGCTACAAATATGCAACCAACAATGCAACTTGATGTATTATTGGAAAGAATAGATTATTATGCTATTAAACGTAGTAAAAATGAAATAAACGGACATAATGTATTAGTACAGTGTGAAGTAAAATATATTGCTTCAAGATGTTTGTAGTTTGTAGATGCATACTTTAATAATTTTGCTATCATTATATTAGCCATTTTAAAGATAATCATTAGAGTCAGAAAAACATTAATTTTCATATTCTCTTTTGTTGCAGAATCTGGGCGTTTTCATCCCCTCTTAAAAACTGCAAATTAGAATATATCAATCCGCATTTAGTAGTTACATTCAGAAATGTTTCTATTCAGGTACGTACGATAGGTAAACTTCTTATGACAAATATTATTATTTTGTTCTTTGTGATAAATTGATGTAATAATATTATAAATGCACATTGCCATATAGAAACCGTGGGGCATCCAAATGGAACTAAACACAGAATTGGATAAGTTGGAACATGTTTTTCTAATAGACTGCTTATTCAATTTGTTTCACGTTCATATCATAAACTTCTACATCTACACCATGGTTCTTTACACTATACTAATATTAAGGGTTTTTTTAACTACTTATAACCCTTGTGTTTTCACGAACTCCTGTAATAGAAAGGAAGATGTTGTGACATCAAAATTGACGTCATTGTTTTATATAGAGCACTTAGTGCTGTAATTTTATAAAACGGTAACAAATTCAGTAACGCATGTCAGGACCAGAGTTACTGGCGGTTAGCTGCAAAGACAGTTAAATCTCACAATGAGTTGGCCAATAGCAGCAAGTAGCAGTAAGCTAATGAAATTTTTTCTGTTTAATTTATTAATTATTGTCCATGGTAATACATTTCAATTGAGGTATCAATAGACTAATCTAATTGGTTAGTAATAATAATATTTGGCAATATTTAAACATGTATAAATATTTAGAAAATAGTCTCTTATTGTGACCAGGCATGCTGCTTTTGATACTACATTACCGCTTTGAGATAATTAATACCTTCTATACTTTCAATATAAATAAGAACAGCGGTTATATATATATATATATATATATATATATATATATATATATATTACTCAAATTTAGACCAGGGTAGAAAATTAATTAACTACATCAAATAATTTTAATCACCGTGTATAAGGAAGCTTTGGGAAAAAGTATGCGTAATTAAAATGCCTAGTGTGAAGATTTAAATCATTCAATTAGAATGTAGGGTTTGTATAGAATTTTATTAGATAATACGCGTTATTAAAACCGTGGAGCATAAAAATTTACTCGTTTCATTAAAAATAAGGGATTTAAATTATTCACTAGACGCTTTCTATAAAAAGAAGCAGAATTAAAATGCTCAACGTGTATTTAATTTAATTGTTTCAAGAAACAAATAGAAATTACGTGCAAAATTTATATTAATTGATTCAATTTTTAGGTAACGGGTGTTAAACGGAGTGTACAGATAATGATTAATATTTGGTTAGTATTCGCTAAAAATTAAAGGGTAGAAGTCGATGCCATTCATTATTATTTTAATTGGAGTTAATTGAACCATAAGTAATACATAATATGCATAAAAGCTTTCAAAAACCCAATAATACCAAATATGAGACGCGTTGCTAGCATACAAATCTATCAAGAAGGTTAAAATACGTAGAACATCCAAATCGTAGAAGTATTACGATTGAACACCTGCGTATTTTTAAATATCAAAGTTCTAATAAATTTGAATAGATAAACATGCAGATTCTACGTATATTGGAAACGGTCGGATGCTTTAGCACGAAAAACAAAACAACGTTTATTTAAAAGTCACGTCGCGAGTCCACGTGGATTGAAATAGCCCATAATAAAGAATATCGATTTGTACCACTCAGACCAGGGTAGAAAGGGATGGACAAAAGCGTAAAGCAGAGACACAGATAATTAAAGGCCGGATTTGAGCAACGTCACTGGGTTTGCGATTGGTGGAAATAAGATGCAGATATGAGAGATGTAAACGTAACGATTTCTATACAAAATTACTTAGTTGTTCTCGGACGTGTTTGCGAGCCGTGTGAAATTTCTTAGATTTTCAACTGGCGCAAGTGCAAAGTTTGTAGAATTGCGTGCCGAGCTGTCGAAAAGGGAACGGAGAATGCGAAATTCTAAAAACTGGCCGTTGAGGGACAAAACCAACGTGCAGGCGAGCTATTATATAAACCCGTGTTTATAGGAGTTTCGCTCTCTTACTTTTTCGATTTTTATTCAATACTTTAAACAGGTTGGCTCTTAGATTTTGATTTTATTGAATACTTTAAACAGATTTGCTCTTTATTTTTTGATGTGATACCAAACTTCAAGCAGAATACGTGCTACAATACAAGTTATTATGCTTAAGTGCACTTACAGAAGATAGATAAGGTAATAAAGTCTAGTTATATTTGCGGGTATTACTGTACCAATTATCTAAAGTAGTAGCGATAAATAAATACATTGAAGTATGTCGCTTTGTATAGCGTGAACGAATTGCTTTGCTATTTTTCGGGAGTGAGTAATCAAGTATTATTAGTAAACGTGATTGGATCCACAAAACAAGATTCAGATATACATAGATGAGTTCCTGAAAAGCCCTGAAACAATTTTAGATGAATGGTGGTGTAGAAAATTTTTTAAAGGCGACCAGTAATCCGAGGACGTAAACATAACCCAGTTGGAATGGTGTGATTAACAAAGGACGATGTACATTGGAGCCACGAGTGCATTAACCGTCAGGTAACTTATGCTTTGTTGTTCAATCTTAGATGTTTTGGGGTGTGTTAAATATCTTTATAATTTGTTTGATAAAGATGGACAGTAGTGAATTTGTATAAACAACAAATTTTGAACTTTAAGGTTAATTTTCTTGTTTAAGTAGAAAGGAGTATTTAGCAGTTTATGTTTTGATTATGATGAAAATTTGGGTCGGTCTTTGAGCTTAATTAGACTAACCTGTTTAATTAACGTAAAGGGGTGGTACATGCTCCCTTTTATTCAGACTTAGGTCTGCACATATTGTAACTTAATTAGTATGCATCCTACCATGACTTTAATTCTGGATGCAAATTAAAAATGATGACAAATTTAAACTTGAAATTTTATGATACTGAATTTTATGCTGAAATTTAATTTTGAAATTTTAATGTATTCTGAATATTGATGTAAATAGAGTTAACGTTGATGTTTGTGGTAGGAATGTGTTTGTTTTTTTTTATGAATGAGGATGAAAGTTTTAACTAGGTGAGCAGCCGAGGCGGAAAGAGTAAAGAGGCGATTATAAGAAGAGATTCAACAGGGCGAGAATCACAGCAAATCTTGGTGCCCAGTTCGAGTGGCTCGAATATTTTTTTTACTCTGGTGAGGCCTTTTGTAGGTTTCACAGCATATCTTGGCGGCCCAACGTTGGGACTCTATTCGAAAACCGTAGTTCCCGAATTTTGGTGAGAATCACAGCAATATATATATATATATATATATATATATATATATATATATATATTGTAATGGATTCAAAGGGTTAAATTTGGGGTAAGAAATGCAATTTCAAACACCCTGTATAGAGAAAGGAACAATTTATTTACGCGCAAAATTCATTTCATTTATTTAATTTAAACGAACAAGTTTTGACGTATTTTTATAATTAATGATTGAAAAGTAATAGGTTCATAAAGAAAACCAGTTTTAAAAACAAAATAGAAGAAAAGCATAATTAATTTAATTTATTTTAATTCAACGTGTAATAGCATTGGAAAACACACCCGGGTAAAGAAAATCAATAATCCCAAGGCAAAAGGACTTTAGTTGTATCGGACACCGTGAAATATAGACGCCCAGAACTGTTATTTTAAACGATTGATAATTAAGAACACCTGCATGTTTGAAAAGGTTACCTTCGTCGAATTTATCTGCATAATAAAGTGGACTTCAAAGAAAATATTTTCATCCGTCAGTTGCTTCAAATAAACAAGCTAACAAAGCTTCTTAAAAAGCGGAGGAGATACACGATCAATAATATGTTACAGATAAAGACGGATATAAAAGCATTGGCTTCAAAACGCACGTACTCAATCTACGTGGAGTCATGGGACGCCGTCAGCAATATCGATTTTATATAACTCACGTGGGGTTGGAACGCGACATCTAATATGCATAAGACAGGAATAAAAATATTACAGGCGGAGTTTTATGATGACACAGTACAGTATTATTGGTTGAAACGAGTAGTTTTACAACGGACGAACACGCGACAAGTGAATGCGATTTTTCGGATTATATAGCGAGTTCACGAGGTAAATTTCTGGAAACTTTAAATCAGTTAGATTAAAATTTGCAAAAGTATTATTTTAAATTAAGTATTTCGCGTGAAGGGTGGCCGAGAGGTGGCATTTTAAATTGTATAAATACTCTAAGAAAATTAATAGGACTCTCTTTGTATTCGCATCGCTCTTTGTATTTTCATCGCTTTAGACTACGTATAATAATCAACCGACGTTATGGTAGAGTCTTGTGAGTATTGAGGTTGAGGTGAGGCAACATGTAGTGTTGCAAAATATTGTGGACAGGGAGATGTTTTTGGAGTACCTGCAAAGGTATGATGATGTGAATAGTGGACGACCTCGTGAAAGTAGGGAGCGACAAGTAAATACAGTGAGATTCGATCAAATACAGGACAACTATGCCAGACGGGGGACCAATTTTACATACAACAGACAAAATTGGGAACCTAGACGGACGTTTTTCTGGTGCAACAGTGTAGGTAGGGGACCTGCACCTAGACCGGTGGTAACTAGACAGAACAGTTCACCGGACATAAAGGGGACATCAACAACAAATAGGGAGAGGCAAGTTAATGCTGTAAGATTCGAATGTAGGGACAACTACGCAAGATGGGGGAATAATTTTACATACCAGAGACAGAATTGGGAACCGCGACGCACGTTTTATAGGAGCAACAGTGTAGGTAGGGGAACTGCACCTAGACCGGGACCAACGAGACAGAACAGTTCACCGGACATGAGGGGGACATCAACTACAAACCGGGAAGGTAAAAACACGAACAGAGTAGAAACGCCAAGGACATATGCAGAAGTGGTAGCAAGACCAGGACCGAGTAGGGAGACCATACCAGGACAGGATTTTTAGACCAGGACAAACCGCTAGACATCACTGTGTACAAGTATGAACATCCAAGGGAATTTTTAAAAATAGAGGAAGAAGTTGAGCCAGAAATAATAGAAAAATTTTGTTTGCCCATAATTGATATTAAAATTTTTGAAAAAAATTTAGGAGCGTTATTAGATTCAGGAGCTGAGGCGAGTTTAGTATCGGAGGAATTCGTCAATGAAATTAAGGATAAATTGTGTGACAGGATAATGCCAATAAAAAGTCATCTGGTTGCGCCGAATAAAAAGCGATTTGCTGTTGTTAATAGCGTAGTTATTTTAAAAGTAGAGTTAGGTTCAGTTAGCTGTGAACAGGAATTTATAATTGTACCTGGGTTAAAGTTTAAAGGGATATTAGGGGTCGATTGTATGATGAAGTTAGGTGTTATAATAGATATGGAGAGTGAAATTCAAAATTGGAGATCTGGTTATAGTAAGAAGTTTGAGGGTAAGCAGGCGAGAGTTGGTGACGTGTGCTAAGCTACACTTGCCCTACGAAAGACCATTTAAAATTGGGGAGGTCGTAGGGGAGTGTATCAATGTTTTGAAAGATATAAAGACACAGGCGGGGAGGGGGAAATTTCACGTAAGCTTGTTATTTCCCTATTTACCAGAGGAGAGACAGAATGAGCAAAATGAAAGTTAATTGACAAAAATATAGAGATAGAGGAATGGTAGAGTAAAATTTAAATAGATAGGGATAGAAATAGGTGTACATAGAAAAGTAGAAGTAGAAATAAGATAAATAAGGATAGGTGTTTATAGAAAAATAAAATTAGGTATAGGATAAATATGGGAGATAGTTAGATGTAGATATAGAATTAAGTGTATATAGTTAGGATAAGATATAGATAATGATAGTAGGTAAGGTTAAAAATAACAGAGGGACATAAGTAGAAGATGGCTAGGAAAGTATAAAAAGGAAGATAGATAGAAAAATACAAAAGTGAGGCACTTAAAGAGTCAATAAATGACGAAAGGGTAAAATAAAAGAGAAAATAGACTGAAATAAGAAAGTGAAGAGTTAGTAATAGATAGAAATAGTTAGGTAGAAGGTAGTGATGGGTGTGAATAGTTAGTATAAATAAAGATAGGTGTAGATAGATAGAAATAGGTAGATAAGTAGTGATAGGTTGAATAAATAGGTATAGGTAGTGTTAGGTGAGTAGATAGGTGCATAGAAATAGCTAGATATTTAAATTCAAGTAAACATTGAGGAGTTTTCTTAGAATTGAAATAGGGGGATTATGTTATGGATTTAAAGGGTTAAATTTGGAGTAAGCAATGCAATTTCAAACACCCTGTATAGAGGAAGGAACAATTTATTTACGCGCAAAATTTATTTCATTTATTTAATTTAAACGAACAAGTATTGACGTATTTTTTAATTAATGATTGAAAAGTGATAGGTTCATACAGAAAACCAGTTTTAAAAACAAATAGAAACGCATAATTAATTTAATTTATTTTAATTCAACGTGTAATAGCATTGGAAAACACACTCGATAATCCTAAGGCAAAAGGTTCGTTGTAACAAACAAGGACGTTAGCTATATCGGATACCCTGAAATATAGACTCCGAGAACTGTTATTTTAAACGATCGATAATTAAGAACACCTGCATGTTTGAAAAGGTTACCTTCGTCGAATTTATTTGCATAATAAAGTGGACTTCAAAGAAAATATTTCCAACCGTCAGTTGCTTCGAATAAACAAGCTAACAAAGTTTCTTATAGAGCGGAAGGGATGCACGATCAATAATATGCTACAGATAAAGCATTGGCTTCAAAACGCACGTATTCAATCCACGTGGAGTCATGGGGCGCCGTCAGCATTATCGATTTTATATAACTATAGTGGGGTTGGAACGCGACATCTAATATGCATAAGACAGGGATAAAAAAATTACAGGAGGAGTTTTATGACGACACAGTACAGTATTATTGGTTGAAACGAGTAGTTTTACAACGGACGAACACGCGACAGGTGAATGCGATTTTTTGGATTATATAGCGAGTTCACGAGGTAAATTTCTGGAAGCTTTAAGTCAGTTAGATTAAAATTTGCAAAAGTATTATTTTAAATTAAATATTTCGCGCGAAGGGTGGCCGAGAGGTGGCATTTTAAATTGTATAAATACTCTAAGAAAATTAATAGGGCTCTCTTTGTATTCGCATCGCTCTTTGTATTTTCATCGCTTTAGACTACGTATAATAATCAACCGACGTTATGGTAGAGTCTTGTGAGTATTGAGAAATTGTATAATTCAGTAAAAATAGTATTAGCACTTATAACGTGGTAAGTTGAGGCCTTGTAGTTATTAACGTGTGTAGTGTCGAGTGAATTAAATTAACCGAGGTCCAACTAATACCATAACAAGCTAATAAATCAATAAACAAAAGTATAATGTACGTGAACTTGTATGCTGTGATGGAATGGTAATGGGTAGCAACGAGCTCGGCGTATACTGAGGTTATCATCTATCTAAAGGATCAGAGCGTATAATCACGAAGCCAAGGGGTTCTGGAGGATAGGGCATCATCGAAGAAGTTGGAGACTTGAAGTATTTTCCAGGTAACTCATCTGAATTTGCTGTTATTTGATAAACTGTTGGAATTATTTGTGATGTGTGAGTGAACTTTGGGGGTTATTTATGGTTATTTAACGTATTGGAAAAGATACGTGTACTTGACCATTATTAGGGTATTTTAAATATTGAAAAAAAGTGTATGTAAAGCTTACTAAATTTCATTACGAATTTAAATTGGATTGTTAAGGGGTACATGGGTTTGTTAGTTTTGTAGTAATTTTATGCAAGGCAAAAGGCATACACTAATAAACTGGGTTATTATGAGCTCACCATACTCCAGTGTGCAATAAATATAGGGTATTATTTGGGGCCCATTTACTCCTATTGTATTAAATGTGTTTGCAATTAAAATTTTAAAACAAGGACTTTACAAAAATATCACTTATTGAGTTGTAACTAGAGTACCAAACTGTACATATCTGTGAATAATTGTTTGTGAATAGCGGTAAATAAAGATTGTATGATTGTTGTATTATTTGGTGATTTTATGGAATGATGTGTGAGTGGGAAGGAAGAATGATTGTATATTTAGGTATCCGAGAAGAGGCACAGCTGAGCTAGCCAGGGAAGCTGCTGAAGAGATTTTTGAAGCAGAAATCAGGATAAGAAATTTTTTTTTTTGTGAACTTTTATTTTGAAAAGTATTTAAGGACTCACTCTTGATTTTTAAACTTTAATTCGCGGATTCACAGCAATCTTATGAAAGCCCAACGTTAGAATTTGAATAGGTTTTAGGGAGTACCAGAGACTGTCCCCACGCTCCACAGCAATCTTATGGCGCCCAATCCGTGGGTCGAGAATTTCTTTAGAGAGATCCACAGCAATATATATATATATATATATATATATATATATATATATATATATTTATATATATATATAAATGAAAGAAATATATATATATATATATATATATATATATATATATATAAAGCAACAACGCTTTATTAAAATAATGGAAAACCTAATGATACCAGTGATATGTGTAGCCGTTGCAAACTATTTGAGGCTGCTATTGATGAACTTTTTGTGAGATTTAACGTCCTGTGTTGCAGAGTGACAGTTTTCTAACCTAAACAAATAGTCACTAAGTAACCCATTTACTTATACAAATGGAAGATTTTTTCTGGTAAAGAATTTACAGAAATAATTTTAAATCATGATGGCTCAGACTTTACTGTCGTTGTTAATCTCAATACAGGGAATACTCTACTATGGTAATATCCATTATATTTGGTTAATATTGTAGAAATGAGTTGATTTTACAGACTCAGATGCTGCTGCAGGTTTTATTCAACAGCGTATAATTAACCAAACTGAACAACCTCTTGCAAGTTGTTCGAAAAATGTTACTATGAATGACTACAGTACAAACACTAACTCTACGGTGGAACCAATGCAAATGTTGTTGAATAACGAAAGGTCAACAAAACGGAATGTGAAAACTACGGACATTTTAAAGTTGAGAATATTCACACAAATTTGATGATCTAAGGTCAGTTAAAAATTATGGCAAGAAATTGCTCGAAAAACGAATACTGAAAAGCCTTATGTGGGTAAAGGATGGAATGCAATTGAGAAGTGTCATTTGAAATTTGCTAATTTACAGAAACAATATGTATTAAATGTAAAACACATGAATACTACAGGAGAATGCACCAAAACCGAGCCACCGTGTTTTGGAGAGCTAAATGACTTTTTAGAACACAAACATAAAGTCAGTCCTTGCAAAATTCAATGGTGAATGTAAATTGAACAAAACCCAAAGAGACGGGTTCTGTAGATACATATGAAGACAGTGCAGAGGAACAAGAAAGTACCCCAAAGAACAGGCTAGTAAATGATAAAAGTGTACCCATCTTTTTATAACAATTATTTAATAGATTTAGAATCAAACGCATCCTGCAACCTAAAAGAACCAACGCATAACTTTTGTAGGTGATACAACAGCAACATGAGCAACTTACAAAGAAGACGGAAAAAGAATTTAAAGTTCTTCTGGATGTGATGAACACTTAAAATCAACAGCAAGAACGTTTTCTTGTTCAGTTTGAAAAATTTATGAATTTAGAAATTTCAAAAAAAAGAAAGCGATCAGATTCCACAGATTACAACTAATTATATTCATTCAGTGCACGGTGATGGTGATATCTGTATTACATTATAAATAAATGTTTCAATGAATTCAAGTTTTTATTAAGTTCTTTAACTTGTACAATATTTTTTAAGTAACCTGAAAAATTATAACATATTTTTCTTTCTTTGATGCACTTTACATATTTACTTATCAATTAATTATCCCATAATGACTGTGCCCTCTCTTTTAATCTGTGTCAACTCTTGAAAATCGTTCCTGCACTGTCTGTTTCATTATTTTCAATAAGAATGTATTCTTCAGGCCATTAATTCAATAATAACAGGCAAATGTTGTGTAATACACAAGCCGCAGTAGATATTTCTATTGTCTTTGATACACTGTATGTGTTTATAAACTTCAGCCTCGCCCATCTTTGTTTTACATCGCTAAATGCATTCTGCATTCTTACTCTAGTTACAGAGAATTTTGTATTATGATTCTTCTGCATCGCAGTTAAATTTCTGTTACGAGAATATGGGGGTCATCAAACATTCCGATAGAGGAAAAGCTGAATCCCCAACGATGTGATATTTTTCGCTTGGAAAATATTTCTGGCTTCCTTTAACTAGCTACGAATTTGAAAATACCTTAAAGTAAATTATTTAAAAATAGTTACTTTAGATACTCTGGATATCTTATGAACAATATGTAAATAGCTTATCATCTAGGCCGCCCACAAAGTGGGTCAATGGGGGTCGCCTGACCCCCCCTGAATATGTTCCTTTCGTTTTTTTTTCGTTAGAAATCGCAACACGAAGTGCACCTTCACTAGAAATTGAAGAAGATTACGATTTCACTATCGGTTATACTATTGTTTAAAAATAAAGTAAACCTAAATGTTGAGATTACACTACAGGTATGCCTATTGTCTAACTATAAATAGACCGACTTTGTATGTCATTTTAAGCAGGAAATGCGAATTAATGCGATTACCTTACAATAGTAACCCTAACCGCCTATAACAAAACTGTTATTTTCATTCTTTAATATCTAAATATCTTTACCCTGAAAGTTTCTATTCAAACGAAATATAAATAAAGGCTTTCATAATGGTTTCTTTCTTATTGTACAGGTTCAAGTACTCTACAACTAAAACTTTGGAATGTTCTACAAATGTCTCATTGTGTTCTATTCTGAGAAAAAATATATTCTTTATCTATAACAGTAAAGTACGTCTATATCTTCAGTGACTTCAATGTGTATTCAGTGTTTTTCGAATGCGGTGTACTTTTAATTTGTGACTTAGGAAACTTTATCTGACTGTTGAATTAGTAGAAGACGTGTATGTTGATAGATATTGATTGGTCATTTTCCTTGTAGTTATTGTTATCAGTGTTGGTAAGTAGTGTAGTTACTGGTTTTTGTTTTTAAAGAAGGCCGAAGGTTGCAGTTACAGTTTAGTTACGGATAGGATAGCAGTAAGTACTAATGTACCTAATGTGTGAGAATACATATTTAAAAATTATATTTATTTGCAATTGGGAGATTCTTATTTTTTTTCTTTAAAGTCTATTTGATTAACAAATCTCTTCTTTTGAAGTATCAGAAAAGTAAAGCGTGTTATTTTTTTTCAGAAATTCAGATCTAAGATCAGTAACAAAACTAACAATGGATATTAGAAAATTTTTCAAACGAAATGAACTAAAAGAATCATCTAGCATAGGCTGTAGTAGTAGCGGTGCTGGTGCTAATGCTATTTTTGAGTGTAATAGTACAGTACATAATAGTGTCAATGATCTAAATAAAGCTGGTAGTTCGTCACCTAATACTTTAAAATCTCTCACATGTGAATATGACACCAATACTTCAATTGATAAGAATGAGTACATGCTTGATTTGGGCAATTTTGTTAACTCGAATGAAACACTTTCCGACGATGTTCGCTTTTCATTATTAACAAATCCTTACAAACCAGATCCTAAATATAATTTCAAGAACGATTCCGAAGAAAGAAGACGTGCTTTTAGATATGACTGGCTTCAACAATACGATTGGCTTGCGTATTCTCCAAAACTCAAAGGCGCACTTTGCAAATATTGCGTAGTTTTTCGGCCAACTGTTAAAAGAGGGGTTCTTAGTTCTTTCATTGTGAAGCCCTTCACAAAATATCATGACTTTGTCGCTTCTGCAAAAGCACGTGCTACAACCGAATGGCATCGTGATTCATTATAAAAGCTTCTAGTTTTACAAAAATTATTGAAGGAAAACGTCTATCAATTACCTCTCAAATAAATGAAGCTGAGCGGGATTTGATTGAATCGGATCGCAAAAAACTTATACCAATAATATCCACCGTCATTTTTTGTGGTATGCATGATTTGCCATTACGAGGTGATAAAAAAGGTAATTTTGAGGATCTTTTACAATTCAGAATAGAAAGTGGGAATCACATTCTAAACGAGCACTTAAAGTTTTGCAAGAAGTACTCAAAATACACTTCTCATAGAACTCGAAATCAAATAATTTCAATTTGTGGAACATTAATTAGGGAAAAAATTGTGAAAGATGTGAATTTGAGTGAAGCATTTTCAATTCTGGCTGACGAAAGTGCAGATATTGCTGGGGTAGAACAGTTATCACTTGGAGTAAGATTTGTTAGTAATGACAGTTCGGTCAGAGAAGAATTTTTAGGCTTTGTAGTCCTTACATCGATAAACGCAGAAGGTATAACTGCTGCAATTTTAAACGCTTGTAATGAATATGGTCTTTGTATGGATAAATTAGTTGGATTAGGGTTTGATGGTTGCTCGACGATGGCAGGTCATGAACAGGGAGTCCAAAAACTTATTAAAAATAAATATCCAAAAGCGATATATTTTCACTGCGCGTCCCATAGATTAAATTTAGTGATAAATGATTTGAACAAGATTCCGGATATTCAAAATTCAGTAGGTACAATTAAAGAAGTAATTACTTTCTTTCGAGATAGTCCATTAAGACGTAGATATGTTTCTAATATTCCACTATTATGTGAAACACGCTGGTCCGCCAAATATAAATCAATGAGGTTGTTTGCGGAACATTTTGCAGATACTATGAACGCTCTGGAAAATTTAACTCATAACCGTGAAATAAATGCTCAGACAAGAAATAGAGCCAGTCAACTTTTAAATTGCGTTTGTTTGTCGAAATTTATTCTTTGTCTGCATATTATGGCCAAATATTCTAGCAAATTGGAACCTGTTTGTAATGCACTGCAGTCTAAAAGTATAAACTTATTTTCCGTTAAACAGCACATAGATGAGCTACTCAAACTTTTTAAGACACACCGTAGTGATCCTGAACAATATTTTAAAGAGGTTTATAAAAAAAGTGTTGAACATGCCCATGGTTTTGGATTGGAAATTACATTACCACGTATTGCACCAAGACAAACTCATAGGTCTAATTATCATATAAGTAGTGTTGAAGATTACTTTCGAGTAAGCCTTTTTATTCCTTATTTGGATTCTGTTATACAGTCTATTTCCACAAGGTTTTCTGAAGATGCTACGACTTCTTTTTTACTCTCTGGATTACATCCAAATAACTTAAAAGACAACAATATAAAAAGAGCATTGTTAAATAAAAAAGAAGAAATAGCCAGAAGTTACAACATTCATAACTTTTCAGAACAGTTGCAAACGTGGGTTGAACTTTGGCAAAATAGAGAGATTCAACAAGATACAGACTTTGTACATTTGCTTGATAATGAAGTTTCTGTTTTTTTTTTGGCATTACCTCCAACTACTGCAACAATAGAAAGGTCATTTAGTACGCTAAAACGTGTAAAATCGTGGCTTAGATCAAGCATGTCAGGGGATAGATTATCAGGTTTATGCATGCTTAGTGTACATAAGGACATGGTAGGTAGGGAGAAACAAGCATTTATAAATGAAGTCCTAAATAGATTTGGTCAAGACCGAAGAAGATTGATATTTTTATTCAAAAATGATGATGATTAATAAAACGCGAGAACAGTCCTATTCAGCAGTGCCAGTTATAATAGTTTGTTGTACCCTTCTTAGTTCTTAGTCATGTTTGTTAGTGCAACAAATATTAAAGACACTATTTAAAGTGCCGGTCGGATATTTATTTACTATTAATTAATATCTGTGGTTTGTGGCCATTTGATTGACAATGTGGCTTTTCTGTTTCCGTTAAATATGGTTGTGTCGTGTCTGTATTTTTACATTTTCTTACGGGCGGCTTATTACGTGTATTGGAATAAGTCCATTCAATTTTCAATTAGTGTGTGTTAATGTAAAATCCAATCTTTTCCATTTGCTACCCTGTGCATCATCAAGCCAAAAGAATTGATAGCCTGCTGCACCAGCAATTTACCAGATTGGTAAGTAACTTTACACTTTATGAAAATTCGATTAATTACAGAATGCTGCATTTATTAAGAATCTATCAATCCTACGTTTTTCTTTCAATTTCAAATACTATAGCCGAAATCTCGAAAGAAGGCATTCGCGTCATAGGTTTCTGAATTAAGCACCGACATACTTTTAATGTATATCGCTTTTAAATTCAGTAACCTATGGCGTGAATGCATTCTTTCGTGATTTCAACTATTATATTAAAAAACGCTGCATTATCGATGGTCCTAACTGCTTTTGAGCTACTCTAAGGAAATAAAATTTTATGCCTTACATTACTTTCTAATACGTCCGGTAACGGGGTTGCATTAACAGTGTTCATCCTTTGTGTAACATAACTAATATTTTTGAAAGTAGTCTACAAATTATTCTGTGGGCGGCCTTGCTTATCATATGTACAAATGCCCATTAAAGTAATTGAGTGGTTTTGATATTGATCAATATAGATGTCTTGCTGATCCATAAGAACTTTTAAATCGATATGGCTTCCATCCACTGCTACTACAGTACCTACAATTAAAATTATGAATTAATAATTAGGAAGATCTACCTATAGTCATTTTGGTACCTATATTTATTATGTTTCTACTAACCTGGGTAATTATGAAAACCATTTGTAATGTACTCAAATTCTTCTGAAGAACTTGGCCACCGCATATCTGTAGGTATCAATAAAACACCTAGATACAAAGAACCATTTACAATATTCATTATATTTGCAGGTACCAAATTCTACCTATCCCCCAAGGAATGTAGTGTCTCTTGCAAAGCCATGTATCTTAAAAATTATAATAAGACCTGGTCAGGTTCTACTGGTTTTCTTCCCCTTCTGTAGCATTTCTTATTCACATTACTTGTATTTTTTTTTGCATTGTGACATTTAGAATAGTATTAAATGTACGGGTTTGCATTCGAAATCATTGGAAAAGCATATTCTCATTATATTTGTTAAGTCATATATTGTGATCTACATAATGTCTTTCGTGCTTTTCATTTAATATTAAAAATCTCTATGCAGTGTCTACACTAAAATGTTCAATAATTTGCACAAGAACACAAGTCTTGAAAATTAAATATTTGATTAATACAATATCAAAAGGTAAAATAGGCTGGCTTGTTACTTTTTGTCTTGTTGTTTCGTTTAAAAAAGGAAGAGGGCTAGAGTGTATGACACAAAACGCCTAGTCGGCAAGCTATTAGGGTTTGTTTGAGAGCACACCTGGCGTGGGTTAGGATTGACTGACATTAGAGCCTCTTAAATACTGAAAAATATTATGGGAGAGTTAATAGCAAATAAATAAATAATTTAACTTAATCAGAATTATTTTTGGGCTCCACTTGTTTCGGTAATAAGCACGGCGATACATTCAACTTCAAACAAGAAAATTGAGTGTTAATTTAGCTTACTTATAGGGAATACCAGTTATTATAAATAAGGTAGTCTAGAGAGTAATTTCAAACGTTTCAGGTATAAAGTTATCTCAATATCTTTTCCAACTCTAATATTTAGTTCAAACTAGTAATTAAACTTATAACCATATGTACAATGACCAAGAAAGCTTGCAGCTTACTTTACTTGCAACGTAGTTGCAATGGTTACCTCGTTGTTACAAACAAGACATAAGTAATTACACATATGAGCTTCATCATCATCATTTTGTTTGGACCTTACTTAAGGTTGGTTTGACGCAGCTTTAACTTCTTTTCTATTCTGTGTTAATCTAAAACGTTCTACATACCCTTCACAACCTAAATTTCTAATAATTTCAGTAATATAGCTTGGTCTAGGTTTTTCTATACTCTTTTATCTTTTTCTTATCTATCTGGCTCTATATAGATATTAGCAACCTGATGGTTGTTAAAGAACTCCAACATGTTTACATGATTTCCATTTATAAAGAAATGAAATATTACCTGGTTATCCCCTCCAAAAAAGGAAAAGTGTTAAATTATATGTTATGGTAAGGCTTAAGCAACGAATCGCTGCTAACATGCCAGACCGCTAACTAATTGTGAGTTATGCCATGGTGACGTTTATTAAATTATATGTTATGGTAAGGCTTAAGTAGCGAATCGCTACCAACATGCCAGACCGCTATTTAATTGTGAGTTATGTAATGGTGATGTTTATTAAGTTATATGTTATGGTAAGGCTTAAGCAACGAATCGCTACCAACATGCCAGACCGCTAGCTAATTGTGAGTTATGTCTCCTGACCTTTAATTGTTTCCACATACAAGGTTCCTCACCTATCCTTCTATAAACTTCCTCATTTGTTACTCTATTTATCCAACTAATCGTTAACATTCTCCTATAACACCAAGTTTCAAAAGCTTCTATCTTTTTCTTATCTGCCTCTTTAATTGTCCAAGTTTCACTACCGTATAATAGAACGCTCCATACGTACGACTTTAAGAAATTTTTTATATTATCTAAACTAATACTATTAGCTATTAGTAAGTTTTTCTTTTTTAGAAACATTTTTCTAGCCTGAGCTATTCTAGCTACTATATCCCTTCTGCTGCGTCCGTCCTTTGTAATTATACTACCTAAATAGCAAAATTCATCTACCTCCTCTAACTCGGTATTACCTATTTTTAATTTTGGTTTAGAACTAGGCTGTAATTCACTTGTCATTATCTTTGTCTTTCCTGAGTTAATTCTCATGCTATAGTTACTCTGTAGTATTTCATCTAAAATATTTAAAAACTCTCCTAACTCTTTTCTAGACTCTGCTATAATGGCTATATCATCTGCAAAACGTAACATGTCTTTTTTCTGTCCCTGTACATTAATACCTATCTCTTTTCTCTCTCTGGCTAAGTTTAAAGCTTCCTCAATATAAACATTAAAAATCAAGGAGATAGTATACAGTCCTGTCTAACACCATTTCTAATCTTAGCTTCCTTTTCTATTTCATCAAATCTAATTACTACGCTTTGGTTTTTATATAGACTGTAAATAATTTTTCTATCCTTATGAAAGATTCCTATTTTTCGCAAAACCCTGGACATAACAATCCAATTAACCCTATCAAATGCTTTTTCTAAATCTACAAATGCGAAATGAGTCTTTTTATTTTTTGTAATCTTTTTTCGATAATTACTCTAATCATTAGTATCGATTCTCTAGTCCCTCTGTCTTTACGAAAATCATATTGGTCTTTGCCTAAATAATTCTCAGTCAAAGCTTCTACTCTATTTTTAATTATTATTGTTAGTATTTTGGAAACGTGGGAAGTTAAACTAACCATTCTAAAATTCTCACACCTATCAACTCCTGACTTTTTTGGGATTGGGATAATAATATTTTTTTCAAAATCTATTAGGACCTCACCTGTGTCATATATTACTTTTACTAGTTCATATAATCTATCTAAAGTTTTCCGACTTGCATATTTTATTAATTCTGCAGGTATATCGTCTATTCCTGGTGCTTTATTTAGTTTAAGATCCCTAACGGCTCTATCAAATTCCTCTTTTAATATTGAGAACCCTATTTCTACGTCCCCTTCTTGGTCGTTCTCTAACTCATCCATATCGTCTCCTTTATATAAATTTTCTAAATATATTTTCCATCTATCTGCTACCTCAACTTTATTTATTAGAAGCTCATTATTCTCGTCTTTAATACCATTATATTTTTTCTTATTTTTCTCGAAAAACTTTTTAACTACCCTGTAAGCCCTGTCTGTCTTACCTAATCTCAAATCATCTTACAATTCTCCTCCATCCATTTATTTCTAGCTTTTCTACACTCATGTACTATCTTATTTCTAACTCTATTATATTTTTGCTTACTTTGACTATCCAATTCTCTGAAAGGTTTAAGCTTTCTTCTATTCTCTATTAAATCTAATATCTCCTTTGTTACCCAGGATTTTCTCGCCTCTATTTTGTTCTTACATATAGTCTGTGTTGCTGTATCATGTACAGTCAGTTTTATGTATTTCCATCTATTTTCTACGTTCCCTACTATAGCTATCCCTTTAATCTTATTATCTAATACTTGTTTATATTCCTCTTTTACCTCACTATCATTAAGCTTGCCTAGATCCCATCCCTCTCTTTTAACCTTTCTCAATTTTTTGAATTTTAGTTTACACTTCATTTTAACCAAGTTATGATCACTATCTATGTCAGCCTCTGGATAACTACAACAGTTTTTAACTTGGTTTCTAAATCTTTGTTTAACTAAAATATAATCTATTTGGTATCTAGCCCTATCACCTGGCGCTTTCCAGATATATCTTCTTCTAACATGTTGTTCGAATAGGGTGTTAAGAGTTACTAATTTATGTTCCTGGCAAAACTCAACTAATCTTTCTTCTCTATCATTTCGTCTGCCATACCCAAATTTTCCTACAATTTTTCCCTCACTACCTTCTCCCACTGACGCATTATAATCGCCCATAACTATTAAATTCTCATCTCCCTTTACTTTTCTCACTATACTATTTATATCCTCGTATACCTTTTCTACTTCCTCATCCTTGTACTGAGTTGTAGGCATGTAAACCTGTACTAAAACAGTGTCTGTGGGTTCCGTACTCAATCTAGCCATAATTATTCTATCACTAAATTGTAAGTACTCTTTAACTTTACGTCCTAATCTTTTACCTAACACTATTCCTACCCCTGCCTGTCCATTAGTTCAAGAAGTTGTAATTATTCTATAATTATCTTTCCAAAAGTCATTACTATCTAGCCATCTCACCTCACTAATGCCTAAAATGTCTAGCTTTCCTTTTATCATTTCGACTAATAAATTTGTTAGCTTATCTACTCTAAGTAATGACCTTACATTCCAAGTCCCTATCACTAAATTGCCCGTTGTTTTAAATTCTTACGATGACGAGCCCCAAGTACTTGGGGGTATTTTACCTCCGGACAAGAAATTTTACTTGTGAGCTCTCCATCATACATATTTCGTGTTTTGGGCCACGCATACCTGGGAAATATTGTGGTAGGTTTTAAAGATTTTAGCAAAAAGCCGTATCCGTCACGGCCAACCCTTAACAACCTTGTAAATTATTGAGGATCGTCCGAGACTAACCGACTGCTGCCTCTTGTTGCGCCTTTTAATGGCCTTTTACGATAAGCAGGCTTACAATAGTAGTATTCTTTGTCCCCTACTATATGAGCTTTGTTCATTAAAAAATTTAGCAACAGTAATTCAAGTACTACAGTAAACAGATACGTTTGTAGGTTATGATAATGTTGGACACGCTATGTTATTTAGGAAAGATTTAAATATAACTTCAGTGAACATCAACAAAATTAAAGGCAACTTAATTGGAATTCATGTTTCCTAATTACTAAAAAGTAGGTACTAAAATAAGAAACCATTACACCAATGCTTCACTTAAACACAGAAAATAATCTTGTAAAAATTCACCACTGCCTGAAGCTTATCCGTCTGAAGTAGTATCATGATTCACAAAACAAGTAAATAAAAAAGGTACACGATCTTGTTCTCTGTTATCTTAGTGTATTGAACTTGACCCCAGGCAGGTATACAGATGTGCAGCTGGGCGGATTCTGTTAGTATACAGATGACAGATTTTGGTTGGTTTTCCAAGATCACCTGTAGATGCATTGTTATAGACTTGTACACAGGTCAGTAATGTAGTAATTCAATTCAGCGATATTTGTTGTAGCAGCATAGGATGTCCTCATGGCGGACTTCTTATGTACGTGCTTGCTAAGTTAATTAATACAAGGGAAAATTACAACTAAGTAAAATAAAAGTATAGAGAAGTGTTATTACGAAATACTTACCTCTGTATTAGGGGAACACGATAAATAAATGTGCATAGGCACTTAAGCGATAAATGTGGTTTATTAACCACAAGTGCTCACAAGCACCATCAAAATTGACAAATGAATGCTAATTCGCCTCATGTTAACTAGTTTGGAGGATGTGCGGCCGCTCTTATCAAACCGTCACATGTTTCTTCACATAACGAAAGCTAATCTTTGTTCAGAATTTAATTTATACTGGGCAATACAAATAATTATGGGCAGAAATAATAAATTATTAGGGAATATAGTAAAGGAACATTTTTGAATGCTATATTACCCCTCTCCGAAAAAGAAAATCGGCTAACTTGTTAGACTATTTTTACTACAGATTAGACCTTGGCACTAGTTGAGGAGCACCTGTTGGTATCTGCGCGTACCAAACGTCTGATAGGAAGTATATCCGGGGAATACTGTTATAAGAAATTAGCTTAACTGCAAAATTAAATTTTTTTTAGAACAATTATTTTATCATCTTAACAAATATTTTAACTCCAAATTTTATATTTATTTGAAGTTAACACCAACAAATATATCATTCTTATATTATTTAAAATGTGCCATTTCTTTCTATTTTATTATACCGTTGGTCTCGTTTTGACGTGCAACATTCTTAACAATTTTTACTAATTAGTTGCTCAAAATATGTGACATTTTTTCATAAAGGAAAGGAAAAGTTTACTTTTTGTATCCAAAATATATGTTGCCATGCAAAAACTATGAACATCAAATGTCAAATTCAAACCCTTGCATATGTTCTTACCAGTACTTATAATTTCATACATAAACGTAAATTTTTTATTTGACTTTTAATACTCACCGCGTCTGTATGGCAACTGCTATTGTGGATACAAAGGGTGGACTTTTTAATTTTTTGGTAAATATGAGTGTTGGAGTTTCGTAAATTATTTCTTATTTATAAAATTCTCTTTATTCTCTATAAGATTAATTACGTTCAAAAATGCACTATCCTTATTTCATTAGTTTTTACCAATATTAAATTCCATTTAATTTCCTGTGCAACAGACAGAAAGATAACATTTGTGGCACGTGCAGCGCTGTTTATCGCTCACCTGCTTTTGTTCTAATAAACAAAAGACAGAGTCTGCTTCTAGCCTTTCTAAGTTACAGACGTCTTCGCGCGGGTTGCAATTACCTTTATGCTAAGACGCTGCTTATAAATTATCTCTAGTGTGCAAAATTAGTAATGCATTCGTTTCTATCGTAAAAGTTACAGATTAACTTTATTCGTAGTAATTTTTATTCTCTAAACACAGGTGCGTGTTTTACCGGATGTATGTAAATTTCTTACAAATCGTCCAAACATTATTGATCCTTCCTGTTATAATCGTAATTAATAACCATTTTCTTAATCTGGTATCACAACAAGTTATCTTGTGCTTGTGTGGTATTAATGCAATGACACTTTCCATTGGCATATCATAAAATAAATACGTTGGTGAACTTGATGCAACCGCATATGTACTATACATTTATAATAATGTGATTAAAGTAGTGCGTTTATACAAACTCGGATAATTCAAAAATTAAATATACTGCAAATTGTGATTTTCGCTGTATTTCTAATTCTTATTGACGTTATAAAATATGATCCTCTACTACACGGTGTACGATTAATTGGTTAATTTATTCACTCAATAAAGTTCACCATATTGTCGTTGTGATTTGTTATATTGTCAATAGTGTTCATTTCCTACTATTTGGTCCTTCGTATTTCTTCCCCTGGTGTCTTCCCCTAAACGATTACAGTTCACTGCTCTGGGAGGTGGAACTCCAGGGGTGCCTACTTCGCTCCACCTATTCTGAGTTCCCCAATCAATGAGGATATATTGAGTAACTAATAGATAAAATTTGTTAAGAATAAAATACTCAATAACTTCTATTTGAAACGTTTTTCTCCAAAACTTATATTGGGGATATGAACTGCAATTAAAAACCTAAAACTATAAATTCCAAAATGGGACATACGATATAAAATAATTAGTTAGTGCTTTTATGGCCAATTTCATAATTAATTTAGAATCAACTTTAACTATAAAAGGTCCTTTAAAATAAAATCTTACTTAATAACAATGTATTAAAGGAGCTTTAGAGTTAAAGTTACTGTATACTTAAAGAGCCAAACCTGACATTTAAGCTCTTACAGCAACATTAGAAAATCGTAAACCGTCAATTTTTATTTCCTTTCTTCTGGTTTGCCATATTATCATCTTATATGTATTATTTTGGTGCATTACAAAGAACCTAAATGAAACATCAACGTGCTCAAGTTTCTCGGAGGAAGAGTTCATAGTACTTCGTCGACTAAAAATTTACAGAATACGGAAAAACTATTTTGAAATATATGACGATTTGGACTTTTTTGATCGGTTTTGTTTAAGAAAATACACTGAATTTAATGTACTGCAACAAATTGAACCTCAAATTGCTTTGCCAACAAATAGGTATGCTTAAAATTGTATCTTGTACTGCTTTACAATACTTAATTGTAACAATTGCAGGGGTGGTTATATAAAACCTATGTTACAACTGTTACTAACTTTAAGGTTTACGCATCAGGAAATATGCTGATAAGCATTGCAGATTTTATTGGTATTATAAAAAGAGTGTCAATTGCAATGGCATTCTTGCGACCAAGATATATAAAAATATATTCAAGTGAAGAAGAAATGACAAAGCTGCTGAAAAATTTTATGCAATTGCATCATTTCCACATACAGTATGTGCTATCGACTGTATATTAATAAAAATTATTCTCCCGGAGGTCACGATGTCGAAGTGTTTCGCTCTCGCAAAGGATTTTATGCATTGAATGTGCAAACAGTAAGCGATGCAAAACTAAGAATGTGCAATATATAGTCAAATGGCCTAGATCTGTGCCTGATCAAACTATTTTCAGCAGTAGTAATTTAAAAACAGAATTTGAGCAAGGAAATTATGGTCACTACATTCTAGTTGGCGATAGTGGTTATTCATTACAAAAATATTTAATGATCAAATTATGAGAGACTCAAACTACAGCTGAGAATTTTTATAATGAATCAATTATAAGAACTCGCAATACTGTAAAACGGCAGTATGGTGTCTGGAAACATGGATTTCCAATTTTAAGATTTGGAATGCGAATAAAGCTTGAAACGGTCATGACCATCATTGTAGTAACTGCAAACTTGCGTAATATTGCTATAGACATAAATGAAAGTATACCTCATGAATGGTTAGAAGATGATGAAGATGGTTTGCCAGAATTGCATAACAATGACGTTATTAATTTAGGCTGACAATTTAGACAATTATTAATTAATCAACACTTTGCACGTCTAGATTGATGTATTGTGGAAAGGTTTCATTTCACAAAAATAAATCAATGATTATGCATTGTTTATTGAGGTTACAGTAAATCATGTTACGCTTAATTTTAATATTTTTTTGCTGTTTTTTTCTTCATTTCTACAATCTGTAAATTTAATAAAATCAATTTTTGTTTGTGTTCTTCTGTCTCATTTTCTTGCTTTCTTTCAAACTCCATTTTTTTCTTTCCATCGTCTTTCTTTAGCAGTTCCATTTTCAATTGACAATATTCTTGCTTAGCCGAGTATAAGGGATTGGTAAGAGTAGGACAAAGCTGTTTTAAAGTTTTTTTCTTTAGTTTTAAAGGTGTATAATTGCTCCAGTTGGTAGCATTATTGTCTTACAAAATGTATTATATTAGCTATACATATATACATACATATTGCTTACAGTTTGTATTTCCGTTGTCTGCTGAGAAACTGTTGAGTGGTTGCCATTCTGACAGGTTGATACTTTTAAATAACCAATATCAATTCGTTTTATAAAAACTAAGTACCTCCAATAGCCTTAGGAACAACTTCCCTTGGGCTTCTAGTGATATATTCAATTTCGAACACTTCATCGTTGCTATACTGGACCTAGACAATTAATTGTATGCACTGAAATATATGTGAAAACAAAATTTACATGAACTGCAAGTGTAGATTCAATGTTTTTCTTGAAGAGTTCGCTGGAACGATAAGGTACTTACATTAAATCACTAACGATTCCGGTTTCTTAAAATGTACATCCTTTTTTATAAACACAAATATTTATAAGCATTATTATCATATAATCAGAGTCGAATTTTGATGATAGAAAATTATTCATCAGTGCAAAAATATGGTGCCCACCCTAAATTTAACGGGATTGATTTTAAGTTATATATTTTAATTTGGGGGAAAATAATGTGATAAGAGGTCATATAGAGGTCATTGAGCACCATATTCTGTGTATATAACACCCCAGAACCCGATAAAATCAAAGAAATTTTGTAATACTCTAAATACTTATTTTAAGTGAACAAACATTCCTTATATTATTCCTGTGATGCAATAAGCTTTGCATAATAATATCTTTAAATAGTATAGTATGTAAGTAAAGTCTGTGAAAATCCTCCACTAAAACTACAAAACACCATTCTAAAAACACTCTAAAGAGAACACATGTTATTAAAAACCAGTTCTACTTCGTTTTATAATTTCATTTCATAACAAGATTAGAGGCCTCTTACCATTAAAAGCATTTTTAATGCAAAAAATTGTGTATTTTAAATCGAAACTACTCCATTTCTCTAAATTCTTCGAATTTTTAAATTTATTCATCCAGTAGGAATCATCCAATAAATCAAGGTAACCCACAATCCTAACAGGTAATTGGAACAAATAACATAAATGGACATTCCGACTCATAAATCAGATAAGGTAATGCAATAACAAGCTATTTTTACATTCATTCTTTAAACTACACCAATTATAGGAACAATAGTGAGATGTTTACAATATAATAAATCAACTGACAGCCATTTTAGATAACATAATGTATCAATTAACAACATTTGCAAGGAAATTACATCATTTTATGAATCAGACCAATCAGAAAATTATAGAATTTTCTAGAGGTTACTGATATAAAACCCTTATACAATATAAATTGGTGAATAATCAGAGCAGGATCAATTACCGATTGTCTTTTTATTGGTCATTTACCGATTGTCTTTGTGTCAGTCAATTACAAATAATCTTTTTATCAATGAATAAAGTCAAGTTTACGTTAGTGGTACTAGACGTTTAAAATATTTCTCAGTATTCATGTATTCATATATTCAAAAAGTTTGAAGAATAACGATCGAAGTTCCAAGTAATTTTTATTTAAATACGAAAACTCAGATCGACAGTATATTAATGAAGTAAAATTCCTATATGATAACTTTAAATATAAATAGAAGAAATGGTATGGTTTTTCAAAGTCATTTTAATGGTGGGTTAATTTTATAAGTAACTGAACAACACTGAGATGGATTTTGGTAAAAAGATAACGAAGTTTAATGGATACAAGCTTACCACATAACCAGAGAGAAAAAGGACAATCAGCGGAATTAATGGTAAAACTTTTAAAAGATATTTTGTGCTCATTTTATATTTTTAAGGGGTTTAGATTACTTAAGGATTTGGAGTACAAATTATTATTTTTTTGTAAATGGATAATTGAAGTTTTTTTAAGTCGAATTCCGATTTAATCTAATCGTTATATAGAGATTTATTTAAATGTATCTGATCAGCTACGTTTTGGTTACGAGGTAAGAAGGATAATTAAAATTATTCATGCGAATTTCTTAAAACTTGTACTTAGCGGGACTTACACAAGGAAAGGTTTGTGAAATATTAATCAGAGAAAGTTTATGAACTTTATTTCAGTATCCTGCAATTATAACAATGTTTCATATTTTTAGATTTAAGATGAGCAGAAGATGCTGACCTTATTTGTAGATTTTAATGCTGTATGTAAATAGTACTTTTTGTTTGAAAAATGTGTGTTGAGGACAGATGTTTGTGAATGTAGCAATTATTTTTATTTGAAGGATTGTTTGTTAACGAATATTTGTTATTACAAATTTTATGTTGGATTCTTGTTGTTTCATTTAACTTGTGCTAGCAAGACAATACGTGCATCTTCAGGTAATATTTCACAGCACTTTTATTGGCTCCCAACGTCTGGGCACAGCAAACAGCTATTATCTATAGTAATTTTACTGGCGCACACCGTGAAGCTCGATTAAGCTGCTTGAAAATTAGACTTTTTTTGTAGAACAGAAATTTTTTCTTTGTAGCCTATCTAATCAGTTTCCAGTGTGACGGATAAAATGAAGGAATTAGTGAGCGAGTGAAAGCTGAAGGAGTAGAAATTGGTTCCCAAGAAAGCATCTATTTGTAATACCTGAAAAAGGGGGATCCAGAGGTAAAGAAAGAACAAAGTGTTAGAAAACACTCCGGAATATAGAATGATGGCCATATTATTGAGCTTAAACAAAAATATACAGGAAATGAGTGAAAAACATGAGAAAAATATAAAAGAAACGAGAGAAAAATACAAAAGTATGAAAGAAATAGGACATGATTCTAACCTGTATTTTAGGCTTTCACTGCCTGTTTTCCATCTTTCAATTACTAGCTCGATTTGAAATGATCATTTGACCTCTGCATAAAAGTCTAAGTTATTATTTTATCCTATTAACTATAATGTGTTAGTATGTATCAACTTTGTGTAATTAACTACCTAATATATATATATATATATATATATATATATATATATGTTGTGGAAGTCTCTAAAAATATCGGGATAGCCTTCGAGTCCCTGCGTTGTTGGGTCGTCATAAAAATTTTCTAAAAAAGCTCAAAAAAAATCTTTCAATACCTCTGGAACGCTTCCTTATTTCTGCACACCCCGGCTAGCTCTAAAATCTGCTTCTTCCTAGATAGTTACCATCCTAAGTTCACTCTTTCTCACATATACAGTCAAATAAAATTACCGCTCAAATAATGCAACGAGACCTACAACCTTTTTATAGATACATATTAAAAAGTTTCCATTACCAAGAAAATATTTACACATTCGTATATACAGCTTCAAAAATGTTACAATCTCAATTTTTAAACCTTTTAAAATTTCATGATTTCTATTTATTCCAACAGTTTTATTTTATACGAGTAGATGGGCCCGTCGTGAAACCTTAAATTGACTTTTATTCTGGTCTATGGTGAGCTCAGTATAAACCCAGTTACTCTAAAAGCCTAAATACATTGCATCTTTGTTTAAAACAAGGTTAAAGACCCGTCTACTCCTTACATCAAAACTTTTATGTCATTTATTAACACTTTTAAATAATAAATACCAATTGTCTTTTACATATACCCCTTCAAATGAGTTTTTATGGTCATAAAATACACCCCCAATATGTCAAATCACTCAAGCACAAAATAACAGCACAAAATGTTCAAGCAAAAGCAATAGACATTAATTTCGTTACCTGGAGTAAGTTTTTTTCATCGTCACCTCTGAAGATGTTGTCCAAAAACCTCGTCGTTGCATTCATACGCTTCGCTGTTATACATAAATCAAACCCATTTCCACTCGCTATCCAAATCTTTGCAGCCGCCTCCAGAGTTTCTGCCCCGATAATTGTCTAGACCCAGCTTAATCTTCCGTAATTACTAAACCTCAAGCATTCTCGTTCCAAACACTTCTCATCTCGCTTACCCTAGTAACATCTTTCAATTAGTTTGTTGAGTGTAGTAACAGCACCGTCTACTAACTAGCACCGACTTGTGCAATTCACACGTTTAATAAACTATCAACGTACTGTACTAACACTATTTTATACACTTTTAAATTAGAATGTTTCATTACAAGCTAAGCGAAGTTAAACGGATAAGCGACGTAAGAGAGTAAGAGAACTTTACCGCGTCTCCAAGTGTATTTATATTCTTTGTACCCTATTTCAGTCGAAAAGCTCATTTCATCATAACTGATTCTAAAAATTTTGCACACAACGAACTTGTACAACCGAGAATTCTCATTCCAACGTGCTTTAGCCTGAAAACTGCTCAACAACATACAACAGTCGCGAGCTTCTTGAAAATTTCTAGCATTCGACCAATCATACTCCTTTTCCCCATTTTCATGTCCAGCCTTTAGCTATCTTCCCTCGTTTAACCCATATTTGCTGTTTCTTTTAGAATCCTACTCAAGCAACAGAAAATTGATATTATGGTTGACCTTCAAACCTGCCGCGTACTTTTAACCAATGTTTATCATACGTGCTCTCTGTCTGCTTTACCCTACGGATATTCCGTTTCACTTTGCCTTCAAACCATCTGTTGTTTTAGTAGCTTTTGCATCGACCGTTAAATACAATTATACAGAATTCTGTTTCAACGTTCATTTAAGGTTCCTTGAACTTGTTATTTTAACTGTCCGGTCTTTCTACGAATCAACTGTTCGTTTGAAATCGTATTTCCAAGTTTTAGAGTTTCTTAGGATTTGTATTTAACGAACGTTTAGTTTAGTTAAATGGAAAATATGCGTTTACATTATTGATTTTATATACCCAAAAGCTTTGTTTATTATCCGATGCGCTTGATTTAAAATATTAAAGCTAATTATGCGTATCCTTGAGTTTTCACGTACTCCAAAGCTTCTCCCGTTATGCAAATTTAACATTCCGATTTAGAAATACAAAAATATGCTATTATCCGTCCGTTTTCAATGTCAAAACTAATTAATTTGACGCGTAAATAAATTGTTTCTATTTCCTATATATCCAGTCGTTACAAATATATTTTCTTGACCTATTTAATCCTTCTTAACCTATAATTTCCACGACAATATATATATATATATATATATATATATATATATATATATGTTGCGGGTTAAGAGGAAGAACATCTAGTAGTTTTGCCACCAAGGTGAACTTCGCCCATTGTTTCTTAAATTTATTTCTTATTCATAATTTGCTTTAGTTTATATGTATTCTGTATAAATCAATTTAAGACAATAAAGACCTTTAATAATAATAATAATAATAATAATAATAATAATAATAATAATAATAATATTATATATATATATATATATATATATATATATATTGCTGTGACTTGGGTGCAGCTAAATTGTATTAATAAGGATGTAATAGAAAATATAAAATTACATCTTACCATGTCATTTTCCTTGCCGGACTAGTTCAGCGGAAAATTTGTTGTGGATTTTATCTAAAAGAAATGAAACACAAAAATTTCAATAAACATCTATGAACAGTTTTCTAAGCATTTAAAAGCATCTTTCTTTTAAACACATTATCTAAAGAATCTCTTACATTCAACAGACATAAGTAACTCTTATAAAAACAATTTACAGCTTAAGATTAGATAGAAAATCTTACCTAATGATTCCATATTTTTAAAATAATCATCACCTAATCCTTGTTAACAATTACAGAACTCAAACACCTCCTATGTGGTGTACAAAATTCTCTTTAAAGTTTCTGGATAATTTATCAATTCTTTTATTAAAACTATACTTGCAATTGGTATTGTCAAATACTTCTTTATAGCTCTTATAAAAATATCATTTCCATTGTAATTAACGGTATTAAGTACTGCCTGGTTCTATTTCAAATCTCCATTAACCTGATATCGCCTTCTTATCTCTAATTAATTGTGCTGTCAGTATTATTTATGGCTTTCGTAAATTGTTTTTCTTCCTTTGTTAATGCACGATATGAATTGTCATTATCTCTTTTTTTGTATTACGTAGAGCTACTAAAACGCTTATCTTATCTTTTTATGACCTTCCCGATAGCAGCGCCTTCTTTGAATTAGAGGGTTTATTCGTTGATTGAAATTAATTAGCTTATTTAATGGCTTTCAGAACATTTCTAGTAAAATGACGTATTCTATTATTAAATGACGTAGAGATTCGAAAATTATGGAATTAATTCGAAACTAACTTCTTTGAAAGAAAGATACGTTTTATTTAAAACTCATAAAGCGGTATTTTTAATGAGAATAAATGCTTTATTTTTGTTTTAAATGATATAAGTACTCACGGAAAATATGCTTTGCTTTATAAATGCGTCAAATTGATATTATATTATTTTATGGCAAGTGAAACGTGTTCTAGCGAAAGTTTACACAGATTTGAATGCTTTTATTTTTACGGGTTTATACATTAGGCTTCGTTTTTACGCTTTATTTAAAATGGTATGTGTCCTTAAAGACTGTTATTTTACATGGGAATCTTATTTCTGTGCTAATGGAGTACCTTTATGTTTATAAAGGGTGTAAAGAAAAAAAAACTTTTCTCCGTTTTTCTTCTCTTTGGGAGGATTTTTTTTCATAGAATTTGACGTTTAATGACATCTTGAGATATCATTATCACATCAGTATATGCAGTACGTTCTCGTTATTAGGTTAAGAATTTAGATAGTAATTTTATTCGTTAAAAACGTTTTCTGTTAAGTTAAGTAAAATTTAATATATTTGATTCTTAATATTTCCTTAAGAATGCCTACCGTGTAATTAACATAAAAACAATTGTGCAAAATAATTGAAAACAGTAGTGTAATGGTGTATTTTTTTTATTGCTTTTTCACCATTAGTGTGAAGGTAATATTTTCAGTTTTGTTATAATAAATTATTTTGCACTTACCTTGTGGCATGATTAATATTCAGGTACTTTAACATTTGATTTAAAAACGTTACTTTCAGCTAGCAGTTTTAAACGAGTATATGTGTTCTTATGATTAACCTTTGTTTCATGTTTGATTTAAAAATAATGTACTTAATGATTTTCTATGTGAACTTTAGGTCAGAATCATTTCCATGATCTCAGGTTTTGGCATTCTCTTGTTATTCTTTCTAGAGGCTTTCACTAGAAACCCCACGAGAAGTCATTAAATAGGCTTGTTTTGTATCAATGAATAAACGTCCAAATTCAAATAACGTGCTACTATCAGGAAAGCCATAAAATAAAATAGATATGTGCTTAATAGTTCTAACAACGACGTATTACGATAGACATAAATTTTAACAACTGCGATAACTTTGCACTTAATTAGCTCATTAAAACATGAAATCCCCATAATTACTACATTATCCAGTGACTAATCTTTTGAAATAAATATACAATGGAATGGAAAAATGATGTGTTTAGGGTTTTAGTATATGACGGAAATGAATTAGAAAGGGGGTTGTATGGCAGTTTCTTTCTAAAATCGAACAACATGTAATCGAGCAAAGTTTCATTCTTTAATTTATTTTATGACATGAAACATATGTCTTGAGTAATTTGTAATCTATTTAATCTGCGTTCCTCAAGTAACATAGAAGTTATCAAACGTAATTATTTTATAAAGTATAATGAAGATTTGTCAAATAATATAAATAATCTTAATACAAGATCACGACTGCTGATTTTGATTAAACATAAATGTACTTTGCAAATTAATATTTTTACATCAAGATTGGTTATAAAGGAAGATTTGAAATGGAATCAGGAAGTATTTAATGCCGTTAATTACCATGGAAATGATATTTTTAAAAGCGCTATAAAGAGAATTGAACAATACCAACCTCCAAGTATAATTTTGTTTCTGTTTTTTGTAACCTAATAGGATATCTAAATATAGTAACTTAAGCTAGAATAAGTTCTTAGTTTTATAAAAATTATGTGTGAAGGTATAATTTTCTAGTAATTTTTGAAGTCCGAGCTCGAAGCATTTTGACCTTTATAAAACTTTCTGTCGGCGTCGTTGGCCAACTATACTGACAAACGGGATAATACAAAAATAAGTAAATTATCCACAGAGTTTTAAGGAAACAATAAAGGAAAATGTTCTTTTAAATGCATAAAAGTTTGTTCATATATGTTTCTTGAGATTTCTGTTTCATTTCGTTTATATAAATTCCACAGCATAATATCTGTTGAGCTAGCCAGTCAAGGAAAAGAAAAGGTAAAATAGTAATTTCATATTTTCTATTGCATTCCCATTAATATAATTCGCTGTACCCAAGTCACAGCAGTACATTTATAAATTTCATACAATTAATTAAAAATGTTCATTTATATACAGTAACTGTAGGTTATAGTTTCAGAAATTTTAAGGAAAAATACCTGATGAGTGATTTTTGCCTGTTGATAACTCGTTTCTGGGACTTTGAAGGTAAAACTAGTTTTGAATCAACATGCAGTTGTTAATTCAACAAGAACTAGATGGTTATAAAATTAAAAGCAACCAACTTGATAGTGTATTATCCAACATTATTGACTACTTTTAGTCAGTTTAATACTTATTCGTCAAGTGAATTAACTCATCCATGTTACATGTTGTTTTTTGGTAAAGGTTTAAAATTATTATGAGAGTGTTTTTAAATCTGAGTTTTCCTTCAAGCATTCAATACATTTTTTAAGTAGAAAACTTGGATAATGGAACTAGTTCCTCTATTATTAATTTATGTGTAATTTTGCTTTCAATGTTGTCTAAACTTAAGTTGTACTCTACAATGATTAAAATGTAATAATTTCTATTTATTTCAAAGATTATTAAAGTGCATTTAAAAAGTTGGGATAATAATCTTTTTATTGCAGACAGCTGGTTGGGTATTTCCTCATGGCGCACGACTTCAAATAAGGTGTCGTGATTTAGGATTATACAAATTATTGGATGCCGCTAGCCCTAAATGCCAAAATGGGGTTTGGTCACATAAACTTCCATCTTGCTTACCTACTACACTTTTAACAAATTTTTCAGGTAATTTAATTTTATATGTAACAACTTTTTCTTAAAAACTGTAAGTCATTGTGCTTATTAATTTAGTCAGCATATTCAATACATAATATATACATATATAAATACATAACATGTAGAAGAAATTTATTTGTATTTGAAAACATATATTAAGTATCGCAATAAGTAGAAAGAACTCTTGAGATGTAGGTATATAATAGAAACTGAGAATAATGATCGCTAAAAGATATACTTAGAATGAAAATTTATCTTATGGTTTTTATTCTAAGCATTACATCTCTTCAGGGAAACATACTGATGAAAACTCGCTTTTGAAAGTTTTTCACCTTGTTCATGTTTTAAAGCAAGACAAGATCAAGTAAAAATTAGTAATTCTAAGCATCAGCCATAGACTAGTTACTTATTGAGTAATACCACACAAAATTATTTATGGTTTAAGGAAAAGACAGTGTTTAAGTAATATTTAGTTATTTTGAGTTTCGCGGCCTTATGGGCATTATTTTCGTTATCCCACTCGCCATTTAGAAGACTGATAAGAAGTTAGTTGCTCGTCAACATCGTTTTGGTTAACATAGCGATCGCAAGCACTGGTAAGTTTTAATTTTCGTACTTACAATGCTTTGTCATGTTAAATTAACACATTCGTCGTCGATACAGTTGACTAGTTCGTAAAATACGCCAACATTTTTGATCCTTCGGCGGATTTTGAACTGGCGTATTTTTTGTTAAAAATTCGTATTTTTTGTGAGTTGACCTATGTTAGTTTTGAGGTTAACTTTTGAATATTTTCGTTTGGCAAGTAGTTTATTCGTTTGTTAAATTGCTTAAAATTAGTGAATTAATTTGACCTTTGAATTATATTAATCGCAAATTAATTCTTTGAACAAATACGTGTGGTGTTTTGACAAACAAGATAACTCGTATTTGATAAACAAATTGACCGTTACATCTGTCATTTTGGTTCGGTTTCGGGAATGCGTTCCGTATTGCATATTTGGGTAAATAGCATTACCATTGGAAGTATTCAACGCAATTGGGCTGCATTCAACGATTTGGTGATCACTCTACATTATTGGTGATTGGTCAAAATGGAAAAACAACAAGAAATCCTGCAAAAGTTGCAAGGTTATATAGCGAGTGGGGAAAAATTGTTAGGTTTAATGCAAAATACCAAAACTTCGAATAATCGTGAGCAAATTGATAATTGTTTAACGCGGAAGATTTTTCAGAAACCGTTGATCGGTTACAAACACAATTAATCGGTACGGTTGGCATATCCGATTCCCTGTTAGAGGAAATACACGCTTATGGGGATAAATTTGATGATATTTCGTATAGCATTCGCTCTAAAAGTAGAAATTAGAATGGGCTTTTGGATAAAATTTTAAATGCAAATTTAGATAGTTCGGTGGTTGCGAATTTACAAGAATCCCATATCAAATTACCTGCTTTGAAATTGGCTGAATTTAATGGGGATATATGGTCGTATCCAAGCTTTATAGAGTTATTTACCAGTTTAATTGGTAATTCAAAAAAGCTTTCAGATGTTGAAAAGCTGGGTTATTTGGTCGGAAATTTAAGTGGGGAAGCAGCCGCTCTTGTTAAGAGTCTAAAAATTACAGGTGCCAATTATTCTGTTGCACTCGATCTGTTAAATAAAGGATACCAAAATACGCGAATCATTGCTAACAATTATTTAAACAATTTGTTCAAAATACAAAAAATTACCGATATATCACCCCCAACTTTGAAGAAGGTAATAGATACATTTTCTGAAAATTGGGCACCATTAAAAGCTGTATTACCAAGTCGGGAAGAGTAATTAAATTTGCTCATAGTTAATTTACTTTTAAAAAAGTTGGATCGCGTAACACGTGAACAATTTGAGTTAAGCATTGCAGATGATCAAAATAAAGTACCTTCTATTGATTGTTTGTTAGATTTTATTGGAAAGCAGAGCTATGCTCTAGATAAATTAAACATAGTGACCCCATCGAAATTTAATAAAAGTATTAAAAGGGATTACTCGTATTCAAATAATAGCAAATGTAAAACAATGCATTTTTTAGTTGCAAATTCGGCTACTAATTGTTCATTTTGTGCGAATGATCACGATCTGTTATCATGTAAATTGTTTAAGGATAAAACCGCCTATGAGCATTTTAAGTGGGTTAAAGCTCACAATCGTTATTTAATTTGTTTACAAAAATCACATTTAGTTAGAGATTGCAAGGTCACAAAACTATGTGCCCTGTGCGATGGTAAGCATGCTACTCTCACTCACTATGCTCGAGTCCAGAATTCCAATAGGGATGCAAATATTTTGATTGCATCTGCTTGTGATTCATCGAGGACTACAGTGAATGTTGAAACGAAGCCTGCTTTGGAGCTTACGTCAGAAACGTCAAGTTCTACGGCTTTTTCTGGTATGGCTGAATCGAAAGCTACCGTTCTTCTAGGTACTGCTATTGTGTATGTTTTAACAGTAGCTAATGGGAAAGTTCCCATTCGAATTTTATTAGACTGCGGATTCCAAATTAGTTTTGTCACAGAGTACTGTGTACAAAAGTTGGGTATCTGCCGGAGTCACTCCTCAATGAATGTTGAAGGTCTTCGTCAGACTACCACGCGTAGTCGGGGAGTAGTAACTCTTACGTTACAATCACGTAATAGTAAATCTCCTTCGATGGCTGTCACAGCTCAAATATTATCGACAATCTGCAGTGACATGCCTGTGATTAATATTTCAAGTAACAATTGGAATCATTTACAAAATTTAAATCTTGCCGATTCTTATTTTGATTCAAAGGGATCAATTGATTTGTTGCTTGGGGCTGATATGTTCCCTCAAATATTATTAAGTCAGGTCATATCAAGTCCCAGTGGTATTGGGTCATCAATCATAAATACCATTTTCGGGTATGTGGTTATGGGTAAAGTGGCTTCTAATAATGAAAATACCTCTAGGTGCTATTTCGTCGAATCCATATTAGAAGAAAATATTAAAAAATTATGGAAGCTGGAACAAATTCCTGCCCATAACAAGGTTGAACCTTGTGATGAGTACTTTAAGGAAACTCATTTTCAGAACGAGGAGGGTAGATATGTGGTATCACTACCCTTTAAGGACAGTAGTCCACTTATTTTTGGAGAGAGCTATTCGACAGCTCTTCGTTGTTTGTTAGCATTAGAAAAACGTCTTTCGAAAAATTCTGAAATGAGTGTGTTATATAAGAAGGTGATGCAGGATAATATTGATTCGGGTTACATATCTTTGGTAGGTGAGCCGAGACAGCCTAATGTTTATTATATTCGCCATCATGGAGTGTTGAAACGTCATTCCACCTCCACTTGATTGAGAGTAGTTATGAATGCTTCGTCTAAGTCTTCCAACGGCATATCGTTGAATGATACTTTGGAACCAGGTCCAAAGTTACACACAAATATTGTGGAGGTTTTATTGAACTTTCGACAGCATAAATACGCTCTTATTTCGGATATAAAACAAATGTATCATCAGATTCTCATGCATGAGGATCATCGGGATTTTCAAAGAATTCTTTGGAGATTTAATACAAAGGAACTTGTTCAAGAGTATGTAATGAACAGGTGAATGAACCTTTAGTAACCACAATTGTTGAATAAGAGCTTTGAGTATAAAAGTAAATGGACTGATGTATCCATTAATGTCAAAGGTTCGCGCAATACGGGAAAGAATGCCTCTTTTCGATGGTGTATCAGAGGCATTTCGAACTTTGCATTTAAGTACATCTAATCTTAGATCCCAACAAAGTCCTAAAACTTTATTAATAGAATCAGGACTGGAATTAGGTAATTGTATCGTATCTGAAGAATTACCAATTACGTTGGCATGTGAACTGGCCCATTTGCCCAGTTCAAATCCACCCAGTTTTAACAAATCGATGAGTTCAGCTTTAAGAAGTAGAGTATCTTCGATAGAATCTGCTCCTGTCAAAATGTCGTCTACATATGTAGAAGAACTGAGAGCGTACGAAGCTCGTGGAAATTTAGAACCTTCGTCAACCAATAATTGTTTTAGAACACGAAGGGCAAGGTAAGGACTGCAACATGCACCGAAAATAACGCGTGTGTGTTCTAGCTCTGTTAAAGGTTCATTTGGATTAAACCTCCAAAATATGTGCAAGAATTTCCGATCATCAGGGTGTACTAAAATTGATCTGAACATTTGACGAATGTCACACGTAAGGGCCACTTGTGGAATTCTAAATCTTGTGATAACAAGACCTATATCCGTTTGTAGTTTCGGACCCGGCATTAGAATATCATTAAGGCATTTATTATTACAGTCTTTATCAGTCGGGTTGAAAACTACACGAATCTGGGTATGTGATGCGAGATTCTTTAAAACCCCGTGATGAGTCGTCACATACTGGGATACGTCAACCGCAGGTTTAAGGTGCTTCTGTGATAAATAATCACTAATGTTTTCCGCATACAATTTATGAAAATTTGCATCGCGTTTGAAACGCGCTTCAAGCTTTAAGAACCTATTGATTGCATGTTCTCTAGTCGGACCTAGAACTTGAGAAACATTGTCTTTAAACGGTAATCTGACCATATATTGACCTGAGGCCGTACGCGTAGTACTAGATTTGAAATGCTCTTCACAAGCATTCTCCTCCGGGGAGGGCAAAGGTGGAGAAAATATTTCTTCGGATTCCCAAAATAAACGTAAAGTTTCATTTAGAGATTGCGTGTCTACCATATTAGTAAATAAAGCGACGTTCGTAGGTGAAAGTATCATTTTAGGTACTTCACCCATGATTACCCATCCAAAAGAAGTAAGAAATGCCGCGGGTTTGCCTTTCAAGTATGAAGGCTCACTTGGCGTGATATCTAAAACAGCCGACACCCCTAATAAAATATCAACTGGTGCGGATACGTGAAAATCGGGATCAGCTGACTTAAGAAAGGAAAATTGTTGTTTTAACTGTATGGGTAACGTAACTGTAGGGAGATTCGTGGTAATCTTTGGTACAACTACAGCTTCACAATTTAAATAAAAATTGCTGTCGTATAAGGAGCCAATTTTACAGTCGACTAGACCCTGAACTTTTGTTAAATGCGACTGTCCTACACCACGTATTTCAAATGGGCACTTTCTTCGTTTGAGGCCTAACCTATCAGCTAAATCGATAGTGATAAAATTCGAATGCGATCCTGTATCTAAGATTAGACGACAGCGCTGCCAACTACCATCAGTCGAGAGGACTTGTACTTGTGCTGTGGCTAAGAGCGCAACTGGTCCGTTTTCGACAGCGCAAGAATGTACAAAATTTACTGGCATAGAAACTTTTTCTATTACATTGGTATTGGCAACAATCTGTGCATCGGCGTCTGTACATGAAGGCGTAGTATTAGAGAGGCTCTGTACAGGGCTAGGATTATCGAAATGTAGTAAAGAATTGTGCCTTTTACTACCGCAATGTAGACATCGAAATTTGGATTGACAAGAAGAAAGCGGATGCGGATTTAAACAAGCAAAACATCTACGGTTATTCTTGACTAATTCATGTCTATCTTTTGGTGACAATGCTAATAGTTTCGGGCATCTATTAAATTTATGCGCTTGATTGCATGCCGGACAAGAAACGGAAGCCACTGTGTGTACAGTAGGACCTTTAGACGCGACTTCTTGCGAAGTCATAAAAATGCGTTTGTTACTAGCATTATTGTAGCGATCCCCAGATTTTGCATATCGGTTAATGCTGTAACATTAGCTTGCAGTGTTTCGCACAAATCATTAAGAGCTTGAAAAGAATCTGTCTTTAGTTGAGACAGTGTAAAGATTTTAGATAGATAATGATGAGCAATTAAGCGTTTATTTGTGTAGCGTTGGACCAGCAGGTCGTACACTACCGAATAATTTTCTGGTGAAAACCGCACGCTTTGTGCTAACTTTAAAGCGGAATTCTCCAGGTAAGATAGCAAGTATGAAAACTTTTCGATGTCACTCAACGTATTGTTTTTGTGAATCAAGGTGTCGTACAAAGATCTAAATGCGTCAAATTTTTCGGGATTACCTTCGAACTTATACAATTTTAATTCAGGTAGGCGAACATTCGAATCGCTGTTCGATGTTGTATTACCATTAGAACTAACGTTCGTGGTTGTGGTGTATTGACCAGCAACGCTTAAAATCTCGAAGTATAAACCGTCAAAACTAGATTCCAATGATACTGTATCTGTTGTAAAGTTTGCATGTACATTCGATAAATCCGACAATGCATCTAAAGTTTGTAGAAATTCATTTCTAACTGGCATTAAATAGCCTACACAATTTTTAAATTGATCTGATTTAGCAGGTAAATCTTTGATCAAATCAAAACAGTCTTGTAATCGCTTAAATAACCTTTCTTTCCGATTGTGTAATCTCTTAAATTCAGCAATACTTTGCTGATCGGGTTCCATATTAAAGCTGATAACCAGAGTTGAATGAAATTATCGTTAAATTATTTATGTTTACAATAAAAATAACGCGAGCCGTAATTTATAATTTCGAAGAATAAACCTGGCAACAATCACAATTGGCGATAAGGTGAACTATTATATTTTTCAAGTTCAAGAACAAACTTTGAGCTTTGATTAGAGTTATGCACATGTATCAATGCAATTAGTGAAATTGAATATAATAGTATTTTATCTCTACACAAAATTTACATATGGATCCTGTGCTCAGAAGTGACCACAAATGTTTATGTTGGAGAAACAATGGGACAATTTACACTAAGCGTGAAACCCCAGATTATTTCCTTAGAGCAAGTGGACTGTGACTTGAGGGTAGTGTTGCGATAAAATACTCTTAGCGGTAAATCAAACAATGATCATGCACTTACCTTAATGTTCATACTGTTGGCTTCTACGGAAGTGGTTAACAGCATTCAAACCAGAACAAATCTCCGCTGACGGATTATGTAGAAGCGCAGTAGCACACACATTCACCAAAAAATGTATATTGTTTTAATACATGACCGCACGGGCCGAGTGATTCGAAACGAGTGTACAAAACCAGTGCTAGATAACACCGCCTGGTTTATCGCAAACAAAACCTTGGCTCTTTAAAATAAATAACATTAAATTAAGAGTGGAGTTCTAACCCAATTTTGAACAATTATAATTCAAAGTATTCCGTTTTGCTACCTAGAGAAGGGAATTTAACTCGGCTGATTATAGAATACTATCACAAAATATACTTGCATCCAGGATATAGTACTTTCGTAGCCTTGTTGTGGAGACAATTCTGGATTTTATTGCCACAGCGGGCGATTCGCTCAATTTTGTCAAATTGTTTGACTTGCTTTCGAATTAACCCCACTTGGCCTACCCCTCTATTCATGGCGAACCTGCCTGAACGAAGAGTTTCGCAGATCAAAGCCTTCAAAGTAGTTGGCTTTGATTTTGGGGGCTCATTTTCCATTACTTCTAGTAACTTCCAGGAGCTAAGGTTTTAAAAGCTTATTTGTGCTTATTCGTGTGCTTCTTTACAAAAGCTGTCCATTTGGAATGTGCTTCAGACTAGTCGGCCGAGGAATTTTTGGCAGCTTTTTGTCGCTTCTTATCTTGTAGAGGCTCGTGCAGTCACGTATATAGTGATTGTGCAACAAAATTTGTTGCTGCTAATAAAGCAATTATTGAATATTTTCGATCAGCAGTAGAAGCTGAAAATTTAATTTGGCATTTTAACGCACCCGCTTCACCTCATATGGGAGGGCTTTGGGAAGCCGGGATCAAATTCGTTAAAACGCATTTATATAAAGTTATAGGTGAGAACATACTTACTTTTGAAGAGTTCTCTACGGTTCTCTCTCAGATTGAAGCATTGCTTAACTCGAGACCCTTGTATGCTAGTAGCTCAGATCCAAATGATCTGCAAGCGATAACCGCGTCATTTTCTTACTATTGACCCTTTAGGTACATTTTTTGAGGATGATTTATCCGTTTTGAAAATGTCTTCTTTATCACTCTGGCAGAGGTTGCAAGCTCTGCAACAATCGTTTTTTAACTGACGGTAATCGTCTAAAAATAGGAACTTTAGTGCTTATCAGTAACGAACTATTGCATTCGTTACAATGGAAGCTCGGACGTGTAATGGAGCTACATCCGGGTAGTGACGGTAAGGTTCGTATTGTGACAGTTTAAACAAATTCGGGTAGTTATAAACGGCCAGTGGTAAAACTCTGTCTTCTTCCAAACCAATAGCTTCGGCCTAAACTTTGTAAACTTTATAGTATCATGTCTCCAATTATTTTCGTTTTCGTTGTTTGTTTGGGCTGGAGACATTTTTTGGATAATTTTCTTTTCGGTAAAGTCCTTTTACGGCGGGTGGAATGTTTAAGTAATATTTAGTTATTTTGAGTTTCGCGTCCTTATGGGCATTATTTTCGGTTATCTTCGTTATTCCCACTTGCCATTTAGAAGACTGATAAGAAGAAGTTAGTTTTGGTTAACATGGCGATTGCAAGCACTGATAAGTTTTAATTTTCGTACTTACAATGCTTTGTCATGTTAAATTAACACATCCGTCGTCGATACAGTTCACTAGCTCGTAAAATACGCTAACAGAAAGTTTACACTTTTAAATATACACGAGAATCCCTGCGTACTTAGCAGAAAAGAATACTTGCTTGGAGCAATATCAAAATTGTCAAAAATTGGAAATGCATTTTTCTCTTTGATAAAATTGTTGCTCACAATAACTCGTGTCCGGTCTTATTTTCAAATTTGTAATTAATTACTTTCAAAATATTATTGCTTTTAAAATATCGCAACAGTTCTGAACGAATCTTTAAACACTATGTCATTTCAGGACAAACTATTGTATTTTATTATCTGCACATTTTAGTTTTATTTAATTTTTTCTATACAATTTGTAGGTTTTTGTAGCAGAAACCACAACTAAAGAAGCAAAACCTATTCATATAGAATGTTTATATATCACCCTTTGATACTATTTTAGACATGTAGTGGTTGGAATGAACTAAGTTTTATATTTGTTTTACTCGTTAGCAAACTTGGAGTAACAGATTGAAGGTAAGCTTACACAAATGAAATTTCAATAAATAAGAGAAAGATAAAGAATTATAAAGTCACAACTGTCACAAGCAATCGAATAGGTATTTTGTATGCACCTATATTATAACCCGTTGTTGCTTATTAATTTTTAGTTGGAATATTCTTCAAGTGCTGGACCAATCCAAAAATATACAATATTTTTGATAAATTCAAGGAATAACCTATTTTCATTCGACTATGTACTTGTATTATTTTTAAAGCAAACTGGATATACAACCCATGCTTATAATGTGATTAGTTATTAGAATTCCCAATTGCTAACAATTTTTTATTTGCAAAAGCCAGTACATATTTAACTTACACTTTCATTACTTTTAATATCTCATTTTCTTTACCTTTAAAAATACGCATGTTTGAAAAGAAAGTCGACGCACTTGCGCTGGTGTTCATGGGAAGATAAACTCTTTTCATGTCGGAATCCTGCATCAGTACTTACGTTTGCAATAATAATCTTGGCGCCGAGATACGTGTGAATGTTGCTATTCTCAGGGGATTCACAACATTAGCGGAATTGCACTAATTAAATGAGGATTTTTATAAATATTAAAGTAAAATCCCTTACTCTTAAACTAATTAATTTTAATTCCTAAATGCTTTAAAATAAAGCATTACTAGTCATAACTTTCAAAGTCGTTATACTTTTGAAACAAGCATGTAACACTGGTCATTAACCTGACTCATTATTGTCTACTGGCTGACATCTTTAACGAGCAGTAGTAAAACATTGACTTTTGATAACATTATTATATAGTATCAGGTCTTATTGTCATAAAATCTAGAAAGGTTTTGCACTTTCGGGATGTTGTTTCTATGTTCCCATTCATGTAGATGATGTAACTTTTACAGAAATTGGCAATTCATTTTTTGCAGCTATCATTAATTAATACATTTTACATGCCTGAAGATTAATAGCTGTCATTTGCTCATTTTTATGCCTGCTATCATGATTTATCACTTGATTTATTGATTTTGACTAATTGTTGAATGTATGTTCCCATTTATTATCTGCTATTATTAACATTGCGTTACTAATGAAATATGCTTGTCTATTTAAAATACATGCTTCTTGTTGAAAACACTATTGCATGTTAGCATTATTTTTAATCTTATGAGAATGAAATTTAATGCCTGCAAACTGTAATTTTTTTAAGAATAAATTTTATAATCGAGTACTTTTCTGATAGCAAATTTATGTGTGAAGAACATTTTTAAACCCGAATTTTTAATCATGGAATATTTACAGTTACAACAGATACAATTAAGTTATGTAATGTGATTTAAGCTTGCTAAATCATGGGTTTATGCATTTATGGCATAATATACAGTGTTCTATCAATACTGAATGTTTCTACTCTGAAAGCAAGTTGTTACAGAAATTTCTTTATTTTTCTCAGATTGTGTTGTATGTTCATGAAATGATACTAAATGACTTTTACATGAACCTACATCATATCATGTATATATATATATATATATATATATATATATATATATAACACACACACACACACACACACACACACTCACACACACACACAGGATTATTCACAACACCATATAAATGTTTTAACTAATGACTTAAGAAAGGGACAGATTGACATTTACTCATAATAGAAATTATTTCTTAGAAAAAAGACATAATTTAAACTGATGTCCTTAGAAATATTTGTATGAATTTTATTATCCTTAACCGCAACATTTACAAATGTTTTAAACCATTGAACCATTTATAAGTGCCGTGCAGAGATATTTTACTTCCTCATTTGAAATTACTTTTTTTCGAAATACTGCGTAAGCTATTATTTTGTGGTTATTTAAGATTAGTGGTATTGACAGGGTAAGGATTTAGTTTCTTTGTTTTGCACGGTGTCTTAAAATATAGAGTGTATGACAATATGAACATTGATAATGCATGGCAATTACATCAACATATTGGTATTTTACAAACGTGAACAGAAGACCATGTTTGTGTATTCAACAAAATGGAGAGCATTTTGAACTCCTCTTATAAGCAGAATTAATTATTAGCTACTTTAATTTAAGTATGTTGGTACATATTGCACAAACATTTGTTTAAAGTTCTTAATTTTTAAGCAATCATGTTTTTTGTATAAACATTACTCCCCTTTATAACCATCAGTTAAAGTGGGCGATTCACAACTTCATTGGGCAAAGTGAGCTCTTGATAAAAAAAATAAAGTCGGTTCCTTACAATTCACTTTCTGTGGTATGTCGTTTCTTTACTTTATACGTACATGTGCAGACATTTTCAAAACCATTCGTTTACATCTGAAGTCCTTATTTTTTAAGAAATAATTTTTTTATGTATAAACATTAATATACACCCCTTTCTTAAACATCAGTTAAAATATTTTTATGAAGTTGTAAATCACCATACACATACAAAACACACGCATATGCATGCATGCACTCACGCATCCCTGCACCCACACACATGCATGCATGCATGCATGCAACACACCCACACATGTGCAAACACACATGCACATACACACACACATACATACATATATGCTGTAACGAGTTTATTTTCTAGCAATATTTTTACAAATATCTAATTTAATTAATTCATTAAAAGTCAATTTAAATATAATAACGCTACACAATCTACGTGATAAATATTATATATTGTTGAAAACAATATAAGCTTTCGATTTGAGAGTATAAAATTATAAATTAAGCGGTGACAGAAAATGCCATTTGTTAATGTCACTATAAAATCTCCCTCCTTTTGATGATTGTAAAATCATAACTGTTGTCAGACGGCAACATACGTCAATAGAATACTTCCAACTGAGCTGTTGTTAGAGAAAGTCAATTGTTCTTTAAATCAAAGAACATGGCGTTGTTGCAGACCATGTGTTGAAAGCACCAAAAGTTTAAAGTCGTTTTCAAGATGAAATCGTCTCGGCGAAGCTCATTTTATGTCCACACGTGGCAGGTATTAGTTCGGGTCTGATAATTTGCTTCAAATAAAGCGCTATATATGATGACACCATTCCAGCCGTTGAAGATTCATCCCAAGCAAGACCATGAATATTCTCTGTCACCCAGTCGTTATGTTTTATATGATCTTGGCTCAAAGAACTAGACTGCATTGGCAGTTTAAAAATTTGATGCCAAACAACGCCTTCCAACAAGTCCAAAACCGTAACTTCTTTGCACACAAACTCGTTTTTCTTGTATTTAAATCCCTGAATATCAATTATGTACATGTTTGTATATGTAGGTATGTAAACATGCAGTAAACTTTGACTAATTAAATTAATATTAGAAGCAATCTGCTTATATAGCAGATTACCACCATTTGCGTACTTTGCTAACCTACTTTTCAATCTATCACAAGAGTAAACATCTTTTGAATTAAAACCGGTCTGTGTGTATTTACAGAGTGGTCGCACTTTGAATTCAAACCGGCCTTAGCATATTTTGCATCTCACCTACTTTATAACTTCGCGCTAGAATTCAAAACAGCTCCACATTTTTCTGCACGCATCTACATTTTTTCAATGTAGCATACGCGTGGACACGTTTTGAAGTCAAACCGGCCTATGTGTATTTGCAGCCTTTAAACAAAAGTAAAAACATAAATTAGAATCCACTTCAATTAAATACAGCATTCTTTATACAATTGACTTAGATGTGATATTATGAATCTGACCTACTTTATAACTTCTTGCTAGAGAACCGAATTCAAAACAGCTCCATATTTTTGCATGCACCTACATTTTTCAACGTAGCATACGTGTGGACACGTTTTGAAGTCAAACCGGTCCATGTGTATTTGCAGCCTCTAAACAAAAGTAAAAAACATAAATCAGAATCCACTTTAACTAAATACAATTGAGTTAGATGCTGCGATATTTTGCATCTGACCTACTTTATAACGTTTCGATAGAGAACCGAATTCAAAACAACTCCACATTTTTTCTGCACGCACCTACATTTTTTCAATGTGGCATACGTGTGTGTGTGTGTGTGTGTGTGTGTGTGATATTTTGAATCTGACCTACTTTATAACTTTTTGCTAAGCGGGAATGAAAAATTGATGCAATCAGTCTTACACTTTAAAGTTCATAATTACAACTCCGCAAGCGCGGTATACTAGACACCACGTCAGTTGGTAGCGCTAATCTTTATACAGATTTTGGCGCGCCCATCTGTCAATGACGTCACCAATATACAAATTAAATGCGCATTTGACGGAAAATATCTATTAAATTCGCAAACAGTTATGACAATAAGGTACTCACATAAATAGGTCCAGATTCCCACGAAGTACGCCAAGCGTCCTTCAAGATGGCTGGATTAGATCTCAGGGCTCTATTCCGGAGTGTTTAAAGATGGTGCTCCGGCGTGGACTGCGGTTCGGGCAGGCTGCTACAAATTACCTCTACCTATATAGGGAACGAATAAGGAAACAGGTATAAGGGGCGACAAACAGATTAGCAAGGCAAGGATCTACATAAATACAAGATAAAGACACGATACGATACCTGACACGACCACCCCGTTTGAAGTTTTCAGGCCAACAGCCACGTTACAGAGTCCACCGGAAAAAAAACCCACTTTTTGTCCTTTCACGCGTCGGCGCGAAATTATTCGTCTAACCCACTTTTGACGTGACGGAAATACGCGCACCGAGTCTTTTGAATTTAAGGCGCGTAAACACCCGCACATCAAAGCTAAAACTAAAGAAATGTTTAGTGCCAAATTATTGGCACATAACATCAGTCTGTCTGTCTTTGACAAATCAGTATATATTTCTTGCAGATAACTGTGTTCGCGATTTAATAACTACGAGTTGTTATTTTTTAAAAGCGAGAATGAGAAATTGATGCAATCAGTCTGTCTGCCTTTGGCCAATTTCTTCAACGTAGCATACGCGTTGACACGTTTTGAAGTCAAACCGGCCCATGTGTATTTGCAGCCTCTAAACAAAAGTAAAAACATAAATCAGAATTCACTTTTTTTAAATACAATTGACTTAGATGCGATTTTTTGCATGTGACCTACTTTATAACTTCTTGCTAGAAAACCGAATTCAAAACAGCTCCACATTTTCTCTGCACGCACTAATATTTTTTCAACGTAGCATACGGGTGTTTTGAAGTCACACACGTATGTTCCATTGAAAGTAATATAAATCCGGTCTGACTTCAAAACATCTCCACACGTATGTTACATTGAAAGTATATAAGGCCGGTCTGGCTTCAAAACGGTGTACGCGTATGTTACATTAAAACTTTAAATGGAAAAACATACGCCTGCACCGTTTTGAAGTCAGACCGGCCCTACTTACTTACTAGTATCTACTTTTATTTCTTGAGAGAGAGAGCTGTTAAACTTTCTTACTGGTATATCTGGTACAGGGTATAATTTTCATATTGCCTATGAAAAGTTACTAAAATAAACAATTGTTAGCAGCACAAGCCATTAACAACATTATAAAGTCCACTTTAATAGATGATAATGCAAAAGATTTTTGTGCTCTTATAGACATATTTTCTGAATTCATTTCGGTGTTAAAGATTTTACAATTTGAAATAGACAAATAGGATTTCTTACTGTTCCATATTCTCTTACAGAAACTCGACATTTCCATTCGTACCAATTGCTAAATCTAATACACCGAGCTAGACTTTCCCACTTTGGACAATTTACTGTCGAAACTGTACAACTAAGGCATACTTCTACACCTAAAACTACTTCACAGGCTGTGAAGGGCAGCCATAATAATTTCTTTAAAGATTATTCAAAACAACACGTCCAATTATCACCTTGTGTATAGAGGGCGCTACACTCGTACAAAAACATGGAAACAATCCAATTACGTGCCCCTTGTGTAATCAGTGTCAGGTTCTTTCTAAATGCGCCAAATATTTACGGAAAAGTGCGAATAGAAGATTAACTTTTGTAAAACAAAATTGGTTACACCGTTCACATAAAAATGCCATTCTCTCTTTCGATGCCGTTCTTGTAAAGCAAAACATCATACCCTATAGATTTTTTCCTTTCCCGAAACTTTATGTGAAAATTATTTACACTTTTCATCAGTTATTAATTCTGAAACAGACCTGGAAGGAGTACAGCATGTATTTACTGCATGTGTGGAAATTCATCTTTTCTGAGATATTCTGATAAGCTTTATGGAATCCCAAGCCCTCTTGAGGTTTAACACAACCTTCTGCTTTTTTTCAAGCACGTGCAATCGGCAGCCCTTATGCAGCTACTTGACCAGATAAAGAAGGCCAAATTATTACCAAAACCTTTTCGATGCCTTTCTTTATTTATCGATCTAAGTGGGCTTTTAAGGCTAGGATGTTGTCATAGAAACTTTGAGGTAACTTACCAGTCTAATCATCCCTTGTTTCTATCAGGCCAATAAAATTTTACCAGTCTTATAGTCGAAAACACCCATTATAACTATTTGCACCCCTGTTTTATAAAGTTTGTATTATCTACTACGTTAACAATTCTAGATATTGTCCATCAAAAAGACTATTTACAAGACACTTGCAGGATGTTACAAATGCTTTTGGGTCAGACCTTGCCCTCCCCCCCCCCCCCGAGATTTGCCCATTTATAGAATTTGGACACTTAAACAATTTGTTCATGTCGCAATCGAATGGCTTTATATCTCTAAAAAGATATGTCTGTATTTTTGTGTGCACGTGCACTAAAGCAATGCACCTTGAACTTGCTGTGGAGGCGTTTTCAGAAAGTTTTGTTGCCACTTTTCATCGTTTCGAATCCTATTATGGCACTGTTTTGGACTGTTACTCCAACAATGCCATAAATTTCACGGCTCCTCTCAATCAATTTATACAACTAGTACAACAAGCATCTGAAAAGCTTTCTTTACAGTGGCACTTTAGTCTGCCTTCAGCACCCCATTTCAATGGTGTGGCAGAAGCTGGCATGAAAGACTATTCTGAATTATCGGTTAACAGCAACTTAATAGAAGAAACGAACACTCTTCGTTGTCAAATCGAAGCCGTGTTTAACTCTTGACCACTGTGTGCATTAAGTAACAACTCAGTGATTAATCACTTCTTACTACCAGACATTTTTTGAATCCGGAACCTCTAAACTTCTTATTTATGAAACCAATATGTATTCCTTGTAATACATAAATACGCTTCAGCAAAAGCAAACTCCAACACAAATATGGAGCTCAATACTCTGGTCCTCTTATAAAATGACTAAAAATCGTGTCTTAAATAACCTATCAGCAGAGTGATAGGGTTGCGCCTGGGAGACATCAGGCAAGTATGTGTAGTTATGGTTAAAACCGCCACAGATATTTATGGGGACTAGTAGGTAAACTATGCCTTTTATCTTTAGCTTAATGTTGACCTTATTTTTAAAGACTGTTTTTTTGTTACATTAATTTTCTTTATTTTTTTTTCTCATTTATGTTTTTCGGGTTAGGAAAACACGTGTTTTGGGGGTGGGGGCTATGTTTACGCACAATGGATATATTGTCAAATATTTCATTTATTCTGAATTACCATTTATTTAAATGAGGCGTGAATGCACGCCTGGAGAAACAAAATGAATACTATTCGCGTGTGTGAGATACTTGATGTTTGATTGTGAACAAAAATGAAAGCAGAACTCTTTTAACTGGGTTGGACAAAAGTGCATTAGTGCAGGTTATTTCATTTTACTTTTTTCCACGTATTTCCTTCCTTAATAAACAAGTGCTACCGTTTATGACAGCAGCTGGATACTACAGTTAGTTTTTGTTATAAACTTTTACGTTACATTCATACTTACATTCTGGTTTTGTGGTCGATCTATGATCAGCTGGTCCGCTATTGTCGAAGGAAATGTTTTACTTTTAAAATTTCTGCAATGTATTCTTGTTACAAAACCACCTTCTATAGATAGCAGTTACAAGAGCAATAAATAAGCAAACATGTTTAAAATGCGAGTAATTTAACAATCATTTAAGCTTTCTATTAAAACTTTGAATTTTATAATTGGCAGCAAGGAAAAATATAGTAAGCATGGTGAGATATTACCTCATTCATTCAAAGTTATATTTTGTGGACCAAGCACCTGCAAAAAGACAAATGCTATGTTAACATTACTTTTTAGTTTAAATAGTGTTTGCTTTGCTATCGTGTACATGTATTCAAAATTTAACCAAAATATCAATTATTGCAAGATATTTTGAGGGGCAGCAAACAATATTAAATACTTTTCTTTTAAGAACGAGTAGTTGATTCTAATGAGGTTTTTCATGTATAAATCGGAGTTAAATTTGATGTATTAAATTTTCGGCATAGCTTTTGGGCACACTTATCCTTTTTTTGAAAGATTTGTTTGAAACTTCTAGTTTTAAACGGTTAAAGTCCTTATCATAGATCGTTGCTGCAAACTCATCTAAAGATGACTTGATGAATTCTAAATTTAATTTCATTGATTTCATTAAAGTAAATGAATAATGTACATTTCTTTGTTTATAGGAGACAGAGAGATGCTGTTATGTTTAGCTAAACTTCTAATTAGAATATGAGTATCGTAACTACTCAAATTATGAAAAACTGTTGAAATTATTAGAGATTTTTAGAATTAAGATTAAATGCTTGTTGGGCAAATCCATGAAAGGAACCTATAAACTGATAATATTCTTGAACTATTATGTAGCTAGTGTTAAAAGGAGCTTCGCACATATGGCAATGCCATTGTGACTGGACTAATTTAGTCGTGAGAATAATCAGTCTATACAATCTAATCCTCAATAATTTTCAAAATATTATAGATTGTTATCATACGTGCATTCAAGACAATATGCAAAATTATATGCTACATGCTTCTGATAATGTCTAGTTTTACAAGAAAGACTTATTTTAGGTTCCATTGGATGTTGGTAGAATTCACAATCATTATATATTATGAAGGACGATTTTTGCTTATACATTTGGTCTGTAAACTTTATCATAGATTTTTGGGAAACCATATTTTATAATTGTTGGTTTTACAACATGTGAATCTTACCTATCTTTTGCAATATAATACCACTTACTACCTCCATAGTCTTATGAAATTTTTGTCTGATAAATCACTACATTAGTTTGATAAATTGTTTATATTGCAATAATGGTTCATTATTTTAGTGTTTTGCTCGAGATTATTTTCTAAATTAAGGATTTGATGATTTTGTATTTTTTCAAACTAAAAATTTTGTTTTAGCAGCAAATTAGCGTGTTTGTCTAATTTACTCTTTGTTAAATGTGTTGGTACTACTTTAAAATTGTGTCTTTTTTAGGTTTGTACATTTCTAAAACACAAACATTTGCAGAGATTTTATTTAAGCTTTGAAATTTGGGGATATTCAAAATTTTGACTGGAAAATATTCCGTTTAAACATATGTTTACCTAGTTCGGGTAACAGGATGTGAAACATAAATTGGATAAAGGGAGCTTATCGTGCTCCATGCAAAGCTTGCATTACTTTCATTTTTGAAATTAATATACAAGCCTTTATATTTTTAATAGGTTCCAAAAGCTGAATAAAGGATGAAACTCTCACAAAACATTTTTCATTTGTTAACATTAACTTCCAAATACAACATTTTACTTAAGACCCAAGGACTGCTTTTATCCTTTAACTATTCCAATTTTGTTAAAATTTTATTTACAGCGTTTTCTTGAAACTATATGCTTATGGCGACAGCTGTTATTGGTTGAGTATTAAGTATATAATAAAATTCCCTACTCTAAATCTTTTAGCTAATATGACCTTCTTTGGATTTCTTTTTTTGTTGCGATATTCAGTGCGAACGATTTTCTTTGTTTACTTTACTATTCTTTATTGTCTGCACGGAATACCATAACATAGTTTGAAAATATTTAAAGCCCATTATTTTCTTTAATGACTTTCTCCAAAAACTGAATCCAGCATAATCATCAATAATTTTTTAAAATACTTTTAATTCACGACTTGAAAAGTAAAACACATTGTTTAGGAACTGATAAATATTCAACAGGTTTAATATTTATTATGATTGTTTCTAGCTTTTGCTGTAATGCTCACTTAACTCCAAAATTCCTATTTTCCGTGTTTACTATCTACTTTCTATTGTTTTAAGTTAGTTTTCAATAAAATTTTTAATTGTTTTAATAATGCTCTAAATGAGTCTGTAATTTTCAGCAACTGCCTAAAATTAAGCCTGGAACTTTAAAGGGTTTTTTACATGCTTATGACTGATGCAGTATAATTTTACGCCATCTATTTCTATTTTCAAAACTTATGTTAGTTTTATTTTTAATGAACTAACACTCCTTGCGATTTTTTTAGTGTTTATCTGACTCGTATGAAGTTTTAGAATCTACAGGGTTATTCTTATTGATGGACCCATTTTTAAAAATTTGTATTTATTAAAGTACAAATTCAAAATGAACAATCATTATACCAATGAAAAGAGGAAGTTTCAAAGTTTTTTTAATACATTATAAATGTTGAATGTGACCACCGTTTGCTGCATGGCAAACATCTACGCGGTAGATAAACGTGCACGGCAGCAGTGATACGGTTCCACATACCAATGAAAAGAGGAAGGTGGGCGGTTATGGTTTCAGAAGCGGCTAGAAGAGTTTGCGCAGCAATAGGCCGTCATTTCTTTCACTGTCAGTTGTGAGCAAGATGGCTAGTGTGGAACACAAGGTTTTCTGCGTTCTTTAGTTTGCAGAAAGTGAATCACAAATTTTAGTGCAACGGTCATTTCGGTATTGAACCACCAACTAGAAAAAGCATTAGCCGATGGTTTAAGCAATTTCTACAGACTGAAAGTGTGTGTAAAATAAAAAGCACAGGCTGACAATGTGTGAAAGTTTTGTTTGCAGTCCACATAAGTCTACCAATACAGCTAGTAGAGAACTTGAAATACCCCAACCAACTGTATGGAAAGTTTTGAGATGGCGTTTGCTGTACAAGGCCTACCAATTACAGCTTCTGCAGGCTCTCAAGCCTAAAGAGAAAGTAAAGCTTCTCGAATTTTGTGGTTATGTTTTACAAATGATGGAGGATGACGCATTTCTACGATGTATAATTTTTAACGACGAGGAGACTTTCCACTTTAGTGGGAAAGTTAACAGACATAATACTCGCATATGGGAGGGGGGATGAATTTACTTACCGCGTAGATGTGTGCCGTGCCGCAAACGGTGGACACATTGAACATTTATAATGTATAAAAAAAACTTTGAAAGTTCCTCTTTTCATTGGTATAATGATTGTTGCTTTGGATTTGTACTTTAATAAATAGGAATTTTTAAAAATGGGTCCATCATTTAGAATAACCCTGTATTATTAAAAATAAATGGTTTCTATCTACTTCAACTGGTGTAGCAACAGTTTCATTATTGTAAAAATTGGTGCAGCTTTATGATTTTTGCTGTTTCCGACTTCTTTAAATACTCAAATTTATACTAAACAATTTTTATAAATCAAGACTTTATATTTCTGTGATACATTTAGTAGAACACTAATTTCCTCCCTTAATATTTCCCTGGGATGTATTTTAGTAAATTGGAAAATTTTATAAAAACAATTAAAAATTAAAATTCCAGATAATAAAATATTTATTATTCTTTAATTTACAGAATACTTTAAGTTGGTAATATACCTTTGGCTTACTGGTTTTATACAAAGATAATAACAACAAAAAGCAGACAGGAAAAGATAGGAATTTTTGAAATATGGTGCTACACAGGTATGTTGAAAATATCATGGACAGACAAAGTTGAAAACAGGGAGGTACTAGAAATAGTAGAGGAAGAAAGATACCTTTGGAAAACAGTAAAAAATTAGGAGAGATAGGATGATAGGACATGTTCTAAGGCATGGTGGAATGGTGCGGGATATATTACTAGCAGAGAAAGTAGAAAAAGAGAGCCAGAGATAGACCTAGATTAGAGGATTTCACATAGATAGTGAAAGATGTAGGTGGTGGGAATTTCAGGCAGATGTGTAGGTTAGTTTAGAATAGGAAACAATGAAGGTATGCGTCTAACTAGTTCCAGGACTGAAGACCTAATGGCAATGAAAAACTACTTCAGATGATGTTTATTTATTAGCTTTATTTGCATTACACGACAGTCATTGATATTCCACCTCAACTTCGTTCTGTGAGAAATTAAATGTTAAAACTGATCTAGTGTTACATATTTACTTGGTATATGTGACTAACTATGAGTACTATATATCTGCTTTCTATGGTCTATATATTCCCAGCAGTTTAGTGATGAGTGTCTATTTGCATCACTGTCAAGTTTAAAACCTTGATTTTAATATTGGCTTTGATGAATTGATAGCAGAATATCCCCGCTTTTTGAGTGAAGATCATAATATTGCTAAATCTATTTAAAATGTTTCTTAATTGTGATAACATTGTGGGTACAGTTGAATGATAAATGTGTAGTTGAAGTTTGCATACTTAGAAATAAGATGATGTGATAGATAAATAAATATTCTATCTAATCTAATGATGCCAAATCTGCTTTTTGCAGCTTCATGGTTAGTATTTGTTAAAGATGTGACGTATTGTACAAGATCAAATGTTTTTATTCCGTTTAGATTAGAATTGAATATAAGGTTGGTATGTGACATATTTAGGAAGCAGGAGTGGTATTAGAATTTTTGTATGAATGTTTGGTATTTCTACTAACAGCAAATTAATATTTGATCAGTTTTGTTAAGCTTTCTGAAAACTGCTCAAATTATGAAAATATCTATTTACTATAGTTTAGTGGAGCAGTGTTTATAGCAACCATTTATGTTCTTAATTTACTTGTAATTCAAATAAAGATGCTCTGTCAGTCACCATTTAAAACAACTTTAAAATTATTATCTTTAGTGAGTTTATGGTACCTCAATGGGGGGGGGGGAGTGGATGGAAGTGGTCATGCAGCTTAATCTGATATGGTCTTATTGACTTCCAAAAATGCACCAATCATATACCCATGTGGTAAAAATCTGGGTGGGGCTGCTTTCCAAACTACTATTAAGACAGGTGTTGCCCGTCGATAGCATTTCAGTCCTTGTTCCACTTAACCTACCCTCCTGAGTTGGTCAACAATATTTACCTTATTGCTTATAGTAATAGTCAACTGTACTTATCCAGATCTTGAATTTTGAACATGGTACTTCACTGAAGTTCTTTGTGAAATATCTACCTGATTTTCCAAGCCAAAACTAATGTAGCAACTTTTATGCACAATTCGTGCATTAGCTATCTAGGATAGCTTTTGCAGGTCTCGAAACAAGTTTTGCTTAAAAAAAACACATATTTACTTTTTTATATATTTTATTGATTCATGTAGATAATTGTTAATTTAAATATTCTGTAACTGTTTTTAGAAGAAGTACCACCAACAATTTTAGTAAAAATTCCATCTGGATCTGCATCTGAAGAGCCACAAGGAGATTTAGCAGTATTTCCTGGTTCAACTGTTCACCTTGAGTGCCTATTTTCTCGACGCTTAGGTTCACCAGATTGGACTTGGACTGCTCCAATGGGCCAATATCTTACAGGTAAACTAATTTACATTTACTTTAACTTTACATACACTCTTTATGTGAGGTTTGGTTTCTTGCAACTAGCGATGTAGAACAACTTAATTCTGTAAACTACCAAATAGAGAAACAAAATAAGTAGAACTAATCCCAAAAAATGAGTATATTTTGGTGATTCCAATGTTTCAAAGTATTTGTTTGGTATAAGATTACTAAAACGGTTTCTTTGTAAGTTAAAACTTTGCATCACAATGAAAAAATGCAAAACTGATTAAGTAAAAAGTGATGCTAATTGAGAAATTTATAGGACAGAGGAGAAATTCTGATGTGCCAATTTCTTTTTCTACCAATCCTTGTAAATTTTGACAGTAATATTTTGTAACAAAATCAGCTTTAATTATATAAAAATTTGGACATACAGGGTGTCTACTGGTACGGAAAATCCGGAAAGTACTGAAAAAGTGCTGATTTTGTAGAGCAAGTCCGGATATGCGGAAAAAGTGCGTAATATATACTTTACGTACGGAAATTAAGCGTCTGCTTTTAGACATTACAAAGTCTGACTTTTATTTTGTAGTCTTTCATTGTGTATCAAATAAAACTTTCGTAATTGCTAAAGTGCCTACAAATATATAGGTACATATATGCAAAAATAGTGTGCAGGTATTAGGTTATTGTTAGAAATGTTTTACTACTAAAAATTGTCCTAACGGATACAACGGCCGTAAATACATTCATAATCGAAAACAAATTACATTACATCTGTCTTTAGGCTGAATCTATTCTTCTCAATTAAATTATTTAAGTGCTTTAATGCTGGATCTTTAGGCACTCTAGCAAGGGCCGTCTATTTCTGCACGTATTTATCTGAATAATACATCTCTGTTGATAATTGATATATCATCACTTTACAAGTCTAAAAGGAATTGGCGAAAAAGTGCCTCAATTCATTTTATAACTTAATAAAAACGTGAATAAGAAACATGATAACCTCTAAATTACTTTCGAATGCATGTAGTTCAGTTGTTCAGTGGTGAAATTAGTAGAGTTGTTAGCAGAAGATAAACATAATTATTGCAAAATTTTTATCCGTATTCTTGTTTACTAGCCAACAAAATGGATTTTTGGCAGTTTTCCACGCCCTCCTACTTCACAATTACTCAACTGTTTTACCGTTGATTGAATAGACGGTTTTGTACATTTTTAGTTTAAACATCCCATTTTGTTATCGTGAGTATTAGTCATAACGTGATCTTTCTGGAACATTCATTCAGAGTTACTTTTTTTAACTTACTTCAAAGAAGTAAGCTATTGTTTTTCCTTCATCATTATACTTATTAAAAGATTAAATTTAGCATACTCACCCGTTATTTATAATACAAGTTACAACGCGGCGGCAGTGATTTTATTATGTGTTGCTAATTTAAATTGTGGGAGTTTTTATTAATATTTTGAAACAAATTTAGCACCGTAGTGCTTATTTTTTATTAATATGCTCGGTAAATGCCAGTTTAATTCGATATGGTTAGATTTAGAGGAGTGTAGATTGTGGTTACGGCCATGTGAAGATAAATTTTGTGCGCTTTGTAATATGTGCAGAAAAGAGTTTGATGTTACTCAAGGTGGTATATATTGTGTTAAAACACGCTCAAAAGGTAAAAAAACATTTGAAAATTGTGCAACCTTTACTGTCGCGGACTCAAAGTACACTTTTTAAAGTGCCTACAATTAGCATGGGTATTGAATGCTTAAATACAAATACAGGACTTGTCGTTGCTGATGGTGATAAAGTAGTAGCAAGTACAAGTGCACCTAATTCTTTAACAAAAGATAGCTCAACGTATTCTGGTAATAGTAATATATTAGTTAACCTACTTACAAAGAGAAGACGTAAGTAGGTATAGCAGAAATTTTATGGTGTATTCACAAAGTTGTGACACATTCTTCAGAGAGAAGTTTTGCAACTGCCACTGATGTTTTTTCTGCTATGTTTCCAGATAGTGTGACTGCAAAAAATGTACAGCTTCATAAGGATAAAATAGCTTATTCTATAATGTTTGGACTAGGACCTTATATCTAAAACGAACTTTCTAACCAATCAAAAGAGGGTACATTTTATACTTTGTCGTTTGACGATAGTCTTAATAAAATATCCCAACTTGGTCAGATGGACATAATTGTCAGATTTTGGGATGAGGCAACAGATGCTGCACAAACACGATTTCTAAATTTGACATTCTTGAAACATGCAACTGCTTCTGATTTAATGAATAAATTGATTGAATCTATAATTTCGTTGGGCTTGTCTCTGAAAAAAATTGTACAGGTAGGGATGGATGGTCTTAACGTTAATCTAAGAATGCTTGAAGACTTGCGCAAATATTTAAAAGATGAAAGCAGTGAAGATCCTGAACTGTTTTCCACTGGAGCTTGTGGAATACATAACATGGGGCATTCAAAACAGCAGAAAAAAGGCTGGTTGGGAAATGCAAGATCTTTACAATCACTCTATTATCTTTTTAAAGACTTTCCTTCAAAACGTGCTAACTATACAGCCTTTTCTGGTTCTATTGTATTTCCAAAACGATTTTGCAGCATACGTTGGGTGGAAATCAGAGCCATTGAAATCATAAAACCTGTAGGAGTATATGTTGAATCTGTTGCTTTAAAGAAGTGTCCTGAGAGTAGAACATTCCAAAAGATACAAGGTTTTTTAGCAGATAAACTCTTACTAGCTAGATTACAATTTCTTAAATCAATTTGTGTAGAAATTGAACCGTTTTTAAAATTTTTTCAATCAGACGATCTCCTAACACCATTTTTATATCAGGAATTGTATACTATTTTGCATAATATCGGAAGTCGTTTCATTAGTGCGAAAATTATAAATGAAGCAAACACCCCTAATAAACCAATTAAAATTGATATAACCAAAATTGCAAACTTAAAGTCAATTGCAAATGTGGATATTGGTTTTGGAGCATCTGTTGTTTGTAAGGCGAAGGGTTTGAAGGAACTTGATATCGTTAAATTTAAAAATGATTGTTTAGCTTTTCTAAAACTTTTTTTCCAAGAAATTACAGAGAAAAGTCCTTTGAAATACAAAATTATCAAAGGTACTTCTTGTTTGTCACCTATGGTAGTGTGTAGCAATGTCTTAAAAACATCCATGTTAAATATTGCTTTAGAGGAATTTATTGAACGAAAGCAGATAATTGCATCTGACGCAGACATTGTAAAAAATAAAACTATAATCAATTATGTGAGGACAAGAAGAATGCTTTGAAAAACTGGAACAATTCTCCAGAAAAGGAAAGATTGGACATATTTTTAATGAGATTGTTAAGCCTATCAGAATTTATATTTTTAAATTTTATTCAAAAAATTTTAATCATGTTTTACGGCAATGCTTCAGTTGAAAGGAGTTTTTGGATAAATAAAGAATGCTTTGAAGAAAACACTTTAAATGAATCGCTAGTTGTCCAACGACTTTTTTATGACAAATTTAAACTTCTAAAATAAAACACCTTTCTGAATTTACAATTTTTAAAAAGATGATTTTAGAGTTTCAAAATGCAACTTCCAGAAGGCGAGAAGCATTAAAAGTTAAGCATAATGAAAAGCTTACTAAGAAGCGAAAGGTTCAACAATTGCATGCTGATAGCAAGACACTCAAGTTAAACAAAGTTGAGGTAACAGAAAAGCACAAGGAAGAAGAACTAGAGATTGATGCTGAATTAGAAAAATTAAAAAAGAGACTGAAGAGTTCATAAATAAAAGTATTTTCTATGCACTTTATTCTTGAATATGTAGGGATATTCACTTTTAACTAATTAAAATATTCGAATGTTCTGATCACGCTTATTTTCCGTTTTTCATGTAACAAAAGGTACTGAATTTTTTCAATTAAAGTATTGAAAAGTACAGAAAAAGTACTAAATTTTTATTCAGTAGACACCCTGACATATTGTTTTTATTATTAGTATTATGCATTTCAATCTTTTGACAAAACTATTGGTTCCAAAATAAATTATTATAGGACAGTTGATAAGCTTATTTTACAAAAATATTTTTTCAAAACTACAATTTGTTTATACCTATTATATATTTAAATATGTATTGTTATAGTATTAAGCTTTTTTGAAATATGTTTAATTATATCTGAACGAATATAAAACTGCAGTAAGCTGCTTTGGTAAATATGGTATTATCTGATATTAAAATATAATTAAAACCAAAACAAAATTGTATATTATAATAATTTTAGTTAGTGTACACCCATGATTTATCAGTTTTTAAATACTAAATATGGTGATATGTATAAAGAAGACTTAATATTTTAATGTCTCTTTTTGTGATATTCAATACCAAGGGACGATACAACACATTAAACGAGAAGGGACTCAAGATCAGTTGGGGAATTAACACTCGTGCACTTTTAGAAAGAAAACAATTTCTTAATTTTTTTAAAAAATTAATAAAAACACGACAAAAATCCTTAATTTATCAAGAGTTTTAATTTATATCTAGAGATTAGTCAAATAGTAGAATTTAGAATCTGCATTATGTTACCATGACACAAAGTCATGGAGAGTTACTTACTTGGCGAGATTTCCTACTTGGGACGCTTAATAATAGTATTTTTTAGCTCAATTTAATTATAAAATCAGTTTTTATGTATTCTAACCTTTGCATCTTGGTCATAAATATTTGTAGCCAGTTTGTGACGGTCAAAGGTGGATGTTTTCTAGTTTTCACAAACTTTCTCATGTGAAAATGAATTTCACGAACTGCATTATCCATATGGTAGGGAATTTCTTGTTAAATTTGTTTATTAAAAGTTATATTGTATGAAAAGAAAGTTTTGCCTCTTTTCAGGAATTTGTAAATGTTACAATGTAACATTTTACATAAATGCATGATTAAAGTTGAATAAAAATCTTTGGCCATAATTACAGTATAACGTGGAATTGCAACATAAAATATTTCAGTATATAGTATTATCCTCAAGCAAGGTAACACCGTTTCCATATTTTTGAAACAGCTTCTTTGGTAAGTTTGTTATCAGTATGGTCTGTAGACATTTAATTTGTTAATTCACATTTTTGTTTACATTTGGAAAAAAGTAAGTGTTATAATAACATTTACTCAAGAGTTGATGGTTTTGAATCATATGGAATGGTTTAGAAAATATAGTACCTTATTATTTGTAAATCTTAAAGTCAACAATATTTGTTTGAGCAAGATGTTTTAACAAGTTTATTAAAAACAAACCGACTGTTTATTATGCTCAAAAACAAGTGCTTCTTGGATTGTGAAATATTTGAAGAAGATGACCTTTTTGAATTTATTCTTGAAGCGATCACTAATTGCTGTGAAAAAACTGTTATTTACAAATTACTTTTGATGCTTAAAACCATGAATATAATGATTTTTGTGAGCCATGACATCATCAGATCTGAATTTTGCATAAAGCAATTCTTGTAAATAAATTTTATGGACCTAGTTAATGGTCATTAAAAAGCTTGAAATTAATATGAATTTATTTGCAAATTTTTTTTGATTTCATCTACTAAGAACCTTACTAATTCTTACCATACTCTTAGCTAAAATTATAACAACTTTTATTTTGTGTAATTTTTCACAGAACTAGAAAAAGTTAAATCAAAAGAGTTTAACATATTTTGTTGAATAACTACCAATTTAATAGATAAATTAGGACTAAATTTTAGTATATATATATATATATATATATATATTGCTGTGATAATAGGGTAGTTTAGGGGTAGGTTAAATCATGGGGGTTGTAGAATAAATGTAGACAACTTCCACTTTAAGAAAAGCACATAATTCCAGAAATCATAAGAGTAAAACGATCACTCTACATATTGTTAATTGAGAGGACACTGTATATAAAATACACGAGATTAAATGCATGAGAACATAAAGATGTCTAAGTGTAGTTTACAAGTAAACATAAGATTTTAAAACGCAACAAATTGTATCAAAATTAAATCACTGGGAAGCATAGATAAATTGGCATTGCAAATATTTAACAATTGCGTTGAAAATATCATCGTACACGCATTCTAAATAATTCATTATTAGAAAATCGATACGTGACAAGAATAAAACACATTTGTTCAAAAATCCAATATTCTGTAGAAATAAACAAGCACCAGGCGATTCAATTTAGACGATAAAATTTAACAAACAATCGAATACGTGAGTTAATAAAAGTCAAAAATTGGAAATTCTCGAATAATACCACGATATGTGGGATGCATACGTGACAGAAAAAACATGCATTGAAAAATTTAAACTAAATAATTGGTAAAAACTGCGAGGTATGCGAGATAAGGTAGAAGTATCGCACTAGAACGTCAACAAGCCAATGAAATCAATTGGAGGTAGGGCTTATATATACGATAGTGACGAAGCAACAGGTTAGTCTATTTTCAAACTGAGCAACGACTATGTTCAAAGGTGTTAAAAGCTTACTTAACCAGTGAAGTATAAACCAAAAAAAATCAGAATTAAAAGTGGGAGAATTTGTGCAACGAAAATAAGCCGATCTATAATTAGACGTAAGTAAAACGACTTATTTAAATTCATTTCTAATATTAATAAAACAGGGCTGTTAATTCCGACATGAATTTTAATTCCGACATGTAATTTGGATTTTAATTTTGACTCTTAATCTTGGATTTTAATTCCGAGTTTAATTTGGGCTGTAATTTAAGACATATTTGATTGAGATGGCTTTAATTTGGGTTATTTGAGACGACTTTAATTTGGGACTTCTAACTTTGAACATTCTCTAATTATGGATATAATTTTAAAAATGAAAGTATTTTAACTTGGGCATATTTCGACTGGGTACGATTTTAATTGGAATCGATTTATGGGAGGCGATTCTTGTATGGGGCCGGCATATCAATAAGCAAACCGAGCACAGAAAGGGGATGCAGATCATAGACTAGGATGAAACTACAGAATCCATTCCAGGTTAGCAATCTTAATACACTTTATTATTGAAAACTGTTTTGATTTAATATTTGTCACATTGTATATTTGTAAGAGTCATCAAAAAGGGTCACTTAAAAATTTATGACAATGGAATAGGTAACTTGGAACGTTTGAAGGTCCCTGAATAAGTAAAAGATATTTTTGCTGGCTTTCAGAAAAACATAAATCTGGTATATGTAGATATTCTGTACAAAAAGGAAAATTTTCAGTGTTGTAAATATTATCAATTATTATATTGTGTATTATAGAATTGCTTTATTTGATTCAACAAGATCCATTCAGTAAGCTAGTCGGGGTAAAAATCCTAATCTAACATTTCATAACGTGAGGCTAAATATTAATAAAATAGGGCAACCTCACAGCATTTAATTACGCCAAATCGTGGGACGAAAATCATAGCAAAATTGCAAAATTTAGGACGCCCATCATAGGGGCTCGATTGTTCAGGAAATATCACAGTAATTTTATGGTACGACAATCGTGGGGCTGAAATCATAGCAATATATATATATATATATATATATATATATATATATATATATATAGTGCTGTGATATTCCCTATTTTAGGATTATTGAGCCCCTACAATGGGAGCCATTTTTATTGCTGTGATATTCGCCCCACGATTGGGCGTACCATATTTATTTGCTGTGATATTCCTTTTATTGCTGTGCTATTCGCCCCATTTGATATGGAATGTTAAATTAGGATTTTACCTCGACTAGCTTACTGAATAAATCTTATTGAATCAAATAAAGCAATTCTAGAACACACAATATAATAATTGATAATATTTACAACACTCAAAATTTTCCTTTTTGTGCAATATATCTACATATACCAGATTTATGCTTTTCTGAAAGCCAGCAAAAGTATTTTTTAATTATATTCAGGGACCTTCAAACGTTCCAAGATACCTTCCTCTGTTTTCATATTTTTAAGTGACCTTTTTGATAACTTTTACAAATATACAATGTATAGCAAATATTAAATTGAAAACAGTCTTTCAATAATACAGTGTATTAAAAATTGCTAACCTGGAAAGGGTTCTGGAGTTCCATCCTAGTCTATGATCTGCATCCTTTTGCTGTGTCCGCTTTACTTATTGGTATTTTTTTTTGTTTTAAGACATCACCAAAATGCCATCCCCATATAAGAATGGCCTCCCATAAATTGCTTCCAATTAAAGTTGTACCAAATTAACCTACGTCCAAAATTCAAGTCTCGCCTCCAATTAAAATACGTCCCAAATTAAAGTATGTCAAAAATTAGGATATCACCAAATTAAAATATGTTCAAATTAAAATATCACCAAAATTAAACGTCTCAAATCAGAATGTGTCCAAATTAGAATATCACCAAAATTAGAAGCCCTGTTTTGTTAATATTAGAAATGAATTTAATTAAGTTGTTTAACTTATGTCTATCTATAGATCGGCTTATATTTCGTTGCACAAAATTCTCGCACTTTTAAATCTCATTTGTTTAAAATTTATTTTACTAATTGCGTGAGTTTTTAACACCTTCGAACATAGTTGTTGCTCAGTTAAATATAGACTACCATGTCGTTCAGTTTCTATCGTATATATAAGCCCTTCCTCCAATTGTTTTCATTGGCGTGTTTACAATCAAGGCTGGTACTTTTCCTTACAAATTACCTAGTTTAAATCTTCGACGAATGCTCTGTTCATCACGTCCGCATTCAGCATATTGCAGTATTATCTTAGGATTTCCAACTTTTGGCTTTTTATTAAATCACATATTCGATGTTTGTTAATTTATCATATGATTGAACCCCCTGGGGTTTATTCGTTTGCCACAGAATGTTGGTTTCCTGAACAAATGTGTTCTTCTCTAGTCACGTAACGATTTTCTAATAATGAATTATTTAATATGCGTTTACGTTGATATTTTCGACGTAAATGTTAAATATTTGCAATGCCAATTTATCTATGTTTCCCAGTAATTTAATTTTGATGCAATTTATTGAGTTTTAAAATCTTGTCCTTACTTGTAAACTATACTTAGACATATTTATGTTCACATGCATTTAGTTGCATATCTTTTATATACAGTGTCCTCTTAATTGACATTATGTAGAATAGTCGATCTACTCTTATAATTTCTGGAATTATTTGATTTCCTTAAAGTTGAAGTTGTTTATATTTATCCTACGACTCCTATAACTTAATCTACCCTTAAACTACCCTATTATCATAGCATTATATATATATATATATATATATATATATATATATATATATATATTTAAAAGAAAAGTAGTTTTAATGAGTCTTAAATTAATACAAGATAAAAAGAAATTATTGGCAAGTGACTCAAATTTAACCACGAGGACATTCTGTCGACGCGTTTTGCCCTAATTGGGGCTCATCAGAACAGGAGTAGCAACGTTGTAATATTTAATACAGACACATTTTGGGAAGTACAGCATCGCCTAATACACAATTTGTGTCTTCGTGTCGTTTCGCCTGACATTGCAAGTTTTTAGCAACAGTCGGCACGGAGGAGATCCGGCTCAACTACCTATTTCCATAGCCAAAAGTTATAATTTAAAACAAAAGTAGGTTTAATGAGTCTTAAATTATTACAAAGTAAAAAGAAATTATTGACAAGCGACTCAAATTCAGCCACGAGGGCATCATGTCGGCGCGTTTTGCCCTAATTGGGGCTCATCAGGACAGGAGCAGGACAGTTGTAATATTTAATACAGACACATTATAGGAAGTGCAGCATTGCTTAGCTGACAATTTGTGTCTTCGTGTTGTTTCACCTGACATTGCAGGTTTTTACCAACAGTCGACATGGAGGAGATCCGGCTCAACTTCCTTTTTCCATAGCAAAAAGTTTGTATTTATCTTAAAACGATCGATTTTTACTTTCGCATTTAAATGCGTTTTACGATATCTTACTATTAATTATATTTACATATTAAACTTATGTTACTTGGTATTTATTTACAATATGCTTATATCATACAGGGTAATTATTTATACACGCACAATCTGAGTTTTTGCATGTACATCAATAAATAAAGGTACGCTTGTATTATACAGTGTGTAACCATGAATTTACATAAAATTCTATTTTTTTTTATTCTATTATATTTTGATGGGATTTATTTTTAGAATTTGCGTTTCAATGACCTTTCGTGACCCCTTATAATGTCAATATATGTTTTTTTCGGGAATAGTAATGGTAAAAAGAGAAGCAATTGAGGTTTTCAGTGCGTAAGGTTGGTTTGTCTGAGTCGTTTCTACATTTTCTCTTGTATTTAGTCTTTTTATCTTTTTTTATAGAACACAATGATGTGTATAAGTTGCTCATGCTCACGCCATCACGGAGATAATGTTCAATTAGACCAAAATTTATTCTTCTTTATAGGAGCTGATAACTTGAACTATAGAGAAACTATGTTGAAAGACTATAGGTGTATACTTTAATGTTACTTACATCTGCCAATGTGGGGTGTTGTTTTTGTTTCATTTATGTCTGTCATAATCAAACTTGTTTTTATTTTAATTACTTTAGATGTGACGTATCAGGCTATTCAAATCAAGGTTTACTTACATTTATTTATTATTTAACTTCGTGTTGAACCGTTGCCCTGAAATCACCAAAATAAAGTTGAAACGTGTTAAAATGTCGTTAAGATTTAATATTTAGTTGGTGTTTGTTTGCCTATCTCTGTTGGGATATCGTTTATTCTAATTTTTGTTGAGTTGCACAAGTTTAGTAATTCTGCCGTAAAATTAGAATATTTGAAGTTCCTCATTTTATTATATGTGATAATTAATGCACATCAATCACCCGTGTGGTATTTTTAAAACTTTGTATAGTAAATAGAGATGCAAAATATTGATACGAAGCGTTTTACTTTTTAGTTAATTTTTTAGAAACATTCAGTGAAACTGAAGGTACTGCCATTTGATTTTATATTGGCGAACACGATCCTTTGTCACTTGACCATAATTCAATATGACATTATCTGCAAAGCATCAACTAACTGGTGATTCTTCAAATGTTTTACTTTTTGTTGTTATGTTTTTATAAGTTGTAAATGTTATGGTGTCAGATTTATGCCACAAGATGATGTTGAAGTTATTCTTGGTAGCCGATCACTATATTACGAGTGTATATTTGATTTGGCAATGCTTCACCTGAAGGTACTTTATTGACCAGAAAGCAATTTTTTAGTTGAAAATTTGAAATTAGCTAAATCCTAACTGCACCAAACAAGATAAGGATTTTAATATCCGTGACAAGACTCATACATGAAATCTACATTTAACCATTCATCTGAATGATTTGCTCATTCAAGCATTTTAGAAACACTTAAAACCACTTGAAAACTTGTGCATGTGATAAATATTCATCACCATATACTTCTCTTAATAAAGAATCAGTTTTAGTAGTTTTTTTTTTTCAAGTTTCATATGAAATTTCACTACAATTTGTTGCCCTATTGAAACACTTATTATTTTCCCAACAAAACAAAAGATAGATCTTATACAAATGAACACCATGGCCAGACTAAATTGTCCAGACATGGAAGAGATGGCAATCAAAAGAGAATGATTTACACTATGCAGCTGTCTTGTATTATTTTGACACATGCGTAGTTTATCTGCAGTAGCATCAATCTCTTCATTTGATAACCACACCTCATACCTAATTTAATATTTAAGATTTTTTACGTGGAAAATTCTTGTACTTTGAGTAGTAAAATATATTGTAAATAAAAGGGGAAAATCGGTTTAATATTTCCTTTTCCTGAAGAAATTGTGCTTCAATGAAAATTATTGACTTTGTAAAAGTCATTTTAGGCAACGTGTAATTGCTTCTAGCTTTTGGCATAAAAATACCATATATAATCAAACCGTTTTTTTTAAATGTATTACTTTTTATGGATTTTTCCGTATAATTATTCCTAAATGGTATTTTGTCAAATTTCACCATCAACTTTTATCAGATGCTGCCTCTGGTGGTATAAATGAAAAAAGTTGACAAGGAAAACTACACATGGTTTGTTTCAAATTTTGTATAATTGTGAAACTGATACAAGGATTATCAAGCGATGGATATTTATATGCTGCTAATAGTACTACATAAAAAAAATAAAATAATTCAAAATCGGGTGCTAAAAATCAAGTTTCTTTAGATTATTAGTAGAGTATTTAGTGACGTTCTGGAACCACATTTCCTCCAGCATCCACATTTCCTCGCACATCTGGACCAATTTACATGTAAATTCCCATAAGGTGCAAATGAGGGAGATGAATCTCCTCCTGCTTTCTCCTTGCTCTCCTCCTTGCTCGGACACACCCCAACCATTTTGATTACGCCACACCCGCATTCTTTCCCCCCAGCGAGATAAATCTTTCTCCACATTTCCACCCACGAGATAAACCTATCTTGTTTGGTATCAATTAATATTAGATTTTTCTCGGCTACCCGAATCTTTAGGAATTTTTTAGATAGCGCCATCCCCAAGGGAGCTACCCCCATTTTAAGATTTTTTTTACCGCTAACATTCTGAACCAAATAGTTTTCTTCGACTAGCCAATGCATCTTTTGAGATAAACCTATCTTGTTTGGTATCAATTAATATTAGAATTTTCTCACCTACCCGAATTTTTAGGAATTTTTTAGATAGCGCCATCTCCCAGGGAGCTACCCTCATTTTAAGATTTCTTACCTGTTGCGATTTCTGAGCGTTCTTATACATTTTTTTATCCATGCAATACATTAAATTCGTCTAAAATTTTACGCAGAATCCAAATCTGCAAACAGATTTAAAATCGGACCACGCCCTGCAAAGTTACACACATACCTTCTGCGAGATAAATCTTTCTCCACATTTCCACCCACGAGATAAACCTACCTTGTTTGGTATCAATTAATATTAAAAATTTTTCAGCTACCCGAATCTCTTTAAAATTTTTAGATTGCATCACCCCCCAGAGAGCTACCCCCATTTTAAGATTTTTTTGCTGGTAGCGATTTCTGACGGTCCTTATAAATTTTTTTAGTCATGCAATACATCTTGTTAGTCTAAAATTTTATGTAGAATCCGAATCTGTAAACAGATTTAAAACAGGACCACCCCTTACCATTTTACACACACCCTGTAAATTATAACTTTCCTGCAGCTCATACCTAAAAAAAAATCTAAAACACTTTCTTAAAACTTTTTATTACAGACAATTTTTACTAATACAGTTTAAATTTTGTAAACCACATTTCTAAATACATATTCACAATTTTTTATTTTCAACCTAGAACTTCACATATCGGCTTATACTTATTAATATTTATTTTTAAATAGAGCACCTTTTCCAAAGACCAACCGGACTCACATGTTTCAAATTCCTCTGATTTTGTTCGCATGGTTTCGCTTAAGACCTCGTACATATTTTCCAGATTACTAGAAGACGTTATAACCACATTTTTTGTGTTAAAGGATTTCACATCGGTAGTCTCTTCCCCCATTTTGGTGTAAACACCGTAGAGTTCGCAATAGACTTTTATTGCTGTATGTTGTATTCTTTTTTCATTAATTAATCGAATAAATCGCTCTTTCTGCTTCCAAAGAAACTCGGGCACTCCATCCTCGACACTGGCATTCTTTATGCGATAGCTAGCCATACGGTTGTTAAACGCTGTGCTAACCATTTCTACACAATCGTCGCTAGTAGCGGTAACTGATGCATTTTTATGTCTGTTGCTTCTTAAGTGTGCGGAATAGGTAGTTTTTTCCATTTCGAAATCGAATACTTTACACATAATTCGTGGTTGTTTCGTACAAGGCCCTTTAACAGCTGGCGGAGCTGAACGTTTACGGCTTAATGACATACCGTACTGTTTTTCCTTGTGTCGCTGTAAGTTGTCCATTCTCGTAAAAGCGATACCGCAAGACCCACAGTTTAAGTACTTTGCTGCGGACGGATGTATAAGCTTAACCGTAAACGTTGTTACACCACGTCATTTGTTCTGGTGCCGTTTGAGAGCATTTTCCAGGTATAGGAAGCACCGCAAGAGTTGCACTTAAAAATGTTTGCAGATACCATTTTAGTACAAAACAAAATCCGCACTATAGCACTTTGGTTAAACTTGTAAGCGAAATAACTTATAACTAAAGAGTTTACTCTTGCGCATCTGCTTTATGTACCCTATAGAATGCAAACCGAAAACGGAGAACTAAATGACGCCATAATCCTTGCTGCTCGTCCAGTACATTTAGCACCAATGCAAGCATCCGACTCGCATTGCCCATGCTGCAAATGCAGTTAGTAGAAACATCGGAAACGTTTTTCCATATTATACGGATCAATAATCACATCGCGTGCCAATTAAAAATCCAAAAGGGCTGTAGCACACGCACACAAATTGGTTGCAAGTCGTGCAGTAGAGATGCAGTACTACTATAAACAAAAACTTAATAAAAACACTTTAAACCTATACTAAGGGAATACCAAACTTACTAATAAAGCAATTTAATTTTAAATAACTTCTACGTCATATTTCAGAAATGGTAGGCTTGAATATTTTCTAAATGAATCACCAAGCGAAAGTATATGCTTAGCGGTATTAAAATTAACCATTATTTTCCCATTTTTACGACCGTGGTTAATTATAGATTAAAATTTAATTTGTTCACGTTCGAGCTACCCGTAAACTAACAATGCGCTGTATAATACATGCATACCCCTTCTCTGCGCTACTGCTATTCTTGTAGTTGATAGAAAAAATCACTCTCCTTTTTACTGTTAGGACCGATGCAAAGCACCATTTTTTATACTTTCTATAGCACATCGCGCACTTTTTCGTCTGATAATTAAATTTTGCTTCTGTAGGCTTTTACACTTCCGCATAGCGGTCGGTAGCACGTAATGATTTCTAGAACCCGTAAGTACTCGATATCGTCCAAATAGAGAATTAGATGCTCGATGTTTGTCAACTTCCGATTCCTTCGTAAAAAGTAGAAAAAACTCGGTCAATCATCCATCTAACTTAAACTTCGACCCGCCCCCGTTCTGATAATTTCCAAACATTTTTCAAACGACAATGGCCTTGGAATTCTTGAAACCCCCGAGGGATCTATAAGTCGTGATCAATTACACATCCGAGCTACCCGTAAACTAACAATGCGCTGTATAATACATGCATACCCCTTCTCTGCGCTACGGCTATTCTAGTAGTTGCTTTACTGTTAGGACCGATGCAAAGCGCCATTTTATACTTTCTATAGCACATCGCGCACTTTTTTTGTCTGATAATTAAATTTTGCTTATGTAGGCTTTTACACTTTCGCATATTTAAACATCTAATACGATCGATTAGCCACTTTCGATTACTCTAACGGGAACCGCCATACATTTCGCTGCACCGTTCCTTTTGAATCCAACAATCCTATGGGCTTCCACACACTAACACCTAACGTATCTTTCCTACTATTTGTTAAACAAAAACTACCGGCATCGCCATGTTTGTATGTGGACGTAAGCAGATGTTTGTGGATGTGTACGAGAATATGTCATATACATTAATCACTTTAAGCTATTTTATTTAGTCCACGGAAACTGCTATTTTTCTAAACGACAACTAATAATCACCTTTATAGATTTAACATTTCTACCATTTCCTAATGACTGGTGCTACGAACATGGAAACTTTAATTTCTTATTGGAGAGAATCATTATTCTCCAACGCACCGCTGCGTAGTTGCATGTCCACCCCTTTTGGGAATATATGCTCGTTATAGGTTGTAGCACCCGCGGTTTTACATAACTACACTTCGTGAGACCCCTTTAATCTTTTTAATCGTGTCTTTCTCGCTTACAATACAGTAGGACTTAGCCCTACTACCAACAAATTTTAATACTAGATCCACATTAAATTCGTCTTTAATTTTCCCTACAACTTTTTTTGTTGACATGCGGTATATTGTGTTTATTATACGCGGGGTAGTCACTCTTTTAAGATAAATATATCTTTTTTGGAATCAACTAATACTAGATTTTTCTAGGGAGCCCAAATCTGTAAATTGATTTTAAATAGGGCCACCCCATACAAAGTCATGCCTTTTAAAGGCCAAAACCTCTAATTTTGCCCACCTTTATATAACTCCATCTTTAAAACCCTTTTTTCGCTACCCAAACATATGCTTTAACCAACCATTTCCCTAGAAATCTAAAACCGCTGTGTTCCGCGAACACCACGTGGAGATAACACGTATACTCTGTCAACCAGGATAGAAGCAGGAAGGATTTGGAAGGTGGGCGAAGAACTTAAAAATTATGGAATCTTAAAACTAATATACACAATAGATTTACAAAATTTATACAAATATAAACAACTATCTTATATCTTTACACCCCCATGCGTAGATTGCTGTACTATTAGAAATGATGTACCTTTTGTCATCTTCCCTCGATAAACTAATTTTATTAATTATCTGCGTGTACAAATATGTTTTTTACCCGGATACATACGCAGGCAAGTACTCGATACCATCCAAATAAAGAATTGGATGCTTGGTGACTGTTAACATCCGCTTCCCTCGTGTACGCCCAGACACATCCCAGCCCATGAGCACCCCTGCGCATGCACACCCCAGCCCATGCGCACCACTGCGTGTGCGCACCCCTGCGCGTGCGCACCCCTGTCCACGCGCACCCCTGCGCGTGCGCACCCCTGCGCGTGCGCGCTGCCCATGCGCACCCCTCTCTGTGCGACTGCTATTTCGGGGTAACGTCACAGCCTTTAATAAATAAAGAACAATGTTATATACTATTATAAAATGTTTATTCTGACATTATACATAACAAATTTAAAAATATTTAATACCAAGCATGGAGTGATTTAAACTTAATTTTAATACAAAGTTATACACAGAAGACAGTCCTTTCTTTATGTTTGTTTGGAGCGGTTTTAATTTTATCTAATTTTATTCGCAGCTTAAAATTTAAATCGACACCCAAGTCCTCTATCTCCTTTTCTAGCCAATAGTTTGATACATAGAGACCGTTTAGGTTTTCGAATTGTAAAATGTACCGAAGTTTGCCTCTATATTTAAAGTCTTTGATTTCGCCGACAACCAGATCCATTCCCTCGTGTAATTCTTGCAGCTTGTGACAATCTTTTAATCGCAGCTTTCCCACTATATCCTGCATACGTATCTTGTTAGCTTGATCGACTTCTTCTTGTCGATATTGGAGGAAATCCTTATTCTCCCACACACTGTTGCGTAGTTGCATGTCCACCACTTTTGGGAATATATGGCTGTTATAGGTTGTAAGACCCTCGGTTTTAAATGTTCCGAAAGATTCTTTACTAGGCAAATATACAATGTTTAGCAGAACCCCTTTACGTGTGGTGTACGCCAAGGTTACGAAATCCGCATTCCTTAGTTCGTCTTTGTTATCTGCCATTTTGATAAATACGTTTTTAGAATAACCTTTTAAAAAGTATACGGATTTAGTACCATCCTTTTCCGCAAGGACGCCAGTTATGTATCCCCCAATTATATATATATATATATATATATATATATATATATATATATATATGTATTGAATATATTGAATCTAATAGGAATTATTAGAAATTGTTAAATAAAGTATAAGTTCATTGCAAGATTGTAATACATGGATAACCCAGAGAGGTTATTGACAGTTCATGAGAACGGAATGCAACTTTGCATCCGAGAGGGCAGTGATACTGCAGGTGGCAGGTCACAGGGGGTCAACATACCGCAATTACTTAGAAATAAGATTGATACATTGTAACAAAGTGTAAAGCAGACATGAGATCTGCAAGTTCCCACAGCCGTGTGAGGGGCAGGTTATTATAAAAAGCCCGGGAGTTCAAGGCCCGGCAGTCAGTCTGAGTATTACAGCTTTTGCCATATTGTCTACCTAGACTACTCGCCTAGTACAATTAATTATTTTTTTATTAAAGTTATTATGTACAAGTTATTCTAAATTTCACTGTAATTTCTGTTTCAAATTAAATATAAATTTTTTAAGTGCTTCAAGTTGTTTTTTTAAAACACAGCTCCAAAGGCCCGAACCTTAACTCGCCCACATAACTAAAAGAGTCTTTATTACTAACCACAAATGCATACAGCTTGTAGAACCCGGATGTATTTAAGTCACACAATGTAGTACCTACGGGTGGAGCATTGGAAATGTAAATGAACTGTATTTAAGTCACTCCATCGGCACATAAAATAATCTTTTAATTCTTCCTCATTTTCTCTAATAAGATGTTCTTTGTCTAACACATCTTTGTATTGTTCGCGTATTGTCGCAGTGTTTTCCATGTAGTCCAATTTTCGCTTTTTTGCATTCATTTCCTCTAATTCCAGTTGTCTTTTTCTTCCACTTACAGCGTATGGCGTGCATAATGGAGCAATTTCCTTTAGCGTAAACGGATAGAGTTTACTGCCAATATTTGCGCGTTGTCGTACAACCTCTGGACGAATGTTAGGCGTATCTATCAACCCCAATTCTGAAATGACTATTTCTTTTGGAATTGTAGAATATGGTCTTGCAGATTGTGTAAAATATGTACTACCTGCTTTAATGTAGCACTTGTGTATGATTTTTATTTTATCTTGGCTATCCTCCTCCTCTACTATCTCCAAATAATTTACAGGTAAATAGTTAAAACTAAAATTCGAAAGCACATACTTTATTAATTTTTCACTTTCCTCTGGTTTTTCGGACAACTTAATTTGCAAGCCCGTCAATTTCTTTGTATTGCCATTACCCCAATACACGTACTGTAGCAGGTTATTATACACTAAATAGCAGCTATTTTGTAGCTTGGCCGATAGCTTACTCCACATCGTGGCAAGTGGTACCGAGTACATTGGCGCCTTTAAGAAGTATAACTTATTATCTTCCAATAACGTTAAACAGTCTTTTAAGGGATTATACACCCGTTCCGCACTGACATAGCTTGCAATTGCACAGTTGTATATTGTCGCTTCCAATCGCGTAATACCATGTTCTTTGGCCAAAGTAGATGCAAAAGTTTCCCTTAAACGTACATCTGGGCAACGTAAAAAATCTACTATATGATTGCCAAGTTGTTTATTAACACCAGGACTTGTTATCTGACACACAAATTTCTTGTATATCTTAATTCTTGCATTGGTTGTTAGCCATGTTAAACAATCAATTCCCGCAGTTTTATCGTTATCAACTACAATATTACACTTTTCTTCGTATTCTCCCTTATAGCAAAAGTTATGCTTTGTAGTTAAATAATTACACATCTCCATCTTGCTAAATATGCCCGCAAAATCTTGGGTTACATCCATGTCAAAAAGATAGAAATAATCTTTTTCGAGTTCGTCTAATATATCTGGTAGTTCCTCCAATAAAGTTTCCAACTTAACATCTGCTAGTTCCACTTTGTATGGAACACATATAGTATTTTGGAATTTTTTATTAATGCATTCGAGGTCTTCTTTTCCGATAATTTCTTTTACTCTTTGGCCCATCTTGTTAGTGCTTTCCAGAGAAAACGGAAGCTTAGCTATAACACCATGCCTGGCGGAAAAATTGATAGGTTGATAGGTTAGGTCAGCGTCGCGACGCTGACCTAACCTATTAATTTTTCCTTTTATCTAACCTAAGTCCACACAAGTCCAACTAACCTAACCTAACACCAGAACACACCAGCTAACCTAACTCCTGACAAGTCCACATCCAACCTAGATCGTAGGCAATTTCACCCTATGGGGCAATTTCACCCTATGGGGCAATTTCACCCTATGGGGCAATTTCACCCAATGGGTAATTTCGCCCTAACTTAACATCCTACATATATCCGGACATATGTCGATGCGCATCCCTGTCAGCCTAGGTCGGATAACAGCATATTCGACTATCTTCGGCAATATACGACCCCACTCTGTAGAATACATAAGAGAACAATTTTTTCGTATTCAATTTAGTATTCGATAGTAGCTAGAACGGTAAACATGAGGGTCTCCAAGGTGATTAACGTTTCTCAACTTCTTGGGAATAAAGTGAAACCGACAAATGAGCGATTTGGATTATGGCTGTTGACAGAAAATATGTGCACAATAATCTGGTGACAGATATTGGTAATATTTGTTATGTCGAAGGCGAACAGATGCTGACTGGTGTACTACACACACCAATTACAGAACCATTTTGTGACAATACAATGTTGGTTAAAATTTGCGACTTTTCTGACGCCGAACAAACATCTGCAAACAAAAAGATGTTTATCCTAAAAAAAGAAATTTGTGGTGCATTTAACAGCTATCTACGAAGAAAGTTCAACCGATTTGTTTCCGCCAGGCATGGTGTTAAAGCTAAGCTTCCGTTTTCTCTGGAAAGCACTAACAAGATGGGCCAGAGAGTAAAAGAAATTATCGGAAAAAAGACCTCGAATGAATTAATAAAAAATTCCAAAATCCTATATGTGTTCCATACAAAGTGGAACTAGCAGTTGTTAAGTTGGAAACTTTATTGGAGGAACTACCAGATATATTAGACGAACTCGAAAAAGATTATTTCTATCTTTTTGACATGGATGTAACCCAAGATTTTGCTGGCATATTTAGCAAGATGGAGATGTGTAATTATTTAACTACAAAGCATAACTTTTGCTATAAGGGAGAATACGAAGAAAAGTGTAATATTGTAGTTGATAACGATAAAACTGCGGGAATTGATTGTTTAACATGGCTAACAACCAATGCAAGAATTAAGATATACAACAAATTTGTGTGTCAGATAACAAGTCCTGGTGTTAATAAACAACTTGGCAATCATATAGTAAATTTTTTACGTTGCCCAGATGTACGATTAAGGGAAACTTTTGCATCTACTTTGGCCAAAGAACATGGTATTACGCGATTGGAAGCGACAATATACAACTGTGCAATTGGAAGCTATGTCAGTGCGGAACGGATGTATAAACCCTTAAAAGACTGTTTAACCTTATTGGAAAATAGTAAGTTATACTTCCTAAAGGCGCCAATGTACTCGGTACCACTTGCCACAATGTGGAGTAAGCTATCGGCCAAGCTACAAAATAGCTGCTGTTTAGTGTATAATAACCTGCTACAGTACGTGTATTGGGGTAATGGCAATACAAAGAAATTGACGGGCTTGCAAATTAAGTTGTCCGAAAAACCAGAGGAAAGAGAAAAATTAATAAAGTATGTGCTTACGGTTTTCAGTTTTAACTATTTACCTGTAAATTATTTGGGGATAGTAGAGGAGGAGGATAGCCAAGATAAAATAAAAATCATACACAAGTGCTACATTAAAGCAGGTAGTACATATTTTACACAATCTGCAAGACCATATTCTACAATTCCAAAAGAAATAGTCATTTCAGAATTGGGGTTGATAGATACGCCTAACATTCGTCCAGAGGTTGTACGACAACGCGCAAATATTGGCAGTAAACTCTATCCGTTTACGCTAAAGGAAATTGCTCCATTATGCACGCCATACGCTGTAAGTGGAAGAAAAAGACAACTGGAATTAAAGGAAATGAATGCAAAAAAGCGAAAATTGGACTACATGGAAAACACTGCGACAATACGCGAACAATACAAAGATGTGTTAGACAAAGAACATCTTATTAGAGAAAATGAGGAAGAATTAAAAGATTATTTTATGTGCCGTTGGAGTGACTTAAATACATCCGGGTTTTACAAACTGTATGTATTTGTGGTTAGTAAAAAAGACTCTTTTAGTTATGTAGGCGTCCTTGCGGAAAAAGATGGTACTAAATTCGTATACTTTTTAAAAGGTTATTCTGAAAACGTATTTATCAAAATGGCAGATAACAAAGACGAACTAAGGAATGCGGGTTTCGTAACCTTGGCGTACACCACACGTAAAGGGGTTCTGCTAAACATTGTATATTTGCCTAGTAAAGAATCTTTCGGAACACTTAAAACCGAAGGTCTTACAACCTATAACAGCCATATATTCCCAAAGGTGGTGGACATGCAACTACGCAACAGTGTGTGGGGGAATAAGGATTTTCTCCAATATCGACAAGAAGAAGTCGATCAAGCTAACAAGATACGTATGCAGGATATAGTGGGAAAGCTGCGATTAAAAGATTGTCACAAGCTGCAAGAATTACACGAGGGAATGGATCTGGTTGTCGGCGGAATCAAAGACTTTAAATATAGAGGCAAACTTCGGTACATTTTACAATTCGAAAACCTAAACGGTCTCTATGTATCAAACTATTGGCTAGAAAAGGAGATAAAGGACTTGGGTGGCGATTTAAATTTTAAGCTGCGAATAAAATTAGATAAAATTAAAACCGCTTTAAACAAACATAAAGAAAGGACTGTCTTCTGTGTATAACTTTGTATTAAAATTAAGTTTAAATGACTCCATGCTTGGTATTAAATATTTTTAAATTTGTTATGTATAATGTCAAAATAAACATTTTATAATAGTATATAACATTGTTCTTTATTCATAAAAGGCTGTGACGTTACCCCGAAATAGCAGTCGCACAGAGAGGGGTGCGCATGGGCAGCGCGCACGCGCAGGGGTGCGCACGCGCAGAGGTGCGCACGCGCAGGGGTGCGCACACGCAGGAGTGCGCATGGGCTGGGGTGTGCATGCGCAGGGGTGCTCATGGGCTGAGATGTGTCTGGGCGTACACGAGGGAAGCGGATGTTAACAGTCACCAAGCATCCAATTCTTTATTTGGATGGTATCGAGTACTTGCCTGCGTATGTATCCGGAGTAAAAAACACATATTTGTACACGCAGATAATTATTAAAATTAGTTTATCGAGGGAAGATGACAAAAGGTACATCATTCCTAATAGTACAGCAATCTACGCATGGGGGTGTAAAGATATAAGATAGTTGTTTATATTTGTATAGATTTTGTAAATCTATTGTGTATATTAGTTTTAAGATTCCATAATTTTTAAGTTCTTCGCCCACCTTCCAAATCCTTCCTGCTTCTATCCTGGTTGACAGAGTATACGTGTTATCTCCACGTGGTGTTCGCGGAACACAGCGGTTTTAGATTTCTAGGGGAATGGTTGGTTAAAGCATATATTTGGGTAGCGAAAAAAGGGTTTTAAAGATGGAGTTATATAAAGATGGGCAAAATTAGAGGTTTTGGCCTTTAAAAGGCATGACTTTGTATGGAGTGGCCCTATTTAAAATCTATTTACAGATTTGGGCTCCCTAGAAAAATCTAGTATTAGTTGATTCCAAAAAAGATATATTTATCTTAAAAGAGTGACTACCCCGCGTATAATAAACACGATATACCGCATGTCAACAAAAAAAGTTGTAGGGAAAATTAAAGACGAATTTAATGTGGGTCTAGTATTAAAATTTGTTAGTAGTAGGGCTAAGTCCTACTGTATTGTAAGCGAGAAAGACACGATTAAAAAGATTAAAGGGGTCTCACGAAGTGTAGTTATGTAAAACCGCGGGTGCTACAACCTATAACGAGCATATATTCCCAAAAGGGGTGGACATGCAACTACGCAGCAGTGCGTGGGAGAATAATGATCCTCTCCAATAAGAAATTAAAGTTTCCATGTACGTAGCACCAGTCATTAGAAAATGGTAGAAATGATAAATCTATAAAGGTGATTATTAGTTGTGGTTTAGAAAAATAGCAGTTTCCGTGGACTAAATAAAATAGCTTAAAGTGATTAATGTATATGACATTTTCGTACACATTCACAAACATATGATTACATACAAACATGGCGATGCCGGTAGTTTTTGTTTAACAAATAGTAGGAAAGATACGTTAGGTGTTAGTGTGTGGAAGCCCATAGGATTGTTGGATTCAAAAGAAACGGTGCGGCGAATTGTATGGCGGTTCCCGTTAGAGTAATCGAAAGTGGTTAATCGATCGTATTAGATGTTTAAATATGCGAAAGTGTAAAAACCTACATAAGCAAAATTTAATTATCAGACAAAAAAAGTGCGCGATGTGCTATAGAAAGTATAAAATGGTGCTTTGCATTGGTCCTAACAGTAAAGCAACTACTAGAATAGCCGTAGCGCATAGAAGGGGTAAGCATGTATTATACAGCGCATTGTTAGTTTACGGGTAGCTCGGATGTGTAATTGATCACGACTTATAGATCCCTCGGGGGTTTAAAGAATTCCAAGACCATTGTCGTTTGAAAAATGTTTGGAAATTATCAGAACGGGGGCGGGTCGAAGTTTAAGTTAGATGGATGATTGACCGAGTTTTTTCTACCTTTTACGAAGGAATCGGAAGTTGACAAACATCGAGCATCTAATTCTCTATTTGGACGATATCGAGTACTTACGGGTTCTAGAAATTATTACGTGCCACCGACCGCTATGCGGAAGTGTAAAAGCCTACAGAAGCAAAATTTAATTATCAGACGAAAAAGTGCGCGATGTGCTATAGAAAGTATAAAAAATGGTGCTTTGCCACGGTCCTAACAGTAAAAAGGAGAGTGACTTTTTCTATCAACTACAAGAATAGCAGTAGCGCAGAGAAGGGGTATGCATGTATTATACAGCGCATTGTTAGTTTACGGTTAGCTCGAACGTGAACAAATTAAATTTTAATCTATAATTAACCACGGTCGTAAAAATGGGAAAATAATGGTTAATTTTAATACCACTAAGCATATACTTTCGCTTGGTGATTCATTTAGAAAATATTCAAGCCTACCATTTCCGAAATATGACGTAGAAGTTATTTAAAATTAAATTGCTTTATTAGTAAGTATTCTGTAGACAACAAGTTTTGTATTCCCTTAGTATAGGTTTAAAGTGTTTTTATTAAGTTTTTGTTTATAATAGTACTGCATCTCCACTGCACGACTTGCAACCAATTTGTGTGCGTGTACTACAGCCCTTTTGGATTTTTAATATGCACGCGATGTGATTATTGATCCGTATAATATGGAAAACGTTTCCGATGTTTCTACTAACTGCATTCGCAGCATGGGCAATGCGAGTCGGATACATGCATTGGTGCTAAATGTACTAGACGAGCAGCAAGGATTATGACGTCATTTAGTTCTTCGCTGAATCCTCAACTTCGTTCGGGTGTCTTCGGAAACCTTCGGTTTGGATTCTATAGGGTACATAAAGCAGATGCGCAAGAGTAAACTCTTTAGTTATAAGTTATTTCGCTTACAAGTTTAACCAAAGTGCTATAGTGCGGATTTTGTTTTGTACTAAAATGGTATCTGCAAACGTTTTTAAGTGCAACTCTTGCGGTGCTTCCTATACCTGGAAAAATGCTCTCAAACGTCACCAGAACAAATGTCGTGGTGTAACATCGTCTACGGTTAAGCTTATACATCCGTCCGCAGCAAAGTACTTAAACTGTGGGTCTTGCGGTATCGCTTTTACGAGAATGGACAACTTACAGCGACACAAGGAAAAACAGCACGGTATGTCATTAAGCCGTAAACGTTCAGCTCCGCCAGCTGTTAAAGGGCCTTGTACGAAACAACCACGAATTATGTGTAAAGTATGCGATTTCGAAATGCAAAAGACTACCTATGCCGCACACTTAAGAAGCAACAGACATAAAAATGCATCAGTTACCGCTACTAGCGACGATTGTGTAGAAATGGTTAGCACAGCGTTTAACAACCGTATGGCTAGCTATCGCATAAAGAATGCCAGTGTCGAGGATGGAGTGCCCGAGTTTCTTTGGAAGCAGAAAGATCGATTTATTCGATTAATTAATGAAAAAAGAATACAACATACAGCAATAAAAGTCTATTGCGAACTCTACGGTGTTTACACCAAAATGGGGGAAGAGACTACCGATGTAAAATCCTTTAACACAAAAAATGTGGTTATAACGTTTTCTAGTAATCTGGAAAATATGTACGAAGTCTTAAGCGAAACCATGCAAACAAAATCAGAGGAATTTGAAACATGTGGGTCCGGTTGGTCTTTCGAAAAGGTGCTCTATTTAGAAATAAATATTAATAAGTATAAGCCGATATGAGAAGTTCTAGGTTGAAAATAAAAAATTGTGAATATGTATTTAGAAATGTGGTTTACAAAATTTAAACTGTATTAGTAAAAATTGTCTGTAATAAAAGGTTTTAAAAATGGGTTTTAGATTTTCTTTTAGGTATGAGCTGCAGGAAAGTTATAATTTAGAGGGTGTGTGTAAAATGGTAAGGGGTGGTCCTGTTTTAAATCTGTTTACAGATTCGGATTCTACATAAAATTTTAGACTAACAAGATGTATTGCATGACTAAAAAAATTTATAAGGACCGTCAGAAATCGCTACCAGCAAAAAAATCTTAAAATGAGGGTAGCTCTCTGGGGGGTAATGCAATTTAAAAATTTTAAAGAGATTCGGGTAGCTGAGAAAATTTTAATATTAATTGATACCAAACAAGGTAGGTTTATCTCGTGGGTGGAAATGTGGAGAAAGATTTATCTCGCAGAGGGTATGTGTGTAACTTTGCAGGGCGTGGTCCGATTTTAAATCTGTTTGCAGATTTGGATTTTGCGTAAAATTTTAGACTAATTTAATGTATTGCATGGATAAATAAATTTATAAGAACGCTCAGAAATCGCAACAGGAAAAAAATCTTAAAATGAGGGTAGCTCCCTGGGGGATGGAGCTATCTAAAAAATTCCTAAAAATTCGGGTAGGTGAGAAAATTCTAATATTAATTGATACCAAACAAGATAGGTTTATATCAAAAGATGCATTGGCTAGTCGAAGAAAACTATTTGGTTCAGAATGTTAGCGGTAAAAAAAATCTTAAAATGGGGGTAGCTCCCTTGGGGATGGCGCTATCTAAAAAATTTCTAAAGATTCGGGTAGCCGAGAAAAATCTAATATGAATTGATACCAAACAAGATAGGTTTATCTCGTGGGTGGAAATGTGGAGAAAGATTTATCTCGCGGGTGGAAAGAATGCGGGTGTGGCGTAATCAAAATGGTTGGGGGGTGACCGAGCAAGGAGGAAAGCAAGGAGAGAGCAGAAGGAGATTCATCTCTCTCATTTGCACCTTATGGGAATTTACATGTAAATTTGGTCCAGATGTGTGAGGAAATGTGGATGCTGGAGGAAATGTGGTTCCAGAACGTCACTAAATACTCTACTATTATTATAGATAACCTAATCAAATGCTTTCGTTTGAGGGCTGTGACATAGGTCTATGAACCTAAGTTGCAAAAAATATTGCATTATTTTCTTTATAAGTTTATTATTTAGTATTCTGAAGTCTGCTCATAAACACTGCAGTTAATCTATATGCGATTAGAAAACCTCTAGCCACGATATTCAGTGTTATACTGGTTTGTACAGATAATGAACTAATATAACTTTTCAGGATGTAATCAAGAGGCAACTAATTGAGTAAAGACTCCTTGTGCGTTCCTAGGAGGCAAATCATCACTGTTGTTGAATTTGATTTAACAGGGGATTTGCCTTCTACAAATGTGAAGGAGTATTAGCACCTGTGAAGAGAGAAGGCAAACAGGAAACAAATTATGATATCCAAAACGTGTGATTGTAATTTTAGTTTGTACATGTTCTTTGTGATATTGCACTTTGAATAGCGATTTCAGTATCACTTTACAGTAATGTACTATTTTAGTTATCCAGGATGTATTCTCTATTAGTTAAATAATAAAATTGCAAAAGAATGGCATACATGTCCTTTCATTTTCATGCATGATAGTCAGATTTGTTAATTAGCATATAGACTTCTTGCATTTTGAATGCAGATTATGTAATGCATATAAAATGACAGGTATTGTGGTCACATTGAAACTGAAGTTTATTATTTTATGAGTGTTAACAATAAGTTTATTAGAAGTTAAAGTGAAATAATTTAAAAATATTAGAATCAGTTGAAAATTATAATTGAAAATTTCAATTAAATGTCTTTATAAAATAAAATTAGGCTTATAAATGTGCAGTAAGTATTATAGATTTTATGCTTGTGTTTGTATTAAATTATAGTCAATTTTATATGACAATCTCTGTAATGCAAAACAATATTTGATCCATAGTATTCCTATTCAAAATTACTCATATGCCTCAAATGTGCTAAATTATTTTTTAGAGACCATGCATAAAATAATTAAAACGACATGTACATTTTTAAATACTGAAAACTATGCCATCAAAGTAAAATGTCATCAAGCTGAAATGATACTTGCAATACTGTAATAATACATGTTAAACTGTGACATCACACTGATGAAATTTCAGAAATTATATACCTTATGTGTATTATCTAGAGCATCACAAGCAGGAAAACAAGCAAGCTGTATGTTGAAAATAACACTTTAGAATATTATATTGCTTCAATGGTATAGCTTTTCTATTATAATGTCAGAGACTTTCATGGCTGGAGCCATGAATAACAAATACTTTTTCTGGGTGCGAATGGATGTTACATTAAATAATATTAAATTAACTTATCCGTTTTTGTAAGAGATCTAACCAGGACATGATATAGATCACTGTTTCTGAAAGTGTAAATTAATTTACATGACTAATAATACAAAACAAAATTCTTTGAGAAATAGATACTTTGCTGTAAGATATCTTACATCATGGTCGAACATGTGAGTTTGTTTGTCCGGAAGTAACTTTCGTTGTGTTTCATCAGGAGTTATGATAATATCTGATTTAATATTTAAGATATTTATATGCAAATGTGTCTTGTATTTTGTGTAATAAAATATTTCATAAATCCAACGAAAGAAAAAATTAATTTTATTTCATTTTCTTTAAGAAATGATGCTTCAAGAAAAATTATTTACTTTATAAAATACTTTCTAGGCAATTTATAATTTGCTTCTTTTTTGCTATTCACGTTAAAACACCATATATAATCAAACGTATCTTAATATGTCTTCTTTATGTGTTTTTTCCTAAACGATACTGTCAAATTTCACTATTAAGCTTTAGCAGATATCACCTCTGATAGTATAACTGATAGTATTGTAGAAGAAAACTACACATGATTAGCGCCACATTATCAAGCCATGGAATTCTATAAGCAGCTTATCGTGCTACATAATGAAGAAGAGAATGTAAAAGTCTGGTGCTTAAATCAAATTACAGTATTGCCCGAAATAAACAGTACTGAAACTAAGTTGGCGGTGTTTTTATGCGTGCGCTGTCACACTCAAGTTAGCTAGTATAGACCTGTCAAGTAAACCTCAAACAAGTAATTAGTAGGGCCTAAGTGTTAAAAATGGTGTTAAGTACAGAGGAGAAAGTGTTTCTGGTAGAGCATTATTTTCGTTCATACGGAATCGGCCGACGTAATGGTGCAAGTTTGCTATACGTGTCTGATCAATTCACACAAAGGTTTAATAAACGTTCTCCAAGTAATGCTGTAATTTTGAAGGTTATTGAAAAGTTTAGAAATACAGGTAGTGTATTGTGCCAACGAAAAGGAAACTCGGGGCGTCCCAGGACAGTTAACAACAACAATAACCATGAACGTGTTTTTGAGCAAATCTTAGAAAATCCGAAAGTCAGCCAGGCAAGGACAGCGTTACAACTTGATTTAAAAAGAACTTCCTTTCAAAGAATCCTGAAGGAGCTGGGTACATTTTTGTATGTGATTCAGGTACATCAACAACTACATCCTCGGGTTATCGCAGTAGAGTGGAATATTGCGCCAGAATTCTCGCGTTACAGTATGAAAATCCTGAATTTTTGAAAAATGTTTGGTTTTCAGACGAAGCACATTTTCACTTGTCAGGCTATGTGAATCGTCACACAAATCGATTTCTGGGCTTTGCCAGACCCGATGAGGTTCAAGAGGTTCCTTTACATAGTGAAAAAGTGAGTGTCTGGTGTGCTGTTTCCGGACACGGAATCATTGGTCCGTACTTTATCGAAGAGAATGGTAGGCAAGTCACACTTAATCAACAGAGGTACAGACAAATTTTTACACGATTTATCACTGATCTACGTCAATTCTGTCGTGCACGTAACTTGGAATTTCGAAACCAATTTTTTCAGCAGGACGGGGCAACTTGCCATACTGCTGCCGCAATTCGTCAATTTCTTCAAGAACATTTTCCAAGCAAATTCATATCACGATTTACTGACTTCCCTTATCCTTCACATTCTCCAGACCTCACACCTCCAGACGCATACATTTGGGGCATGGCTAAAAATGCCGTTTTCAAACGGGCACCACAAACCATCGATGAATTAAAGGATGCCGTTAGAGTCTTCTTCGCAGCCCTGAGACAACCCTTATTCAATAACATGACCAGAAACTTAGAACATCGTTATGAAGTCTGTCTCGAACGAGGAGGTGCACATTTAGAACATATAATAAAGTGTCGATAAGATGTATTTTTTAAATATACAAAACAATTACAATTTCAGTACTGTTTATTTCGGGCAATACTGTACTTTATTCTGTTTGAAATAGCCTATCCAAAAAGTGTGGTTGTAATTCCAATTTGCACATGGCTTTTATGATATTACATCTTGAATTATGGTTTCAATATCAGTCTACAGTATTGTACTATTTTAGTAATGTAGAATGTATTCCCTATTAAATAAAGAACAAAATTGCAAAACAATGATATATACATACTTTTATTTTTAAGCATGGTTATAGTTAAACAGGATTTGTTAATTAGCATATAAACTTTTTGCATTGTGAATGCAGATTATCTAATGCATGTAAAATGACAGATGTTATGGCTGTATTGAAATTTAAATTTATTTTCGTAAAAGTGTTTTAACAGATATTTATAAATAAAATTGAAATAACTGAAAATGAAATTTGTTTGAGATTCCGAGATTTTAATAAAAATTGAGGGAATTTCCTCCTTTGTTAATGATCTTTTTTGAACAAAATTTAAACATGGAAATTATCATCAGAAGCGCTTACGTTTACATGACTACGTACCTGGAATGAGTTTTAAGAACTTTTTTTGTTAAACAGCTTCAACTGGACAAATTAATCTTCATCATTTAGTGTGACTTTTTTGAAAAATATCTGTTTGTAAACGTGTCACTGGCTTTAGATTTTATTATTTTAGTTTTCTTTTGTGAAATCTGTTGAAGTACTTGTACTTCCTTTCAGTTAATTTGGTGGAATGACTTGATCGTTTAACTTAATTTACTTCACACTAACAACTTTAGTACAGCAAAATAATAACTAAGTTGTCTTAAATTTGACCCACAAAAAATCATTTAACTGACGTTTGTTATGTGCAGTTCCTGCATTGATGAAATTTTACTCTTTTTCTTACTCTTTTTCCACTGTAATTTGAGCATTTATTAACAATTTTAACTGCCTTCTCAAGTTAAACAATTACTTATTCATCACCTTGTAGCATTTTATTAGAATATGCAATTATGATTTAAAGTACTGCAATTTGGTTATTAGTAACATTTATTTTTGGAAATATTACAACAAGGTATGTACTTGTTTTCTGCAAGGCTGTTTATGAACACAAATTTCGATCCATTAAAATTTTTGCTTTGCTCACCTTTACATGGCATTATTAATTACATGTTAAATTTCTATAATTTTATGCGAAAAGTCAGACAACTCTCTCTATGCATGTTCATAAGTCCTTGAATTTGAAGTATATTCGTGTTGTTTTAAAAGTGCTACGACCGGTTCTGCTTAGTGGACGTTAACCGGGTTTTCCATTATCGATTGTAGTTTCACTTGTTGAAGTGGAATAATAAGTTTGGTCATACGTGTTTAACAAAGGGTATTTTCACAAATGTGATTTATTCAAAATGCTTTCTGATTATATTATAAACAGATGGATGTTTTAAGGAGAAATAACATTGTTGTGATTCGGTTATCTAGAAATGAATGTTTTTGAGATAAGTTATGGATGGAGTTTAATTATTATTATGGTACCTGCTTCCTTGCTTGAAGGAATATAATTGATTTCCATTATAAAAACGAGTCCTGTTACATGATATATTGTGGTAGTTCGTTCTAAGTTTCCTAAAGTTATGATTTGGGTTATTGTTATCTGTGATACAAGTAATGTAGTTCATGCCATTCCAAATATTAAAAATGTACTTTAAAGGCATTTTGGATCAGTTTGTATATATACAAATACAGTATTATACAACACATTTTTGTACATTTCTAGGTCATGTTTGATTTTGTTAGAGCACGAGAGTTTTAAAAATTACAGTATTAATTTGTACAATTTTTATAAGCAATTATTTTGACAGATTCTAATACCGGTTTAAATATAGTCAACGCGATTGCGAGTGAACATGAATTTTACCATATACAAATTGCGCAATAATTTAATCATCACAAATTTGATTTTTATTGATGGCTTAGAAACATGGGGATTGTTTTTTTGGCCTACAAATTTTAAATCTGTCCTTGTTAGTTTTGCTGAATTCCTTTGATGATGGTTCTAGTGTTATAGAATCTTGTAGGAGTGACGACAGGGCATTGGCAAGTGCACCTTTTGAAGGTATCATCCCACCAGTGTATGTTATATATTACCTCCCATATTGATATTATGGTTTCTCTGAGTTAGCCCACATAGTAGGCTTTATAATTTATGTATTTTACATTTAGAATTTACAGGACAAAAATATTTAAACCTTTTTAGATAAAAATTAATTTAAGACCATGTAATCAAATTAGGTAAAAATGTTATTTACATATGGTTTCATCGTATGAGCAATTTTATATAATCAAGTTCTAATTATAAAGTATAGTTATGGTAAACTTGTTGAGCGGAAACGAAATGAAAAGATCACATAGGATTATACAAGACAAAATTAGACAGGATATAACAAGATAAGACAAAACAAGAGCGCTATAACAAAATTATTTAGTTTGTTTAAGAGATTATATCTATTTCCTTACCATTATTAAAAACACTTCTTTAAGTGCTTATTACACTTGGACTAAACACATAGGCGTAAAACCACACGTAAGTTACTGGCTAGAACTCTAAGGTTCTCCATGATGTCTTCGTGTCAGGTGCCCCAGCCAGAGTGAGCGGTCGGCACGCTGCGCATATTTTATCAAAGTCGTTTGACATAGAAATGTTTATTCAAACAGTTAACGCCCGTTGTTAACAACCAAACTAGCATTTCTGTATTATGGTTGGGCTACATGATCTCAATACGGATATTTATTTAAATGACGATGTTTACTTGTTTAATCGGACAGACAAAAAGACGTATTTAACTAATAAATTTTTTGTAATTTAGTCGTCAAAAAAAATTGTTACACTGCCTCTCTCCAAAAAGAAAAAATCTTTCCTTAGAACCAAAGATTTTTTTATAACCCTAAACGAAGTACTAACTTTAAAATCAATTCACTTTGTGACTGACCTGTGGGAGAATAAAAAATAATAAAATTAAAAAAATGGGGTAACTAGAATGATAAAGAGTAAGTGTTTTAGTAGCTACGCGTACTACACGTCCTTAAGAAAACAATATCGGTATGACACTATCGGGAATTGTCGCAATCGGGAAGTCCAACACTCTCACGGAAAAATTAACTAGATTCACAGGTCTCTATTATACTCTCTTAACTGGAACAAAAAGCGAGAGAGAAACTCTCCAAACTGATACTAAACGGAAACTACTAACAAAAAAATATATAACAATAATACTAGAGAAAATATTTCGACTAATAAAAAATTCAGATCTCTAAACTATGTACAAAACTTATGATAAAGATGACAACTCAATTCAAAAGAAATAATTAGAGCCCTTTTTTAAAAAAAAATGCAGCCTCAGAATATCTAACCATTAAAAACATCAAAAGTCGTCACTACGCTATTTTAGCTATCAGCTAAAATACTCTAAACCTACACACAAATGCGGGACCATCGCACCATCTACGCTACTAACTTTTGTGTTATTGGCACTTTTTCACATAACTATATAACCTGTGAGCTACTGGTTCCTAATCATACTCTAACTCAACTTGCGCAATTTGCACATACTCAAATTCACTAACAAACTAACAAAAACGTGAGCAACTGGCTCACTCACTTTACTCCAACTCAGTAGTGAGTAGCTAACTCTACTACTAATTGTGTTTCAGGCACAAACTTGAACAAAACTAACCAACGTGTGAGCAGCTAGCTCACTTATTATTCCCAAACTATTTAGTGATCGACTGCTCACGAGCGTCACTAAACTAAATACTCAAAAAAATTTTACACTCCACTCAACCAAGCACATACTGCTGAGCGACCAACTCATCATGAGTCTCGTCTAGACTTACGCATTTCTTGATGGAATGCACTAAATGCGATAAGAACACACTATGGTCCTTTTGCACACATTGTAGAAGACCCGTCCATCATGGACAAAACCGTCTTTTCTACAAACTCAACAAAAAATTTCCAGTTAACACGTTATAAATCCAAAAGATTTCGTCTGTCGACATTTTACGAATCAAACAAAATTTCTTCTGTCAACTTCGAAAAAGAACAAAAAAATTTTTAGGGTTAACGGTCTGGACACACATACACATGCAGGGAAAGGTGTTCTTGAGAACACGGTACGTACGCATGGGCAAGGTGCTTCTTAAGTTAGATTGTGTACACAGGGGATGTGTTTCTGACAACACAATACGTACGCAGGGGGAAAGTGATTTAATAATATGCTCTTTTACTCATATTCAAAAAATTTTTAGATGAGGTTCTTCCTCTTGTTCTTCTGTACAAAAACAAAAACTAAACGAAACGATAAGAGATATACTTGACTTCAAACTCAAACTTGGGGAGCAACAATTAACTATGTTGAAATGGTATCCTCTTGGTCTACTATTGAAAAAGGCTTCAGGTCTTTTATATGCCACTTTCCGGCTTTTGAGTACGAAATAATTTATACATTCAAAGGAAACTAATCTCGACGATAGCTAACAAAAAAATTAATATACAGGCACACTCTTGTTAATCTCTAATCAAACTGATGAAATAAGTTATAATCAAGCTGTCAGTACAACATAAGATTGCTTCACAACGCATAAACTCGCTAGAATGACAGACTCTCTTACGAATTTCACCTAGACTACTCTACAAAAAAATTTCCTCATCACCAAACTCCAAACTAGTGATGCCAAAATTATTAGAACGACAACTCACCTCGAGCCTCGTCTAGACTTATGCATTGCTGAGCGACCAACTCCTCACGAGTCTCGTCTAGACTCACGTTCTGCTGAGCGACCAACTACAATGACAAGTATCGCCTATACTACACAAAACCAATTACATTGCGTTGCAACGCCGGTATAAAACATAAAGATTGCCATTAAACCAAAAACGTGCCTACGCACAAGGACAATTCTCAAACGATATGACGACAGCACAAACTAATGTACCTAATTCACCAAAACATTATTTTTAGTACTCACTATATAGTAACCGTATAATACGAAATGATATGTGAATTATTATTCATGTAATCCGCTTATTTTGAACATGACTGACACGAAGTTGATGTTACATTTTTACTTCCACATTTAAAACAAAATATTTTTATAGGAGCTCTACAATAACTAAACGTACGACTTGGACGTGTACAATTCCAACACACGAATTTGTTGACTCTTTCCACGCCTGGCGACTTCATATCTATAGGTTTTTCTTGACTTACTACCTGGACTTGAGGGGATGAAGATTTATTTCTATAAACCCTACTACGAAATGCAGAAGTATTTCTAACACTTCTTCCTGGCATTTATTCTCAGACTGTGACTTAAAATTTTTATGAAACCAAAAATTATCTTTCGATGGGGTAACTATCATGGTTTGTCTTGACTGAACTGCCTCTTCAATCTTTTTACCTAATTTTACTAATGTAGAAACATCATTAATCTCGGATACAGCAAGTTGAGTAACATAAGTTGGTAATAAATTCTTCCTCATTATACGAACCTTCGTAATTTCTGCAGGCATCTTGGGTAATCTACTGAACAAACTCTCCATATGAGCCACAAACAAAACTACAGACTCGTCTTTCTTTTGATGACGTGATTTAATCTTTTCCCATAGTTCATCTTCTACAGGAGCAGGAAGAAAATCTTCCTTCAATCGACTTACTAAAGATTTTCAATCCTTCACGGAATTCCTAACTTGTCGGAACCAAACGAGGGCATCATTCACGAATAACTCTGCAGAGGCATTATACAAGTCTTCCTCAGTTACTTTACGTGACTGTGCTAACTCTTCGATTCTTTCCAGGAATGAATAAGGCTGTTTAGGATCTCAAGAAAATTTAACAGACCAAGTTCTTTTGGGTAAGGGTGATGTTACATACGTGACTGTATTAGGGGGGCGGATTACTAACAGGGAAGGATAAATTTACAGATTCATTTAAATTACTAGGCTTATCTTTTGCCTTATCGAACAATTCTGCTTCGATAATAAGGATCGTAGCCAACGTCTCTCGCACAAATACAACTGCTTCCTCATGATTCAGTGGTGACAGCTTCATTCTTTTAACTCGGCTAGTTAGGTGTACTAGTCTTGACTGTACCCTTTTAAAAACAGAGTCAGAAGGATCACCTTCAAATTCTGATAAAACATTTTTAATCGACACAACTGTATTGTTGATTTCCTCACTCTCTATTGAAAATTCTACATTATAATCTGTAAGATCTATTAGAAAACCTGGTTTATTCGATTTTGTTGCTAATAAACGACCTAATATCTTCCGCTTGTTACAACTGGTCTACTACTCTCAATTTCTATTATTCGGAGTTCATAATCTAACTCTTCTTTGAGTAAGTACACAACCTGAAAAGTATCAGTCATTTTTATACTCTTATAAAATCGATATAAAAAAAAATTAACTAAAATTTTGAAATTAAAAAATTTCAAATCCAAATTTATCTCAACTATCCATGATTGACAAATTATTTTCAATAAGGGAACTACAATTAGGTCTAGAATTCACAACTTCTCCCTACTGATGACTAAATTAATACAACAAATATTATCTTGCTTCCAATTAATCCATTAAAGTTCTGAATCAAAAATTTCGGAACGACATAGTGTGGCAATATTCGAAACGATGACAGAAATCTAATTACTACTCCATAGTAGATTCAAAAAATTAACGTTCACAACGCGGTATTAACATAGCTATAAACAATCGAAACCTCTAACACAAGGCACGAGTGAAAAGAAATCAAAGCCCCAATTTCTGGGTGCTAGTAAAACAAACAAAGGCTATGTCTTAGGCGTGAGTAAAATAATCTAGCCACATTTTAGGTGTAAGTACAATAATCCAGCCCCACGTTCCGGGCGTTAGTGTTACTCAATTTGTCGTTAGTGGTTTATTTGGTTGATTGAATAATTAAAGTAACCCGTGGGTTCTTTAATATTCCCTGATCAAGAAACCAGTAAATTTGAAGGAAGGATTTCCTTAAAATGATGGAACGCAAATATCTTCCGACTATGCTAGGGGTCTATTCCTCGGGTAGAGCTTATGAGGATTGGTCGTGGTTCTTTTTACAAAACATTATTCACTTTCTATGGCTTAATTTATACCAAAATAGGGGTATGTGGAGGGCGCCATCAAGTCATTAAGTTTAAACTCAGAGTTTTCCTAAAGGGGACTTGGGAGTTCTTAGAGAGGAATATAGTATTAACTGCTTACGCAGGAGCTGTAAAAAAATTGAATTAAATTAACAAAGGGAGCACACAAGAGGTCTACTCTTGCTACCTCATAATAAGAAAAGCTGTAAATATTAATTATGCACACACTTTTATATACACAAATATTAGGCATCAAATTTTGAAAGAGCTATCAGAGCTTCTTCGTCAAATGGAAGCTACAAATATCATTATATTGAAGGTATTTATGCCTTTTATTCCTTGATCTAATTACCCTATTTTTGACGTCACTTGTTCAAAATAAAACAATTAATTAAATGAATTAACTGGTAATTCTTTAATTAAATGTTGCTTCATGATAAAAAGTTGTATGTACAAAATTTACATATCAAAAATGGTACTATAATTTTTTCTAGAATGATAAATTCAAAAAAAATATCAAATACGTTAAGCATTTTTTTTTGCTACAAGATTAACTCAAATCAATATCCAAAACATCAGATCTGTTATTAGGCTTACAAGTTTATATGAAAATATCAAAAATCTAATAATTTAATGTTCAAAAGCTTTAACTATAATTACACATAAATGAAACTTTAATCAGAACTCAATTAAGGTGCTTAAGTTCGTTAATAATAATAACGGTTATTACCCTGGATTTAAATATTGACAATAAAAAAACATTAAAAGTCCTTTATAGTTTGTTAAGCAAAAGAAGATTTATAGGTCATCACAAAGTTATTTTTCAGATGTTGCCTTGTATCACTGTTGGCCAAATGCCGACGCCATGTGAAAATAATAAAAAACGTTTACCTTGCTTCGCCAGGTATCTTGTTTGTGTGACAGTGTTATATTGTATTAAACCAGATGTGCATACATACTGTTCCTGGACAAACAATGACGTCATTGTTCACATGTTGTAGTGAAGCCAATCAACTGTACGCTCCTTGGACCCAATTATACAAGCTCAAAGCGTATTTCTTCTACGCAATAACGGAACAAACCAAAATCCATTCAAACGGTTATCAAAAAATGCGAAGCTTCCTTCTATTACTGCATTTAGTTCGTTATCCAAACAATTATCTTGAGTGTAATTATCCACATTATTACTTGTAAATTCATCATAGCAATTAAAGGATTATCGTAAATGTTAATTATGGAACGTTTAGATTGAAACAAAAGCATTGCTATTAAACTGAAGAACGTTCCTGTTAAATCTCAATTACTACGGCCTCATTCCAGAAGGTTTCTAATAAATCTCCAATATTACGGTCAAGTTGAAGGACGTTCGTATTAAACCAAAAATTATTATCGCCACATTGAAGTATGCTTTTATTAAATTTAGAATATTACAATCAAATTGATAAATGCTCGCATTAAATGGTAAACTTGATGAGCGGAAACGAAATGAAAAGATCACATAGGATTATACAAGACAAAATTAGACAGGATATAACAAGATAAGACAAGACAAGAGCGCTATAACAAAATTATTTAGTTTGTTTAAGAGATTATATCTATTTCCTTACCATTATTAAAAACACTTCTTCAAGTGCTTATTACACTTGGACTAAACACATAGGCGTAAAACCACACGTAAATTACTGGCTAGAACTCTAAGGTTCTTCATGATGTCTTCGTATCAAGTGCCCCAGCCAGAGTGAGCGGTCGGCACGCTGCGCATATTATATCAAAGTCGATTAACATTGAAATGTTTATTCAAACAGTTAACGCCTGTTGTTAGCAACCAAACTAGCATCTCTGTATTATGGTTGGGCTACATGATCCCAATACGGATATTTATTTAAATGACGATGTTTACTTGTTTAATCGGACAGACAAAAAGACGTATTTAACTAATAAATTTTTGGTGATTTGCAGTCGTCAAAAAAAATTGTTACAACATACTATAAATTGAAAAGATAGCCCTGACCTTATATTCTTCCTGTTTTTCTCGCTTGAGCTTCCTTACCCAAATGGGCCGTTTGTTCAGCAGCTTGAAGTCGTCAACCAGCGGCTTAACATGTTGATCCAGTACCTTGAAATATTTAACAGCAATTCGGAGTCGTTTGCGCAATGATTTGAAGTATTAACTTTAGAGTTTTAACCCAAGTAACTTAGAATATTAACGTCGTGATTTAATTTATTATTAACGTCGTGATCTAGTATATTAACCCATGTTATGTATTGTATATAACATAAATCTAAGTAGTTACCTTGAACTTTAATCCAACAGGTGAGCGTCCCTTTGTGAACAGCATTCAAATCAGGTGTCTGTCGTCATAGCGTGGAAACACTAACACGTCACTTTAGTTTGTACTTAGTTTGCTTACACTATATTTATTACTTAATTATTATTAGAAGTAGTATGTAGTAGTTAATAACACAATCACATCTCATTATACGTATTTGTATAATAGTAGTTTATTAGACTGTACCGCACTATTACACGAGCACCGATCAACTTCCATCTCCTGTCCAGGTGTAACTAACGAACTTGTTCGCATCGTGCTCGGTCGTATATCGAATTGAAAGTTTATTTACAACGTTTAATGCAGTAACGGATTAAGGCATAATTTGTATATACCGAACATACTACAACCCAGTAGCTTGTTATTAACGCTGTAGTTTTGATTATTAACGTCGTGACTTAGTACCATAAATTAATAAATTGCAAAGATTTTACTTATTAATTAATTCTAGACTTACCTTTATGTCAACGGCAGCATTTTATACATACTTCCTTCAACGCGCACTTTCCTATTTATCACTTGAAATTATTAATTTCTGTTACTTTCAATTTATTCAACTTATAACTTTCACTAAATTTTATTTACGTAATAATCTTGTTTCAACTATCACAGTCGGCGCGTCAATTATGGAATGAATGCCTTTTATCTGCTTCGGTTAGTTGTATAGACAAATTCCTTCCCGAATGTTGCACGTGTGCTCATTGGTTGACAACCCACTGTCGGTTGTTTGTCCATGGAAAAGGCGTTTCTGTTTGTCTGCAAGGTGTTATATCTGCAACCTGTTGGGGTTTATTATATATTGCATTTTATATACGTTCAAATTTGCACGTACTTAGAAACTTTGTAATGGGCTTCATTAACAAAGTTATTTTATGTATGTTTCAAACTACACGTATTCGGAATTTTAATATCCATACTTTAATTACATATGTTTGTTTTATTAAGTATAGCAATTTATATACGTTTCAAACCGCACGTACTACATCGCTTCAATATCTATACTTTATTTACATGCTCTTATTGACTTCTTTACGCTTTTGTAAAGAAATTTTATTTCATGTTTATTTTTCTTCAAATATGTTGAATTTTTAATTTGATTTTAAGCTTAAAATTGTTTTAAATGTTCTAAAAATGATTGGATTGCTTCCGCAATTATTTATTTTAATGAATGTGGTGAAATTATTACTAAATGAGCTTCCTTTGATTAATTGTGGCTTATTGATTTTATACAGGGTAATTTGTGATTTGTATTTGTTTTTGTTTTTTGCATAATGAATGAATTATGTACATTTTATGATTTAAATGTTTGGTTTTTGTGATTTTTATGATATTTACATGAAGTATTCTTCCCTCGTGACCTTATATGACCTTAAATAACCTTATTATTATAGCATATATATATATATATATATATATATATATATATATATATATATAGTGTGTCCCCAGATAAGTCGTCACTTGCAAACTTCCTTATTTTGCATTTTAGGAAGAAAGTCATCTTACATAAAAATTTTTGCTTCATCTAGCAAGTCCACGGCCACTACCAAAATTTAAAAATAACGTACAGGGTGGTTACAATTTATTCCACAATTTTTACAATACATAAATCAGAGATACCTTATTCTATTCGTCCTTATTTTTTTCGATGGAACTGTAAATAAGAATACATATATAGAAATGTTGGAAATTTTTTTTTTCTTGTTCTACATGAGATAAACTTGCAGAAGAGACAGGCGCTTCATTTTCAACAAGACGGTTGTCCTGCTCCTACAGCAATTCGAGTTTAGTAGAGGTTAAATAGACATTTTCATAATAAATGGATTGGACAGTTCGATACTATTAGATGACCTCTTCGATCTCCAAACATTATTTCATTAGATTTTTATGGGGATATCTTACTCAGAAAGTTTATGAGTATGATTTGCAGAATGATGAAAACATTTTAAGACAGAAAATTTCAGAAGCTGTAGCAGGCACGAATGAAGATACCATTCACCTAGAGTTCGAAAAGTTTAAAGCGGCAACATATAGAACAAGTTTTCTTTGTTGCTGTATATTGTAAAGATTGTTTGTAATAAATTGTAAGCACCATGTATGTTATTTCAAAATTTTGGTAGTGGCTGTGGACTTAGTAGATAAAGCAAAACTTTTTATGAAAAACGACTTTTCTAGACGTCGCTAAATTAGTGCTGTGATACAGATACAGCAAATTGTAAAATTTGAAACTGTTGACTTTTCTTTGCCTGACTAACTCAACAGAAATAAAGGAATTTACAAAATGAAATCTAACAACAGCAATATCAAAAAGCATCCTACAGTCTTAAATATTTTCTCTCATACAAAAGAATATAGAACATTTACAACATAGTTGCTTTCAAACATACAATTTATTCGTAACAAATTACTATTTACTTAATTATCAAAATGTTGCTCACCTTATCTAGGTTAAAATTTACAGAACTCAAATTTCTTCTCTTGTGGATAGTATATCTGGCTTTGATTCCCACGTTTGTAAGGTTTGTTTTGGCAAAAAAAAATCCTTGACAGATAATCAATTTAAAAAATCAGTGTTTCGAACCTTGACCACAAACTTTCCTGATAAACACCCTTACAAAAAAATATTATGTTTAAGACTTATTCCACCTTATATTAAAATGGCAAAAATCAGTTATAAACAAAAAATTCTAAAAGTTTATACCTATGGTTATATGTTAAAAGAGCGCTCATTCAAATCTTCCTTCCTGTTTTATTTTAAATTGACGTCAAAATCAGCTTACAAGATTTTAATATTATTTAAGTTAATTTTTAGTAGCTTTTTATATCGAAGCATTGCCTACTTTCATTGTATATTACAAAATCAAATAACTGCATTTAACAACCTTCCTATCTATGCAGGTTATGTTTAAAAATAATTTCTTGATTCACTGTTACGTAGAAATTATTAATTATGGTATGCGTACTGCATAAAACAATTTCTTATCAAGGTAACATTTTTGCGATCGAATTCATGAATGAATCTAATGTCAATTGCTTCTGGTTATATATAAAAATTATCTCCATTCTAGAACTTTCGAGTTTTTATGATATTTCATTTCAAAGACTACACATCTATTTGACACAATTTTCTGGGAATTCCTCGTTTTATTACCTCATTAGCGTGATTTATATCTTAGTGATGTGCGCGGTCTGTCCTTGTTTAATACTTAAGGTTATTGTGACGTCGATACTAATCCAGTAGTAATGCGAAAGATAATAAATAATTCTTATTGATTTTATGGGTTTTTATTGCATTTTTATGTTCTGCAGATTTCTAGAATAAATGTTTATTTGTTAATTAGGTTTTTAAGTAGTTCTAAGTAATGATGACGCATGTTTTGTTTCAATCTCAAAACTTCTAGAGAATTCTTTATTTAAAAATGAATTTATGTTATACAAAAGCCAATTTGGCTCATTAATTTAAGCTTTAATTGCTTAATCATGCAAACGATTTGCATTCTTTATGGTTGTGCTAAAAGATCTTGGTTTTTACACGGCAAACAAAACGTGCTTTTGATGCATATTTATTAAGATTAAAGCGTTAGTTTCTAACAAGATTCATATAGTTTTTACGCTAAATTATGCAACCGAAATATATTTTTATGATAATTAATAAATGAAAATAAATGGCTTTGTATTTATGCTTGAAATTGATTGTTTTCATAAGGTATAAAGTTTGTAGTTAATACATTTTCACATTATTTCTTAACGATTAATTATTTTTACACATACGGCTTACATAGCTGTATTATTAATATATAATTGGGAGTTTTTAAATATACGGGAAATGTGTTTTGCTTTTACGGTAACGAAAACATGTTTTTTATACACAAAATTATTTATCTTATGCATAAAAAGTGCATTTTGTTAACAAACGAATGGTTTTGTATTTATCTTAGAATGATTATTTACAAGCACATAATTGCATTTTCGCTTTGCACTTTATTGGTGAAAAGGTACTCTTGTATTATACAGGGTGTAACCATGAATCTTAGCAAATTTCTATTTTTTCCGGATCTCTTTATATCTTGGTGGGATTTATTTGTAGAATTTGGGTTTCAATAACCTCTCGTGACCCTTTATCACGTCTATATATATATATATATATATATATATATATATATATTGCCGTGTTCTCTGGGTCAGTCTCTAGAACACTCGTGCTTTCTCCTAAAAACCATTCAAGCCCCCTTCTATTGGGCCAACATAAAATTTCCAAAATAAAAAATTTTTTATAAAAAAATTTCTTACCCTTTATTTAGAGGCTTTCAGATTTCTCTGCTCACCCTGGCTAGCTCAGCAATCAGCCTCTTCTTGAATACCTATCTTTAAGTACATACCTTTCTCTCACTCACACACCATTAAATGAAATTATCAAAATAATACAACAACCATACAGCTTTTTATTTACACATACTAACAGATAAAATATTTACCCATGAGTACAAACGGTTTGGTACAATTGTTACCAACTCAATTATTAAGTGCTTTAACGTCCTTAGCTTTTTTAAAATATATTTTAAACAAATTCTACATAATATGAGTAGATGGGCCCCACATGCAACCCTAGTGTGACTTCATACTGGTCTACTGTGAGCTCATTATAACCCAGTTTTGTAAATGCTTTTTAAACCTTGCATTATTGAAAACAAATTTACAGACCCGTTTACTCCTTACAACCACAATTTATAGCCTGAATAAACCTTTATATATCATCAAAAACCCATTTTTAAAAATCAAAATTAATTGTCCTGCACATGTACCTTTTTAAACAAGTTTTAAAACTAATAAATACGCCACCAATAAGTCAAACACACAAACACAAAAAATATCAACACAATTGTTTATGCAAAGCAGAAATTCAAAAAGTTCGTTACCTGGAGTCATCTACGTTCCTCGTCACCGCCGCAGATGGCTACTAGAAAGCATCGTCGATGTGTCCATCTCCTACGATGATGCCTGGATCTACAGATCCCCACCTTGCAAACTCCACTACCACGACTGTTCTTCTCCTCAGATTTTAGCTTTGTCTCAAAAGTAACATTCCATACCAAATATTGCGTGCATACAAATTACGTTCTCAGCTTTGCTTACCCCAAATATCATCCCTTTATTTAATAGCCTTGTTGTAGTAACGGCACCTTTTATCTAAACAAGCACCAACTCGTGCAATCACTTTTATAAGTTGCGGTCCGCTAGTACAGCTTTTATAATTTCTAACAGGATGTTTAATGCAACTTTACTGAACACAAAAATTGATAACCGAAAGAGCTTTTACTACTATATGTTGTAGATCTGAACCCGTATTCAGATCTGCATGGAAAAAAAGAGAGCTTTAATATCTTCGTTCGTTTATTTATATTATTTTCCAACCCCCCTAGTGGAACCTGTTTCACATGAAAAGCTTGTTTTCGAAGCGGCTTCTTAAAATTTTGAACGTAACCGACTATAATTTCTGAAAAATTTCTCCCGTCCATCGTGCTGTTTACCTAGAATTTCGTTTCCTACCTTTACGTACGCGCACTTCTCAAAAACTGCGGGCCATCGACCAATGATAGAATTTTCCCCCGTTCAGACGCGCCACCTCTTAGCTATATATTTCCGTTCCACGCATATCTGTTGTCGCCTTTCGAACCCCTCTTAAGTTACAGAAAATCGATATTGTAGTCGTCCTTCACTTTTACCCGTGTATATCTTACGTGACTTCTATCCAACGCTTGCTTTATCTGCTTCTCTATCTGTCTTACATTATCGATCGTTTATTCCACTCCATCCTTAAGGGACTTGTTATTGTAGCACCTTGTAAACTGACCGTTGCAAACAATTTCTATGGAATTCTGTGTTAGCGTCTATTTAAAATTCTCTGAACGTGACATTTAACAAGCAGGTGTTTCTTGAAACAACCGACCGTTTATAAAATAACAATTCTTGGTTTCTTCCTTTCTAAGTATTTGTATAACGAACGTTGGCTTTTATAATGCAAACATTTGCGTTTAGAATTATTGATTTTCTATGCATGCACGCTCCCTTCTTGCTTCCTTGCGTTTGATTAAAATTATTATAATTTCTTATGCGTATCCTTGAGCTTTTTTATGTACTTTATAAATTTTTTCCCTTCTGTAATTTTAACATTCCAATTTAAATATAAAAATACCTTAATACCCGTCCGTTTTCACTGTATAAATTAATTAATTTGACGCGTAAATAATTCGCTCTTATTTCTATATACACGGTTGCTAAAATTTTATTGTCTACACCTATTTACCCTTTAAATCCACAACTATATATATATATATATATATATATATATATCTAAATATATATATATATATATATATATATATATATTGCTGTGACAACGGCCGCGTTGGTGCGCCGCTAAAAGTGTTCTGTAATATAGATACAGCAAATTGTAAAATTTGAAATTGTTGACTTACTTTCCTTTCTAACTTTTTTTTGCTTGGCTAGCTTAACGGAAATAATGAAATTTATAAAATGAAATCAAACACAGCAATATCACAAAGCATATATAGAGTCTAAAATATTTTTCTTCATACAAAAGAATATAAAACATTTACAGCATAATCTTTTTTAAGCATATAATTATTCCTAACAAGTACTTAATTATCAGAAATGTTCCTCACTTAAAGTTGCTTACAATTGAAGCATTTTTATTTCATTAATGTAATTATCCATTTCGAATGGACCTGCACCTTGTCGAAGTTGTAGATTACTAGAACAGGTGAAATAGCTTGCGTGTTCTAATGAGCTAAAGAGCAAAACTTTTTGTTTGGCTAAAAAGAAACTCATTCCTTCGGTGGTACACTAGGAAAAAGGTTTACGACATCAAAAGATACAATTTGGTAAGTCTCTGATAAATTTAATGATGAAATTTTGATATTTGATCCTGTGAATTTTTAATCAAATATTTAGGATTGAAATTTAGGTAATTATGAAAACATTTGTTTAATGATTTAGCTAATTTGTTGCATGGAGTTTGTACATAGAATATGACTGGTCGTATATGTACGTTTCCTTTGTGTATTTTTATTAGACCATATAGTATTGGTGTTATTGGGTTCATTTCTAAGAGGTTTCTGAAGTTAATGTTAAGGGTTTCTAAAACATTACGTGAATTATAGATCAATTTTCTAACTGTAGTAATGAATTTATGAGTGGGATCTATACAGTAAAATCAGAGTTTTTTTAATAAAATCATTGACCTTGGTTACACAATTTGATTTATCTAGAATTACTGTGCAATTACCTCTATCTGCCCTGATGCAAATCAGATCCGAATCAGGTTTGTTAAATCTTTTGATGAGATTTTTGATATTGTTTTCTTTATGAGAGGTTACTTTGTTATTTGGTTGCTTACTGAATTTGTGTAAAGCGGGAAATAATTCTACTTTTAAGACTTCGATGTGTTGTGATTTTAAGGATGATAGTATAGAGTCTGTGGTTACAGCCAAGTCTGAGAAAATAATTTTTTTGGATTTGTTGTCATGAGGTTTAAATTTTAGGTCCTTCCTTAGAATATTAAATTCCCTATTGGAAAAAGATTGTTTATTCAAGTTCAATACTTTTGGGTGAAATTTATGAGGAATATTTATGTGTACATGATTGTACAGATCTAACTTGTTCCGAGGCTAAATTATGTAGTTTTTTATTTAAACGTTTAAACTAATTCATACTGTAATTCTATACAATGTTTTTGATGCGGTGTAAAATAATATCCCACTCAAAAGAACGAATGATACTGGTGATGAATAAATGTAGACGATACAATTGATAGTTGACATCAGACAGTATACCATAGTCTTTTCTAATTTCATTCTTGTTATAGGATAATTTGGCATTATAAATGGCTTTTGAAGAACTAGCGTTATTGGTTATGGAGTGTATTTGTACGTATTTTGGAATTAGTTGTCTTCTAATCCATGATGAGTTAAACCATATAGATAGTTTTGTGCGCTTCACTTTATGAATAATTTTTTGAAACTTCTTAGTGTCTGTGCTTGACCGGCATGGAATTTCATAATCAAAAATCAATAATGTTTTAAGAAACCACAACATCCCACTTTTCGTTTATCATATCGACTGTTTACATATTGTAATCCATGTGTTGTGACAACAATTATAATGATACAAAATAATAATTACACAAGTTCTTGAGTGACATTTATTAAAATTTTTATTGATACTTGTTTTGCATGACAGACTTGTGATTAGTATTATAGTACCTTCCCTTTAACTTTAGGATGGCATCACAAATGGAAAAATGCTACATTGCCAATGTTATATATAGTTTTAATTCTATAGATAAAGGTTGTATCAAGTGTACATTCTTTAGGAATGCAGGCAGTGGTATGTCTGGCAACAATGACGCATTCCATAAATTAAAATAAAATGTTTTGACAGTATATTGACATACAAAACAGTAATAATTTATTTAACTTCCTCTTGATACCGTAGTTATACTTCATCTTGTATCACACAATTTAGTAGAATATAAGAAGGAGCCTGGCATATAAATTTATTGTAATATTACTAAAAACTGAGGTTCTTAAAATTTACAGTACCTCATAACTATTGATGGTTTTAAATAGGTGCAAAATATTTATAAATAATTTATTAACTTTAACAGGTATTTACATGTGTACCATATAAAATATACACAAAGTTTGAATTTTAGTCGAACTGTTGTCTTGGATACAACTTTCAAATTTAAAACTAAGCCTTTAGGATGAAAATATTAATTTAATCAATACATTTCAACATGTTTCTAGAAATGTTTTTCATGCTTCATGTAAAACAACTAAACCAAAATTAAATAATATTCAAAACTGTATTTAATTCATTAATATATTAATATAATAAATATGTATATTTATATTGTGCCATAGTTGTAGAGCAACTTATGCTTCATCATTCAACAGACAGTTGTCCTCTTCACTATCTACATTGATAATCAACGGTGGTGTATCTTCATAGTCGAATGCTACTTCCATATTCCCCCAGGTTTGTATCTTTTTTCTGTATAGCGGATTATGCTTGCCCACATATCAAGTGTTACAGTCGCAAGAGCTTTCCACCATGTAGTTAGTGACTTCTCGACTGAGGCACCACTGTATCCAACGTGATCCCCATAGTAACTTTTTGCTATACCCCAATTGTATTCTATGGGATTAAAAATGCAATGGTATGGTGGAAGTTTCAAAACTGTATGACCGTAGCATTCCAAGAACCCGTTGGTGCCTTATTGATTTGCTATGGTTGCTAGCATTGTCCAGTACGAAAGTTGTTGACTTGCTAGATTAATTAAAAACTCATATTCAAACCAATGTAAAAAGTTACCCTGATTCATTTTGCCATGGTAGTCACGCTCCATGGTTTTTGAAGCAAAATCGAGTTTGGCATAAAAAATGAATTCCTCTTTACACCCAGCGTGAAGAACTATATACCTAATAAAGAAACGCATACTTGGCAAAATCTTATATTTCTATAATTATTAGTATTATCGAGCATTACCAACGGTAAGCTTTTTAACTAGGTATGGCCACGGGCCCGGGCTTTGGCCCGGCCCGGCCCGAAGCCCGGCCCGAATATCAAGCCGGGCTTCGGGCCGGGCCGGCAAAAAATTTTTCGGGCCCAAGCCGGGCCAAGCACGTGTCGGGCCCGGGCCGGGCCGGGCCAGACTCCTCAAGCTTTTCGGGCTATTTCGGGCCGGCCCGAAGTTTATGTAACGAAATATAAAATTTAGTAAAAGACTCCATTTAATGATTTCTTTAGTTGCCTCGTAAGCAAAATTATAATTAACGCTCCTCCTAATATATCGCCTAGGTACAGTTACACACATATTGATAGGTGTGTGATAATGGAAGTAAATCGAAAACGAAAATGTTTTGATATACACCGATTTGTGAATTTCGATTTTTTTTTCGATAAATAATATTCACTTCTTTCCACTTTTTCAAGAAATTTGAAATAGAAATTGTCCGTGTTATATTTAATTAATTTGAACGAGTATTGCAAAGTATGTTAATTGAGCTGGTTTATTTTATTATACTTATTAATTAACTTAATATTGTGGCCCCGCACTGAAGAGTATTTATGAATAAATCAAAACCACTCTGTACATGTAAAAATATTTAAAACTGCACGATTACAAAAAATCAGTTTGATTATATTTAATTATTTGAATGTATCTTTTGTTGAAAAACATACCGAATACAATGCGATTAGTTTTTTATAGCTATAAATAATAGATGGCTATAGAAAATTAAAATGTAAATACTAAATACTATTCTCTGTTGCGGCTCCTACAAAGGTATAAAGAAAAATCGTAATATTATAAAGGGTATATACAAAAATAACGGAATAGAGAAAATATTATTTTAACAGAGGCGTCTCTAGCTGCTGCTATCTGCAAAGCTTAGGCCAATAATGGACATCCATAAAACTTATAATATACATTTTAGGTCGCATATTTTAAACAGCTGTAGTAGTTGGTACCGGCGGTAGTAGTTTAATTTTAGAGGTTTTTGCTCCATCAAACTTAATCCTATTACGACTTATTTTCATCAAATTTTGCGAACTAGCAAGGAATGTACCTGATTCCAGCGTGATGCGTCAAAAATTTTGGTTTTTTTTATACATCGTGGAAAACTTATTTCTATTTGACACTCTGCAGGATGTATAATTAATTGCTTGCTTGATATTTACTTGTATAGCCATTTAGAAACACTTAACTATACAGGATACCCCAACGACAAACTTTCATTAAATAAATCTCAAAACTTACAATTCCTGAAAAATTGAAACTTTGCATTTAGGGGTTACCCAATAAGGCAAATTTAGCTAAGATATTTTCAACGTTGTAAAACTTCCGGTTATATCGAAAGTAACTGTCAATTTCATTATTTTAAATGACATACTCCACATATTATTGCTTATTTGAATAGTGCGCAAGTAGATTATTATTTTGATATTAAGGTTTATAAAACTATTTTCAATTGTTTTGCTTCCAGCAGTTTTTCTCTTAAAAAGTGCACTTTGGAGGATCAGACAAATGGTATTAATAAACATTTTATTAAAACGGTTTATACGGTGTGTTTACATAACACCGTAACAAATGTTTCTCAATCTCAATAAGAACACTATCAAAGTTTTTACAACTATAACGCGAATTAAAAAACTAATAATAAGTTAGAATAAGCAATGAAATTCGTTAACAAATATTTGTACTTTGCTTGAGCTCAATTTATTAAAAAAATTATGTATAACTTTAATTTTCGCAATACCATAAACGAAAGCAAAATTAAAGAAAATTAAGCACAAACCGAAATTTTCCAAATAACTGATTATACTTTTATGCTCGTTCATGTCGTGATATAAATAAATGGGGGTTCAATTATAAAAATTATATAATTTTGCAATTCAGAATTTTTCACCTCCTAAAATTGTAAAAACTATTTTATTGTTTTTATTGAAAAACATTTCTTAAGGTGTAATGGAAACACAACCTACAATCCGTTTTGATTGAATGTTTATTAACCCGATTTTTTAGATCAATAATTCCTGGATGATAGTTATACATGCGCTTAAATCAAAGTAACCATCTGCTTAAGCATCATCCATATATGCAATAAAGTACAGGGTGTTCTATTTAAAATAATTAATATGACAGATATTTGCAAGACTTCAAAACTATTTTAGCTATAGTTTCGCCTTGTTCGGTAACTCCTACACAAAGTTTCAATTTGCCAGCAAAATTGTAGTTTTTAAAATACTTTTAATGGAAGCTCGGTGTGGGACATCCTGTATACATGTCTTTTTTCATATTAAAGAGCTAGATTCTTTGTAATTATATGTTATTGTTTTACTCAATACGTAGCTGATTTTATATATACGGTGAAAGCAGCGTTTCCGTACTTTTGAAAAACCCTGCATATATTAATATTGAACAATTTTATAGATAAGATTGTCGGCCTTTCTTTCATAATAATTAAAATTTCCAGTAAAGCATGCGACAAAAAAATATTCATAGACAACAAAGTAATGTCTACCTGATACGAGAGACTTGAACAGTCAGTTCTCTGAACGGATGCTAGCACATTCTCGAAATGTAGACCGATACACAAGCAATCTGTAAAATGGAAATTGGTGACGTTCTTTGTTTAGAATATGGGGAAACAATATTCAGTCGAATATTGAATACTTTCCTTTAAATATGTTACTATATACTAGTAGTAGTACATGAATTCTAAAATGCATTTTGTTACTTAAGGTTGAAGTTTGACGCAAACCACCTTCTATTTTGGATTGCCTGCGCAGGTGTGCATCATGTCCAAATACCTTTGGGATTCGTCGAGGTTAAAATGATACTATAAACTATAATTTATTAAAGTTGATATATTCAACTTTTGTAGAAAAGCTTAATAATAGTAAAGAAGTAATTTTATATAACTGAAAATACATATATTAACAAATGATACTTTCCATTTGGATGTTGAAAAATCTATACATCACTTAAGGTTTTAGTTACATTCCGGCCCGAATCGGCCCGGCCCGACCCGAAGCCCGGCCCGAAATTCAAGTCGGGCCTCAAGCCGGGCCGATGCGTTTTGATTCGGGCCGGGCCACCGGGCCGGGCCGGAGCAAATTATTTCGGGCCGGGCCGGGCCGCATCTAAAAGCCCGGCCCGGCCCGAATCCATCCCTATTTTTAACCCATCTAGGTCAGAATCCTGCCACGATTTTTCAATAGCGCCGTTTTTAGAAATCCAGCTTTCATCAACAAATACAAACTGTCGTAACCCCTCTGCTTTAGCTTGAACATATTGTCTTAAAAAGGTCACCAACTTTGAAACGACATTAGGCATTTCCATTAATCAATATTTTGAAATCCCATATCCTTTAAAATTGTCCATAAGGAAGTTCTACCTACTTTAAATATGTCTTATTCACAAAGGTTTTTTTGTAACGTTGTTATAGTAATGTGCTCTTCTGAAATACAAAAAATTAATCGTTTTTCAAGGTTTTTGAAAATTAATAACTGTTTTAATATATCTGGCAGGTTAAATTTTTAATTGTATTTTGTCGAAACCATGTATAGCAGTAACAGTTTTCTTGGGTGGACGTATTTTTTTGGGGCCTGTTAACACTTTATCCTTATTGGACCTAGACCCAATGCTGTTTACAGTGCCTATACTAAGATTTAATGCTGATGCAACTAGCTAAAACAAACAACTTTTATGAAACTGTTTACTTTACTTAATCTCATCTAATTTGAAATTATTCGAGTGGAATCAAACACATCTCTTACATAAGTGAATGGTTGAAGAGGCCCATTATTATCACGTTCTTTCTCAAAATAGTTCGTTAGTGAAGCTACCCTTTTTTGAGCAGGTGCATCCAACGGTTTAGGTATTGTGAAAACTCAATACATATAATATATGTATTTACAATTCAAATAATATATTTTAGTTCTGAAAAGAACTGTTTATTAAAAAATCCAAGAGCATAAACGATAAAAGCAAAAATAAACAGCAGGACAACAAAATGACACATGCGAATGACAGATGCTTGAATTTGCAAGAGACATTTGTGGTAACACCGTACAAAACTGCCAACCTTTGTTTTAAATGATAGTATTCTTCAAGCGTAAATTCTAGGTATTCATTTGCATACAGTTGCCCACACTTATTACTACATTTGAAGTCGTTCTAAAGTTAAATCGAATGGATTATATCATTATTATTTTACATTTTGTGTAGAATTGATTTGCTGATTTCTGATTGAGTTGCTGTAAAAGATTTCATTTACCCCTTCAAACATGTTTTGATAATTATTTAAATCAATGACAAGAAAATAGAGTTTTTAGAAAAATCAAAACGTATTTCCCATTTTCAGAGGCTGCTTCATTCGTTTTCTACCAAAAATTGACTCAGTTGGTCAAACTGCAATTAATCAGCAAACAGCATGATTCTTAAAATCCATTTATTAGAATGTTTAAAAATTAAAAAAGCTCTTAAAACTGTGTTTGAGTTTGTAGAGGTTTTTGAATATTAATTTTTTATATGCGGAGTATTATGTTTGAAACGTACCTGCAGCCTGAAGAATTTTGTGAATACAAGAATGGCTTGTGTGTTGTGGTTTAATCAAAGGTCTTTAGTGAGGAACCAGACTGAGATAGGTCACTGAAAGAGGGTAGCAGCTCTCTCAATATTTAGAGTGACAAAAACCGTAAGGGTCGGTATGGCATTCTCAGATATATTACTGTGATATGGAGGCAACGAAAAAGAAAGAAAGAAAGAAACCACCACATTACTTCCCAAGTACACAGCATACCAAAAATGTTTTCTAAAATGATGGCATCCTTTGAGGTAAAAGATTCTGGAGTTAGAATAGTCCACCAATTGAGTATCTGGGAGGGATTACTTTGGAGGATGTAATCAGCAAGTTTAAAAGCAGAACTGGGTATATCTTGCGAATCGGAACATCTAATATATGAAGCATAAAACAAGTAGATAAGCTAGAGAATTTTAAAATTGAAATAGGGCTAGCATTAGATGTAGTTGGCATTAGCAAAGTTCGGTGGCCAGAGGCGGAGGATGTTTGAAGCCGAGACTTTAGGGTAATTCATATCGGATCCAAAGGAGTAATCCGGGTGTGGGGATAATTATGTGTAAAAAAATAGAATATTGTGTAGAAAGCTACTTACAAAAGAATGAAAGAGCACTTCTAGTAAGATTTAGAATCTAATCTGGTAGGTACGGTAATAATACATGCTTACACGTCCACCTCTAGCTACAGTGAGTAAGAGATAGAAGCAATCTATAAAAATATCGGAAATATATTAAGATTTGTAAAAGGGCTTGAAAATTTAATCACTCGGAGAGATTTTAATGCAGTGGTAGGTGAGGGTAGGGAAGAAGAGTAGTAGATTTATTTGGTTTATGCACAGAAACAACAGCAGAAGTAGGCTGGAAGAATTTTGCAACAAAAATAATTTAACCATAACAAATACATTATTTCAACATCACGCTAGAAGACAATACACGTGGCCGATGCCAGGAGACAGAAGTAAACAACAGAATATTTTTGAAATTGAAAAGGTTAATTATTGTAACAAAAAAGAGATACCAAGTTATTATATTTTTTAGTCTTCATCCAAATTAATGTGGAGAAAAACTTAAGAGTATTAAACTTTTAAGTCAAGTAATTTTTTAAAATATCTAATGAGACATTTTTAATTTCCTTTCTTATGTACTACTTCCCAAAATGTATTGAGTGCAACCTAGAAAATATTATTTGAATATAATAATGTCTGTTTATAAAACCTCAATATCAGTAGTTTTTGTTTTTATGTATGAAGTTTACTGATACTCATTAAGTTACACAATTTAGCAATAAAGTAGGTTTATAAATTGTTACTCAACATTATATTTATTTTAGGTTGGGCGATATCACCAGAAGAACGAGATTGGAAATATAGATTATCGGTTTTTTACACAAAGCCTCAGGATTCTGGAATATTTACTTGTGGAACACCTAGAGGGATTACAAACAGTATATCATTACAAATTGTTGGTATGCTTAACTTGCTTAATATAGTTTTATTTATTTAGCTCTAACTTAGCTGTGCATTGTAGTCCGATTCAAGTTCCTGAGTCAAATATTAGTGTTAGAATAGAAGGTACAAGATTGGGCCATACTGCAACGTTTAGCTGTCCTTCTGGGTTGAAAATATCAGGAAACACCAATATCACCTGCCAAGCAACAGGTAATTATGATTATTCGGTGTAAAAGACATGAATCTACAATCGCATATACAATCCACGCTGAGGGCAATATTTTTGAGCATGTAATGACTAGCTGGGGTCAGGTCCACCGAGACACGAGTGTGGGGGCAATAGAGCTAATGTTTGTGAGACAGTGGCTTTTAAATAACCAGGAAAGGAAGTAAAAATGGTGGGTTTGAACCTCTTCTTACAAAATAAGTGTTTTAACTGAAATTATTTAGTTTTTACTAATAAAAAGAAGAAATATTAAAAGATACATTAAAATTTGCAGAACATCGGTACACAAATGCTTATAGAATTTTAACTCATTCGAAATCAGAAAAACACCTTTGAACCTGCATAAATTTAAATGACCTATAGACTAGACCAATACGGAACAAATAACCAACGAAATTTCGACAACATAAGAAACTAATAAATCAATTTAAAAACATATGAGGTTTCTTTTTTTTTAACATACAAGTTATAATAAAGCTAAATTGGTTCTTGACCTTTGAGCCGTTCCCTGCTAGAACATTAATTTCGTAGACCAAAAACAAAAAGAAAAGGAAGAACAATATTTTTTAGTAAATTTTACATTTTCACTAAAGAAACGTATTTATGGACTTTAGGTAGAATCCTCAATACAAAAAAAAGGTTTTAAGGAATTAACATTTTCCTTCATGCAATTATTAAAAATGAAACTAATATTTTAAGACATCTTTTTTAAAAAAAAAAGCAAACTTAAATTAGGGTCTCATACAAGAATAAATGTTTTTGTTATGATGTGCATATTTCATTTACAAAATTTTTAACAAGTCTGAAAGCTTCCTCATGTATTAAAGCTTTTTGCTTTTTATTAGTTTTTAATATAAAACTTGATAGATCATGTCTTCATTATGCATAAAAAATTTTAAACACTGTTGAAAACAGTTAATCAAATTATAGAATGCAATTTCAACAAGGCAGACAGTTCAATTTTCTTGCTGCTTTAAAATGTAGATTGACAGAATGTTTGAACTCGAGATAAAATTTAATAGCACCTCGTGCAGTGAAATAGAAATATTCTTATCATCTGCAGAAGCAAATCAGATTAGGCATAACAACCATTCAGCCTTGTGCTTGATTACCTGGTTTAATTGTTATCATGTACTTGTATTATTTATCGGTCTGACCATCCTGATTATTGACTAAATTTAATGATCCTGGAACCCCTACAAAGCCATAAGGCATACGTTGTACACAATCCAAATTCGAAAACATCACACCACTATACAATAACAAGATAAGAAGTTCCAAATTAAGAAAATTGAAAAGACAAATTTGAACCATTTTCAACAAAATAATTCGAGGACTTCCAATTTTTCTTATTCTTGAATAGCAGATGGGGAGAAAATAATGCCAGAGCATATCTACATACATGCACACACATTCATCCAACCACTTGTATATGCACATACACACACATACATGCATGCACTTACACATGCATGTCTGCATGCACACACACAGACACATGTATGCAGGTATGCACACACATGTGCATGAAGATATATGCACATATATGCATTTACACAATGCACATGCTTACATGCAACCCCCCTCCTACAATATGCATATCTTTGTATGCAGTATCTGCTGTGCAGACATTTGCACTAGAATTGCAACATGTATGAATTACTAGTAAGTTTGTCACATTTTTTTCTTGACTTTTAGGATGTATTTTTCAAAATAAGATTAAACGTGTATGTATATCAGTTCCTTGCTGTCATGCCTGAATCTTCTAAATACTTTCTTGTGAGTCACTTTGTGGTCTTTTCAGCTGTGTTTTAAAATATTGATTTGGTTTCCTCAACTGCAGAATGTGAGTGTAAAACCCAAAATTTTAAATAAAATTACATAATTCTTTATATTGCAACCCCCAACAAACATCACCAACTGAATGTGCATACAATCTTCTTTTATTAAATTTTCAGTGCAATTTTTTGAATAACTCAATATTATTTTAATAATACTTGAGCAATTACTTCACCTAATATGGCAAATAATCTTTTAAAATAATTTAAATTGCTCATTTACTGGATCACTCCTTGTTAATTTTTGTTTCACAATCTATGTCAATTAACATTTTTCACGCATTGCAATCCTGCATTTGAAAAATCTCACCTTACCATCAACTTTTGTTTCTCATGTTTTTGGTAATTCACATTTTTCATACAGTTTAAGTTTGTAATTGAAAAATATCGTTTTTACCATCAACTTTTAATAATTTACATTCATAAAAAGAGAATTTCTCTCACTCCTAACTTAAAATTAATGCCAAATGATTTTCTCCAACATGGATCTTCACAGTCTTTGAATCTTGAGAAGGGATGTTAAGTTTAACTGTGGCCCTATTATTGTTCATATTGTAACCTGCTTCATAATTCTTTTAACTATAGATTTTATGATATTTCGTACAAATTATAGACAACAGTTTGTCTGCAGTATTGTTAAAAACTTTCATGAGATTCTATGAGACAGTTTGCAATAGAAAGAAAACTGTTAAACACTTTCACCTATCTTATTCTTAGGTGGCATCTTCTTGAGAGGGTTGTCTTTTATATTTTGGGGTTGCCTTAAACTATTGCTGCCATCTGAGAACTAGCATTTCTAAAATAAAGTTTGAAAATTTTGATAATATACGAGGAACATATTGACACACGAGCGCTATTTATACTGTTTTCAGTAAATGAAAAAAATCATCTCAGCTAAAGATGGATTTAAATTGTTAACATTTTTGAGCGATTATTTTTAACAACTTTAGATGTGAATTAACCCAACAGCAGTGCATCAATTAACTTAATTTGACTTTTGGCGATAAAGCACAATCAAGGAATATTATTTATGGATGGTTTGCCGACTTCAATCAGTGTATTAGTTTGTTTAAGGACGAATTTTGTAAAGGTTGTCCAAAATTGGTTGTTGTTCTGGAAAACATTATGCTGTGCATGAACTGATACTGTAAGATTGGCGTGTTCGTAGCGTGATATTAAGGTATCCTTGGACATTAGTGGGACCAGCATACTTTTAATGAACATTTGGTCGTCAAAAACTATTCGTGTTGAACCCCATCTAATTTATCAATCACTTGAAAAACAGACTTGTGTCGATTGATGGAAAGAAACAATAAAAAAATACGATTGCAATGTTTCGTGATACATGACAAATTATGAATTTCTATGTGCGAACCGGAAAGTAAATAACAGTAGACTGTGTGGGTATTTAAAAATGAGCCAATCTAACAAAAGTTGCTAGTGCACGAAGCACTTTCAGGCAAATAGTCGCCTGCTTTATATAAAAACTGGACTTGTTGCAACCTTTTTTTTTTTTAGAGAAACGTAGAATGGTCAATTCTGAATGGTACACAACCATTTGTTTGCCAATAGTCTTTGAAGAAATAAGAAAAACCATGCACTTAAGATGGATCCTTCACCACGACAATGCAAGCTTTTATAATCGGCTCAAACAAGGAACCTTTGAGCACTCAAAATTTTGTTTTGATATGTCATCTACCAATATAGTATTATTTTGGCACCCAAGGACTCCTTTTTATTTTTGTATATTTAGAATAAACTGTGAGTTAATAATTTTTGAAATCTGAAGAATCAGTTAATGTGTTCAAAATGCTTATTTTGGAGATGCCTCAATCAGAGTGGAAAAAGTACTTTGAGAATTGGTTCAAACACATGCAAGTATATTGATCTTCATGAAAAATATTTTAAAAAGCAATAAAACCACTTTTTTTTATAAATAATTGTTTGATCCCAAATACCAAAATATAAAAGGTAACTCTAGTACTACATACAAATGACTGTTAAAATTATTTTACTGTTGATTATTCTGTGCGACATTTTCAGTTATTGTTTACAAAAACTAAATTGTATTTTTTAGAAAACATTTAAATTTGTTTTTAATAAAGTTTCCAAATACATCATTTAGTATTTATTTATATATAGAACATATGAAGTACAGTATTGCCCGAAATAAACAGTACTGAAATTGTAATTGTTTTGTATATTTAAAAAATACATATTATTGACACTTTATTATATGTTCTAAATGTGCACCTCCTCGTTCGAGACAGACTTCATAACGATGTTCTAAGTTTCTGGTCATGTTATTGAATAAGGGTTGTCTCAGGGCTGCGAAGAAGACTCTAACGGCATCCTTTAATTCATCGATGGTTTGTGGTGCCCGTTTGAAAACGGCATTTTTAGCCATGCCCCAAATGTATGCGTCTGGAGGTGTGAGGTCTGGAGAATGTGAAGGATAAGGGAAGTCAGTAAATCGTGATATGAATTTGCTTGGAAAATGTTCTTGAAGAAATTGACGAATTGCGGCAGCAGTATGGCAAGTTGCCCGTCCTGCTGAAAAATTGGTTTCGAAATGCCAAGTTACGTGCACGACAGAATTGACGTAGATCAGGGATAAATCGTGTTAAAATTTGTCTGTACCTCTGTTGATTAAGTGTGACTTGCCTACCATTCTCTTCGATAAAGTACGGACCAATGATTCCGTGTCCGGAAACAGCACACCAGACACTCACTTTTTCACTATGTAAAGGAACCTCTTGAACCTCATCGGGTCTGGCAAAGCTCAGAAATCGATTTGTGCGACGATTCACATAGCCTGACAAGTGAACATGTGCTTCGTCTGAAAACCAAACATTTTTCAAAAATTCAGGATTTTCATACTGTAACGCGAGAATTCTGGCGCAATATTCCACTCTACTGCGATAATCCCGAGGATGTAGTTGTTGATGTAGGCTGAATCACATACGAAAATGTACCCAGCTCCTTCAGGATTCTTTGAAAGGAAGTTCTTTTTAAATCAAGTTGTAACGCTGTCCTTGCCTGGCTGACTTTCGGATTTTCTAAGATTTGCTCAAAACACGTTCATGGTTATTGTTGTTGTTAACTGTCCTGGGACGCCCTGAGTTTCCTTTTCGTTGGCACAATACACTACCTGTATTTCTAAACTTTTCAATAACCTTCAAAATTACAGCATTACTTGGAGAACGTTTATTAAACCTTTGTGTGAATTGATCAGACACGTATAGCACACTTGCACCATTACGTCGGCCGATTCCGTATGAACGAAAATAATGCTCTACCAGAAACACTTTCTCCTCTGTACTTAACACCATTTTTAACAATTAGGCCCTACTAATTACTTGTTTGAGGTTTACTTGACAGGTCTATACTAGCTAACTTGAGTGTGACAGCGCACGCATAAAAACACCGCCAACTTAGTTTCAGTACTGTTTATTTCGGGCAATACTGTATCTTCTAAAACCCTTTTGAATTTGAATCACTTCACAACAGATTCTGAACTTTTAAAAGTTCACTATTAAATATCTGTTTTAAGAATGGAGGTGTTCTAAACCTATTTTCAGACCCATCATTATACTTTTACTTTGTAGAGCCGTTTTTAATTATTACATAGTTGAAAAGTAATATTGAGTTCAACAATATTAATAAGCTGTAAATTGAAATTCCGAGAACTCAAGCTACACATCAAATTTTAGTTAAACACATCGATACAATCTAAAAATATTGCAGAGTGGCTTCTCAAAATAAAGTTATAAATCTCCTTATTTTTTCAACAGCCTGGTTGCGAAACAATAAATGACTTAAGAAATTTCAGACATTAGTATTATGGATATTGAAAATTTTTGAGCAAAAAATAGATTTATTTCGCATAAAGAACATCTCGCATTACAGTTTTTAGAAGATTATATTTTTAAAACTTACTATACCTAAGGAAGGATTTTTTTGTGTGTTAATTTTACTTATATTAGCTGTAAAACAATAAGTAATTAAAGTTTGGCACTACATCACATGTATAGTGTAAAGACATCTTAGAATTTTAAATAAATACAATTTTTGCACACTAGTGTGAAAACAAAAATAGTAGATATGCTACCTTCGTTCTAGCACAAAATCATTCTTTTTATATGTATTTTCCATAAGGAAATTTAAGGTCCAAAAAGATCATTTTTGTGAGTTCCAAAGGTCATTCACTTCGCCTGACCCATAAATATATATTCAAGGCATATGTGATTATCACTCATGTGGCGTCTACATCCAGGTTTTATTTTTAATGACAATACCTTGTAACCTTTAATGTTGGTTTTGACGCAGGTCTATCCTCACTCGATCTGCTTCCACTTCCGGTTTTTCACCAAGGTCAAATATCCTATGCTGATTCTGAATAACACTCAAGCTTTACATCCAGTTCCAGGTCCCTACCTCCAGTTTTTCCCAAGGTCAAATATGCTATGATGATTCTGGGCCAAATGTTCAATTCCAAAACACTCTCAAGCGGTGGAATTTGTAATTAATTCCAAGGTTATCTATCTTAAAATGCATTTTAGCTCATTCAGCAATTTTATATGCACACCTTTAAGGTTGTAGGTGGCAGAAATTATGCAATACATCAAGATAATTTATTTCTGGATTGATGAGTCAGAAACAATGAAAATACATCAAAATTATTATCTATTTTCTAAAAAATCTATTTTTAGATCAGGATTATAGCAAATTCTGCAATCAATGCACTCTTGAAAATGGTATGCAGGTTTCAACCTGCAGATGTCAGTCTAATTTTAGATGCTTGAGTCACATAGGAGGGTTTTAATTCAGCACACACAACAAATTCTGTACATCAAGACAATCTATTTTTAGATTGATGAGTCAGAAATAAGACAAACACATCCATTGGTTTCAAGATAGTCTATTTTAAAATACACAAGGCACAACAAACAGTTTTTAACTCACTCGGCAGTTTTTTAAGCTCACTTTTAACATGTTGTACATCTAATTAACGCAAACACATCAAGAAAGATAAGGGATCATTGTAAGTACCAGGAATAATGCAAACACCTTAAAATTGTTTCCAATTTTCTAGGAAATTTATTTTTAGAATGAGATTATAAGGAAAATTCTCACTTAACTTAATTTTAAAGCATTTTATCCGGGTCTCAAAAAAAAAAAATAAAAAAGAAATAAAGTACATCTTCACTATCTGCTCTATAGAGTAAGAGTAACAAAAATCACGCCCACATACAAAATTAGTATGCAGGGCTGGTCCACCGGTCCTGTGAGAGCTAGGACTATGAAATTTGGTATACACATGTAGCAATGAATATACATTTGAATGTATTAAAATTTTGTTGAGATCACCCGGATCAAACTTCATAAAATTACTATTTTATTGCATGTTTACCAAGTTTCATATCAGTTTCGAGTGTTTTTTTTCAATTTCAAATACAATAATAAATAATACTGAAATATTTGTAAAAGAATTTCAAGCTTTATTAAAGGAATAAAATAGCATGCTGTGTGTCAGTCGTCTTGAAAGCTAAATCATTTGATTAAACATTCAACTTTCTTTGCCTGCTGTACATTCAAGCGTTTTGGAATAAACGTGATAATTTTTATAACACGATTAACTTAGAAGATTGTTGAGTGTGTTAAAAATTATCTTTGTGTCTTATGCATTTTAAAATAGACTATCATGCAATTAGTTGATGTGTGTGCCTTGTTTCTGACTCATCAATCTAAAATTAGATTGCCTTGATGTACAGAATTTGCTGCGTGTGCTGGATTAAACAATATCCTGTGTGACTCATGCATCTAAAGATAGTTTGATATCTGCAAGTGGAAACTTGCATATTATTTTCAAGTGTATTGATTGCACAAATTTTTTAACCTTGATCTGAAAATAGATTTCCTTGACAAAAGGATACTAATCATCAATCTAAAAATAAATTACCTTGATGTACAACCTCAAAAGTGGGCATTTAAAATTGCTGAATGGCTAAAATACGTTTTAAAATAGATAACCTTGAAATTAATTACTGCTAGAAGATGCTCTGGGCACTCTAGATAGTGTGAAGATAATATGCATTTAAAGCATCAGTCTTCACGACTGCACGATCTCTAAATTATGTTTTTAACATGATGACCTTTAGCAATTTGTATTTATGGTCTACGATTAGTTTGCTTGCGATGTGTCATCTTAATAAAATGTGTAAAATCCATTGCTTCCTGTATATAACGTTTAATGTTATTACGCTAAAGTTTTATATTGAATTATTCACAATGCAACAGACAATGTGCTTTTACAATATGTTCAAGCCCAAGGCACTTCCTAGTCGTGGAATTTGTAATTATTTTCAAGGTAATCTATTATTAAATACATACGACAGCATTATTTTTAGCCCATGCAGCAATTTCTGGTTAATCTGTTTTTAGATTACGCCCTCTTGAAGATGCTATGCAGATTTCAACTTGAAGAAATAAAATTACAAAGTTTTAAACATCCAAGGTAATCTATTTTTAGATTGATGAGTCAGAAATAATTCAAATACATCAAGATTATTTATTTTCTAGAAAATCTATTTTTAGATCAAGGTTATTTATTTTTTAGAGGAAGATTGCACATTTATTTTCACAGTAAAATAGCAAAGATTAATCACGTGCATACATGTCAAAGTACAAACTAATAAACTATATCCCTAGACTTATTAATTTAAACAAATATTTTAACACTTTTCATACCTATTATTTATAACACTTAGGCAGTCATGGCAACTAGCTTGAGGTGGAGCAGGTCCATCATTATGAGTTTTTGATTATTTCTATTATAGTGAATAAAACAAGGCAAGTGGGCGAGAATCTTTAAATTCTTGGTGTGTTCGACAGGTATGTTTTTGCAAATGTAGGAATCAGATTAACACTCTGCGGTAATTGTCATATCACCTTGACTATAAAGTGCTGCAGTGCTTTAATTACAATTTCCTTGAATGAACGTGTTAACTGACATTTTTTTCTAAATGCAGGAATATGTTCTATGTTTTACCAAAATTTATGTAGCAAGCCCATCCTTGAATCCTTTTATTCTACTGCAATATGCAATTAAGCTAATTTTTATAAATTACACTAATACAACAAGCCTGGATGTTAATTTTAGAAAACGTGCTATCAGAATTCCTAGACCACCAACTCGAAACAAAACTGTAGAATAATTCCTGGTCCACAAATGTTATTTAAATTCGCTTGATGTTATACCCGAAATTTAAACTAGCAAATGCATGAAGTTTATTGTTTATAAATTAGAATTTCTCGCAAGGATGAATGTTAATTTTCTGCTGCAGATTAATTTAATTGCTTCCTTTAAAAAAATGCTTGATTTTATTACAAAATGACTACATGTGGTGGATAAAGACTAGTAATTTTTCAAATTGAGGGATAGTTTTGTATTAAAGAGATTTCAAAGTTCTTGTGGCCATTTTATTTTCCACAGGGAAGATTCTATACCAAGATTTAATGTCTGGTTCTCATGTTACTTAAGTTGATTAATGGAACGCATTATTTCGAGTTTGAAAACTGCGTGACTCATAAAATGTTTTCCTTTTACATATTCAACTCAGTTTGTAGGGAAAATTTTCAATTCATTTAATTTGGGTAATTTGTTTAATTCTGCAACTTCCCAAATATTAAATTTAATCCATCGTATCAAGCATGTATGTAGGTTTATTGATGTTATGCTCAAAATTTGAACTAGGCAAAATGCATAAACCATTTTTATAAATTACAATTTTTCAGCTAGGCTAAATATGAACTTTCTGCTGCAGGAATAAGTACTTTTACATATTTCTGGATCAAGGTTAAATTTATTTTGCAATTATTCAAAAGACAATGAGCAATAATATTGTACACCCAGTAGGGGCTTATCAGCCATTGCAATAAATAATGGAATCTGTGTGTGGGTGAGTACATTCAGAATCCTTAGTGCAGACGTAGAGGTAAAGCAAAATAAATTTCTCACCGCTTTCAGTGTTATGTAATGCGCACAGGGATTTGCAAAGATTTAAGTTTTTCTTTGTTATTTCTATGATACCTGAATGAAAGTTAAATTGTGTGCGGTCATGAAAAGTGCCGTATTCTGTTTGTTCTTTTTTTGTTCTGTGGAATTTTAATTAGAACAGTTTGAATGGTTTTAACTAGAGATGATCGTTTGCTGTTGCATTTGATTTAGTAGATAAACATTTCCCAGGATAAATAACAAACCTTCAATCACCATTTGTGAGGAATTTCGATGAACACCCGTAAAATGGTAGGTTTTTGAACTAAACGTTTTTCAACTGCATCTATATTTATCGCAGATTTAAAAAGGAGTTTAGGCCAACATTACTTAATAATTTGTAGAAAGTTTTTAAGTTTCAGCTGAAGCATTTTATTTAAACATAGATCCCGTAATACAAGTGGCACTCTTTCTTAAAATGCATTTAAAATTTAACCTTAAAATGCATTACAGAAAATCGAACTCATTCCTTACAACATACGTCAAAAATAAGTTAGATTTGACGTGTTTAAGATTAGTAATTAATCAAGAAAATCATCTACGAAAAATTGAATAACCACATTCCCAATGACTAAATTAAATGTGTGTCCCTTTTTACCAAAGTCAATCTTGACATTTTTTTAAAGGAACAACACTATTTTCTATTATATAGCCAAATAAATTTATCTATACTTATACAATTTAATGGGCAAACATACAATAATTATTGCCCCACCCTCTATTGGTGAAAATTTTATTCAATATATATATATATATATATATATATATATATATATATATATATATATATATATATTATAGTGGTTTTAAAAGATCAAAAATAAATATAAGCGAAACAATTTCAACACACCCTGTATAAAGAAACAACCAGAAATTACGTGCGAAAATTATATTAGTTAATTCATTTTTAAGTATCAAGTATTAACGAAATTTTATAAATAATTAATGAAATTTAAATAGGTTTGCAAAGAAATTAAATGGTAGAAGCCAATGCCATTAATTTATTAATTAATTTGAATTTAATTGAACGATTATAAGTTAAAAACCTAAGAATATCAAAGATGAGACGCGTTGCTAGCGTACAAATATATCAGTAGGGTTTGAAATACGTGTAAAATCCAAATCGTAGAAGTGTTATTTAAAATGTTACGATTGAACACCTGCGTATTTTTCTAAAGGTCAAGTTCTGCTTAAATTGTGTAGATAACAAATGGTTACAGAGAACGTCGGATAAACCGTCGCTTATATTCTCGGGAAATGCCAATGAGGGGGTTATTTAACGCACGTAAAGAGTCCACGTGTGTAAACAGTGAACAAAAAAGGATATCGATTTTCAACCACTCAAGCAAGGTTAGACTGAGACGTTGAAAACGTATAAGCATGAGACTAAACGTCATTAAGTCTACGATTGGTCGATAGGTTAGTTTGACTTGACATAGACACGAGGATAGTGTAGCGTGATTTTCTTAAAAATTTATAACAAGGTACGGAAATTCGCAGATTTGAAATTGGGGTTGAGTGCAAAATTGTGAGAATGTGTTGTTGTGAGCGGGATTCGGATAACTGGGGGCCTGGAGAGGTTACAGTCGAATGACATAAATACTCTAGAGAACTAGGACTTGCTCTCTTGTCTTTTAACTGCGTGCCTTATTATTTCGATCGTCCCGAAAGCACATATGAAAGTTAAACACGAGTGGTAAGTATTAACAAATAATTTAAAGTGTATTGTTTAGTGGTAGCCTCTAAATTAAATTAAAACGCGGTTAATGTGCCGAGATTATTTTATTGAGGTATCACCTATAATTTTTAATCAACTCGTGTCGGGACATTAAGTAACGTAGATTACTGTAAAATGAAATTTGGTTACATCGAGAAGGAGGCGTTGGCGGATCAACTGAAATGGAAGTCGTCTAGTAATTGAGAGAATCGACCTGCAGACCAGATAGAAAATTACATGGCATCATCTACAGAGCGAAGATCTTCTAGAAATTTCAGGTAACGATTTAAAATTGTGATTTTTATAAACTGTAAATATTGGGGTGGCGTATGAGAGTGTTTTTCAAGGTAGTGTGAATTATTTACGTATTGAACAGAGTATGTGTAAATAACTTTATTACGGTATTCAACTAGAAATTGAAGGTGTCTAGAAAGCTTTTAAACGTTCCCTCAGAACGTGAAATTTTGTGAAGAGTACATGGCTTTGTTTTTTTTTGGTTTTAGAGTATGCAAAGTAGAAGGGCATACATTAATTGGGTTATTTGAGCTCACCATACCCCACAGTTTACTTAGAGTATTAAAATAAATAAATAAATTATAATGAAGGAATTTTAGAGAAGGTATTATTCAAGGTCCATTTACTCCGAGTACTTTTTATGTGTTTGATGACTTTAAAATTAAATACAGGACAATATAATAGAATAAAATTTACTGAAGTGTAACGGGAACAATAAAATAATAATGAATTGCATTTGTAAATAGGAATAAATAAAAGATTGTATGTTTGTTGTATTTTGTGGCTTTATTGGGAGTGTGCGTGAATGATAGGATTTATGAATGAATATAGCTATCCAAAAGGAGGTCCTAATGAGCTAGCCAGAAGCAGTTGAAGAAGGCCATTCAACCGAGGAAGAGAGGAAAAAGTGTAAGCAATATCTTTTTTGACTTATTTAAATTTTTGGAAATTTTTTTATTTTCTAATTTGAAAATTTTATATTATTTTCGAAATATTTATTTGTTGATTCAAGAGCTTGCCCGAGTTCCACGGCAATAGTGTGTGTGTGTGTGTGTGTGTGTGTGTATATGTGTGTGTGTGTGTGTGTGTGTGTGTGTGTGTGTGTGCGTGCGTGCGTGCGTGCGTGCGTGCGTGCGTGCGCGCGTGCGTGCGTGCGTGCGTGCGTGCGTGCGTGCGTGCGTGCGTGAGTGTGTGTGTGTAAAATGTTTCTTGACCTTTAAAATTTCAATTTGTATGTAAATTTCTTAGGATGTAGGTCACAATAGTAAAAATGCTTTTTAAAATTTGTAATAAACATTACGCGTTTCGGTGTATTAAACCATGATCACATGTTTAAGTCTACAATAAATATAAAAATATTAAAACTTAAATAATTTATAATAAGTTAATCTAAAAAATTTTTTAAAAGAAAATTTTACTGGTGTATAACTCACCTCCTAACATTGAAGAAATCAGTTTACAATTAATATAAAGCATAGAACACAATTTACTATGTACTTCTTTGATTAATGAATGTTAAATTGATTTATTATTTTTGTTAGAAACTAAACATATTAAACAGGCTTGCCAATACAAAGATAATATGGAAAACATACATGTTTTATCTAGGCAGATAGTACAAGAACATTGATAGAATATTATTATTATAAACTGTTAATTTTTTTTTGTAACTAATTTCTAATATACAAGGTTGGTCATCTGATTTATGATTTTATAATATTGTGGTAAATATGCGTGAATTGTTCGTGATCTTTTTTATTGTTGAAACTGTTTGCATGGCGCTGTATCTGGATCATTTCTAAAATGATAAAAAACGAAACATTTTAGAAATGATCCAGATACAGCGCCATGCAAACAGCATCAACAATAAAACAGATCACTAACAATTGACGCATATTTACCACAATATTATAAAATCATAAATCTGATGACCAACCTTGTATATTAGAAATTAGTTACAAAAAAGAAAAATTAACAGTTTATAATAATAATATTCTATCAATGTTCTTGTACTATCTGCCTAGATAAAAAATGTATGTTTTCCATATTATCTTTGTATTGGCAAGCCTGTTTAATATGTTTAGTTTCTAACAAAAACAATAAATCAATTTAACATTCATTAATCAAAGAAGTACATAGTAAATTGTGTTCTATGCTTTATATTAATTGTAGACTGATTTCTTCAATGTTAGGAGGTGAGTTATACACCAGTTAAATTTTCTTTTAAAAAATTTTTTAGATTAACTTATTATAAATTATTTAAGTTTTAATATTTTTATATTTATTGTAGACTTAAACATGTGATCGTGGTTTAATACACCGAAACGCGTAATGTTTATTACAAATTTTAAAAAGCATTTTTACTATTATGACCTACATCCCAAGAAATTTACATACATATATATATATATATATATATATATATATATATTGCTGTGAATCCACCAAAATCCGGGAACTACGGTTTTCGAATCGTGCCCCACAGATTGGGCGTTATAAATGCTGTGAATCCTACAAAAAGCTATTTATTACCTTAACTGTTCCGTTGAGTTTCTTCTGTTAATCGCCTCTTTACTCTTTTCCGCCTCGGCTGCTCACCTAGTTAAAACTTTCATCCTCAATCATAAAAAAAAACAAACACATTCCTATCACAAACACCAACGTTAACTCTATTTACATCAATATTCACAATACATTAAAATTTCAAAATTAAAATTCAGCATAAATTTCAGTATCAGAAAATTTCAAGATTAAATTTATTATCATTTTAATGTGCATCCAGAATTAAAGTCCTTGTAGATGCCTACTAATTAATATAACAATATATGCAGACCTGAGTCTGAGTACAAAGGGAGCATCTCCCACCCCTTTACGTTAATTAACCAGGTTCGTCTAATTGAGCTCAAAGACATACCCAAATTTTCATCACAATCCAGAACATAAATACTAAATACCCCTTTCTACTTAAACAAGAAAATTTCACCTTAAAATTAAAATTTTGTTGTTAGTACAATTTCACTACTGTCCATTTTAAGTAAATCAATTATAAAGTTATTCAACACACACCAAAACATCAAAAATCGAACAACAAAGCATAAGTTACCTGAAGGTTAATGCACTCGTGACCCCAATGTATATCGTCCTCTGTTAAGCACACCAATCCAACTGGGTTATGTTTAGGTCCTCGTATTGCTGGTCGCCTTTAAAATTTTCTACACCACCATTCATCTAAAGTTGTTTCAGTGCTTTTCCGGAACTCATTTGTGTATATTTGAAGCTTGTTTTGTGGATCCAGACACGTTTACGAATCATTTAATTATTAACACCCCCGAAAAATAACAAAGAAATTCATACTTCTTTCACAAATATACGCCAAAACTGCCTACCTTTTTGTATTCATTTGTCGTTGCAAATTTGACTAATTGGTACAGTGATACTAGACTTTATTACCTTGTATCTTCTTTTCTAAGTGCACTAAATTACATTCATTGTAGCACGTAAAGAACAAACTGTTTTAAATCACCAAAATATACGAGCAAACTGTTTAAATTATTCTATCAAAATCGGAAAACTAAAAAGCACTGTTTAACGCATTGAATCAAATCGAAAAATCTAAGAGAGCGAAACTCATATTAACCCGGGTATATATAGTGGTTAGCCTGTCTGTCGGTTTTGTCCTCAAAACGGCCAGTTTCTAGAATTTCGTATACTATGTTCCCATCTCGACCGCCTGTGCGTCGGTTCTTATTAAATTTGCACTCGCACCAGTTAAATCTCAGAAATTTCGACACGGCTCGCAACGTCTGGGAATAACTAATTAATTTTATACAGAAATGTTATTTTTACCTCTCAAGTTTGCCTCTTATTTTCAACCAATCGCAACCCAGTGACGTTGCTCAACTCACGCCTTTTACTATATGTGTCTCTGTTTTGCGCATATTATCTGTCTCTATCTACCCTGTTCCGAGTGGTACAAATCGATATTCTTTAGTATCGGTTATTTTCAATCCACGTGGACTTGTGAAATAACCCACCTTATTAGCATTTCCCGTAAATATTAAGCAACGGTTTCTCCAACATTCTCTGTAACCATTTGTTATCTGCAAATTTTACGCAGAACATAAAACATTTAAAAATACGCAGGTGTTCAAACATAATACTTCCACGATCTGAATATTATTGGGTTTTTACTAGCTTTTATACATATTATATGTTACTAATGGTCCAATTAACTCCAATTAAAATAATACCCTTTAATTTTTAGTGACTCCTAAACAAATATTAATTATTATCTGTACATTTTGTTTATTACCGGTTACTTAAAATTGAGTTAATCAATATAAATTTTGCACGTAATTTCTATTTGTTTCTTTACTCGGAATAATTAAATTACACGTAGAGCATTTTAATACTGCTTCTTTTTATAGAAGGCGTCTTGTAAATAATTTAAATCTCTTCTTTTTAATGAAACGAATGAATTTTTATGCTTCACGGTTTTAATAACGCGTACCTTTTCCCAAAGCTTCTACACGGTGATTAAAATTATTTGATGTGATTATTTAATTTTCTACCCTGGTCTAAATATGAGTATTATATATATATATATATATATATATATATATATATATATATATATATATATGTATACTAAACACTATCAAATTACATGTTGGTGCTATCCAAAGCAGCGAATTTCCATTTTACTTCGAGAACTCTTTTCCAATGACATCTTTTTCTCTCAAGCATCCAGTTAATTATTCTTCTTGTAGGAGACTCCGTATCTTCCTCCCCTTTTTGTTGCATCTTTCCACAATCATAAGGGCATTATCTAGCTTACTCACTTCCCCAATTGTCTGTTCTGCGGTGCAGGTAGGAGCGCATAGCCTCTGTAGCATTCCAAAAAATTTTCCTGATTTACAACACAATAAAATAATTAAGCAATTTAATTATTAAACAATTTGTTACATATCAGTGTTAAATACAAAAAGAATTAAAACTAAGATTTCCTTTGAGCAACTTTTAAATTTGAAAGCGTTACCTTACTTGCGATACAGATGCCCATTATTTTTATGCATTTTATAAGATTGAATGGAATTTCCAATTACATATTTTTTCTCACTAGAAAATTATGGTTGTTTGCAAACTATGTAAATTCCTCATGAATATCAGATAGCAAATTGCACCTCCATATACCATAAACGCCTACCTTACCTGATATCACAAGGTCGAGAATTTCTTGTTAATGAGGGAAGCCCAAGGTAAAGTTGGATGGAAAACGGCTTGAGGAAAAGAAAAACTCATTAAAGATAAACGGCTAGTAGAGTGTTAGCTCTGTGGATTATGAGCTTGAGTCATGAGTTGACAAATGATCAAAAATATAGATAAAGAGCGCCACTGTATTTTTCAATACAACAACATACGAAGATACATGTAATTTGTATTAGGGAAATGCGGAAACCTGAAGTCTACACCGCTTATTTAGCCACAAAACCTAAATATCAACTTTGCAAAGCACTTACCAAAATGTCACTTACCAGATGTATTACAGATGTCTCTGCATATCCTGTGAACAAACAAATGCACAACAGGGACACCGTTTGTGTACTTAAAAATATTCACCAATAAATAACATATTTGCTTTTAAGTTCCAAAAATATATACACTTAGGGTACTTGTTATCATTAGACAGAGTTAATCTTTTGCTTATTAAGAACCAAGAAATTTCCTTTGAATTTTTAATAATAAAACAATTAAGCAAAAAAATTCTATTCAATTAAATTGGTTTAGCTTGTTTCAACATTAATATTTACAATAAAAATTTATATGGAAAGAAACTAATATTGTTCTCTACTTCAAAAACACGAACATCTTTAAACTCAATATTTCAACTAGTGATATATTCGAACCGAACCGAACCGAACCTTGCCCTAGGTTTGGTTCGGTTCGAAAACTTTTTAGTCCGGTTCGGTTCGAGGTTTGGTTCGAAAAAATATATTCCGGTTCGGTTCGGATCGGTTCGAAAAAAACGAACCGAACCGAACCGAACCGGTTGGACATTTTGATATTTTAAACAACTAGTGCGTTCAACTACAACAATTTAAATGTTTATTGTAGTTTTTATATTTAGTAGATGCTATTTTCAAATAAACTTAACATTAATTTGTTTTAGATTTTAGTAGTATAAATCATATTAATACTATTTTTCCAGGTTGATTTTTTAATACGTACTCTCGTTAACAAAGCGTAATTACAATTAGGTTAATAGTGAAAGCCACCTCTAAAATTTAGAATGTGTTAATAATTGATGATTTTTTACTAATGTCATTTTACCGTGAAAGAACGGTATCACACGATATTTGCGATTACTTTTATTTTAGTTTTAGTTAGTATAAAAAGAGTATCAAGACAATAAGGTGTTGCTGATTTCTTATACAGTACAAACAAACAGCTGTTTGTCAGTTTATCTTTATTATTATTTCTTTTAAAAGACAATATCAGATGGTTCTCGGAAAAAATCGTAAATCTACCTCAAATAGCGTTTACGTTTTTTATAATAAAATATAACAGTATTTATGACACGGGCATTATGTCTGCTTATTATTTGCATTATACTGTGTTATTTTATGTCGGCATTGATTAAAAAGTTTATGCCCCATGAGTCATAAACTTCAACCCTTGGTTGTGAGAGAAAGTTTGGGGTCATTCTTCTGGAGTATCGGCTACTTCTAAAGACGTTGGTGATAATGGCCACACTAAATAAACAGTAAATATTATAGTAACATGCGTTTTGTAACACCATTTGTTGAGCGATTATAAAGAAAAGGAGATTAGATGTTGCTACAAAGTCACATTTTTTAATATTAATAGAGAGCTGTTTTTCATATATAAGTTAAAAATTTTAAATGATGGATTAGTAATACATACTTAATTAAAAATTAAATTGTTTTGTTTATTCTGAAAACTTCTGTAGTCTCTAGATCGTGACCTCGGCTTGTATATGTTGCAGATGGTATTCAACACGACTTCTGTTTATTAAATAAAATAAACTTGTTTTTTAAAACCAAATTTTCGAAATCATTTCGAGTTCCTTTAATATCTAATACTAGTTATAAACAAACAACAATTTGAAATAAGGAGCATTAAACAAATCGAACTAATCTAGAATTTTTTGATCTACAAACGTGTCTCAATGATAAAATTTATTAGATATGTAACACTAATACCTATTACATTTTTTACCTATTGGCTTAAAACTCGATGACCACGTACATTAGAAAATCGTTCTAATTCTTATATGCTTATATTGATTTTTAAAATGTGCATTTGGGAGAAATTAAGATTGACATGTTTTTAGTGAAAATTAAATTTTTAAACTAAATTTTTATTTAAAAAATCGAACCTTTCAAACCGAACCGGACCGAACCTTGAGCTAGGTTCGGTTCGGTTCGAAAATTTGGCGGTCCGGTTTGAGGTTGGGTTCGAAAATAAAATGTCTGGTTCGGATCGGTTCGGTTCGAAAAATCGAACCGAACCTCGAACCGGTTCGGTTCGTGTCCATCCCTAATTTCAACATATCTTTACTGTAAGGTATTTGCTCTCTTAATAATTTAAATCTCAAATTTAAATATAGCCTTCAGTAGTACTACAGTCGACTTTACAAGTAAGAAACAAGATTATTTTACGTGATTCTAAAATGTAGCATTCAGACAAAGAATAAGCTTTAACTTTATATCTTTCAAAAATTTATCATGTCTTAAAATTAAATTGCATGACCTCAAAATAATCAAAGATATTATTAATGTAACATAAAATAGCATGTGGTAATCATATTGAATAACTAGATATTTTTGACATCAAATGTCAACAACGATGTTTTTAGTGAAGCTAAAACTGTCTGCTTGTGAAACAAATATAATAGGCAACAATGGAGCCATCTTTAAAATTTTGTAAAGTTACGAGAATAAAACGGGATGCTTCTTACAAAATGAATTTCAAAATAACTAAATCAAAGTATAATATCAACCTTTGATCATACGTAAGACATTTAAATAAATACAAATTAAATTAAGGTTAAAAATCACTCACGTGCTTGAAGTACAGTTCAATCAAAAAAAACTTGAATGTTCTTACTAGAACCAAACATCAGATGTCGACAAATCTAAGCACAGCATGAATAAACATACCATTATGCTAAATTTTACGCTGGATTTTTTAAAAATCTTCAAAACAAAATATTATCTAACCAAATAAAATCTCCGTTGTTTCATATGTCCAACAATTTTTATGTTTTCTAAATTTTAAACTAAAGCTATATTTCTGTCGTATTGCATGTTTTAATGATGGATCACTCCAATATTCTTCGCATCTGCAGGAATCAACTAACTTCACCGATGGTGGAATACAAAATAAAATAATCTTTACCAAAAGTTGTCAGGAACGACTTCATGACACGAAGGTATTCACTTATCAACTTTTCTTACAAACGCGGCACCATGCCATGTGCCTTAATTCCATGTTAACTTTTCTATATTCCGCAGAGAGCAGCTTACTTCTTCAATCTCTAATCGAAAAGTGAAGTCGAAATGACAGACAAACGATTAGTGTAGTAACTTAGACATCGAAAGGGGAAGGAGCGCATAACCTATTATACACCTTATAAACTATCTTTTGTGATCAGACAATTATAAATTATGTTTTTGTATTATCGAAACATGATATTAGATTTATAAGGAATGTGTAACTAACTTAAAAAAAATACGTTACACAGCCTCTTTCCAAGAGAAAAAATTCGAGGTACCTAAAATTTGATGAAGTAAAGTCGAAAATTTTTTTCTACCAACACTTCTACAGCATTACATTGTCAAAATATTTTTATTAAATTCTTTAAACGTACAATTAATCAGTACAAACATAACAACCGTTAAACTACGACCAACGACAAATTTAACCAAAAAAATTAAAGAATGATTCACTAAATGATATGGGGAAATATAAATGCATGGAAATGAGTGATTAGTAACTACGCATACTACACGCCTATAAAGGGACAAATTCGAGAAGTCAAAATCAGTATTAATATTTGATCAGTTAAGAATAATTAAGGGAATCCAACACTCACTAGATCCATATTATAATGGGCAAAAAAACTTCAGGTATAATAACCATACCAAAATCTTAAAAGCAAAAAGAATACCAACTATAAATCAAAACAAAAATAAACAAAAGTGATAGTATGACAAATTCACTATTAAACAAGCATTTATACACCAAATACATTTTTCAACACTATGCTACTTATTATTAACACATAGGTACACAAATTTCTAAAGTGCTTACTAAACTTACTAGATTAGACGGATTTCTAGGATACTAAAGCATGTTAACTGCTAAGTCTATTTACGAAACAAATCACTAATAATCGAGAAGCAGACAAAGTATTAACAACACCTATCTATCAATAAAATATTTTCAATCTTTGCATGAACACCTCATAATATTTTCTGCTCTACTATAAATATCATACAGAATCAAATATTTCACACAAAAATTCTACCACTTCAATAACTTAATACTAAAAAACATTACCACAAGTAAACTACACTCTGAGCCAACTGTAAAATATCTACCTGCAACTCACCCAAAACATCTCACGAGCTACCATAGCTCATCAAAAGACTCTAAACTAGAATAAGCACATCAAGCTTAATCTCAAATTACTAAACCAAAAAATTAGGCATTCATCAAATGCTCACTATATCATTAAACACATGCAATACTAAAAATTATAAGACACCACTACTACCAAAACTAAAAATCATTTTAAGCAAGTCCTGAATTTCAGCTAATTTCAAGCTCATCCCACTTACGAATCCAAAACATAAACAATAAAAAAAAATTACTACTGACATCAACTAACATCGGAAAGTACTTAATATTCTGAAACATTTTGATCATCTTCACAATCATTATCACTTATTGCTGAGTATGGCTTCAAGTCTTTGATATGCCATCGGCCTGCCTTAGAACCATCTATATTACTCAACTCATAACCCAGATTAAAAGTCTTTTTCCTAACCACACACAGAACAAACTTAGGTGGGAGTTTAGCAGCAAATTTATCGCCTGCACTAGATAAAATCTTGTTTATTCTCCATACCTTATCACCAACTTCAAAGCACACATTTCTTCTTAAATTATATTGGCGACTTGCTCGTTCATAAGCTGAATGTAAATTAGCATGTACTTCTTTAAAAATATAGAAAAGGCCTTGTCGATCAGATACATATAATGGTCGACTACCCGGAATAAATGCAATATCTTCTTTAGGCACAAATCCATCACTATAAAATCTTCCACTTACTGGGACACTACGACCAAAAAGTAAAAAATTAGGGGTATAACCTGTAGATTGATGTTTTGAGGAGTTAATTGCATACTGAATTTGTGGCAATTTTGAATCCCAAGAATCGTGCGTATCAATATATGAACGAATAGATGTACCCACAGTTTTATTAATTCTTTCCACAAAATTACACTGCTGAGAATATACCGTATTATACAATATCGTCTGAATATCATATTTATTACAGAGGGCTTTAAAAATTCTACCTGACAATTGAGGTCCATTGTCACATATAACTAATTGTGGAACGCCAAATATTAGAAAAACTTTTTCTTCCATAAAACGTTGTATATTGTGTGCTTTTGCACTACGTAGGGGATGTAACAAAGTGCACTTAGAGAACCAGTCACCTACTACTAATAACCATTTATTTCCAAGTTTTGAACGTGGAAACGGATCCATCAAATCTAATGCTATTGTCTGAAAAGGAAACTTTACTTCTTTCTTTTTGCCCTTTAAACCAAGAGGACCAACATTCGATGACTTTTGTGCACCACCCGTTAAACACTTTTTACAAAATCTGAGTATATCTAAATTTATTTTAGACCAATAATAATGTTCTTGTAATCTATAATTAGTTTTTGTGAAACCAAAATGTTTTGCAACAGAAGGAACATGACAAGAACGAATAATTTCCTCTCGCTAAGCTATTGGTACTAAATATTTCCACTCACTTAGATTTGAAGCTAAGGGTAGGTTGGAGGGGGGAAATTTAAGTACAAAATTATTCTCTACTTTCCTTTGAGGGTAATTTTCTAGAGAAGACAAAATTTTTCCTTAAAGGAACGTACTGAAAATCTAATTTTTCTAAATTAACTTCAATTAATTTAACAACAGGATTTTCCTGAGGGGTTGCACGACTAAGACAATCGGGCACAACATTAAATTTACCTTTTCTATGAATTAAGTCAAAGGTATGTTGCTTCAAACGTACAGCCCACCTGGCTAGTTTATCTTTTCTTTGAAATTCGCAGACAATGATAATTTTAGACGTAATAAATTTATAGATTAGATTACTTTTAACCTACCATTGAAGATAGCAATAAATCAATGTTCTGGTACACTCTTACACTACTCATAATCAAACTGTCAAGACAAACAAAAATGCTTCACAACGCATAAACTTGCTAGAATGACAAACTCCTCTACGAGCCTCACTTAGACTAATAAACAAAAAAAATTACATCATGACTAACCTCAAATAATGATGCTAAAACTGCTAGAGCGACAAACTTATCACGAGTCTCGTTTAGACTTATGTATTGCTGAGCGACCAACTCTTCATGAGTCTCGTCTAGACTAACATACTGCTAAGCGACCAACCACGACGACAAGTCTCGTTTACACTAAATAGAACTTAACATGCTGCGTTGCAATGCGGATATAAATCAAAAAAATTGCTATCAAAACAAAAACGTGCCTATGCACAAGAGCAATCCTCAAACGATATACCAACAGTAAAAACTAGTGTACCAAATTATTAAAGCATCATTTATTATATCAAGAAATTAATCAAACAACTATTATAACTAATAGGAATGGAAAACGAACCCAAATCTTTATTTAATTTTTCATGAAGATCTGCTTCCACTACAAGAATTGTAGCCAAGCTTTCATTTTTAAATATCACCACTTCCTCAAAATTTTCTTTAGGGAGCCTTAAACGTTTAATTCTACCTGTAATATGTATTTTACCTTGACGGTATCCTTTTAAAAATAGAATCGGCGGGATCATCAATAAATTCTAACAAAACATTTTTTACTGACTTTATGCTAGACTCAATTTCTTCTCTTTCTGTATCAAAATCCACCTTATAACCCGAAAGATCAATTAAACACCTTGGCTTGTCAGTTTCCTTTGCCAACAACCTAGCTAAAATTTTTCTTTTATCTGAAACTGGTCTTGAATTTTCAATGCCTTTAATGTTCAATTCATATTCTAATTCATTTTTAAGTAAATGAACGATGCTGTACATTTCTGCCATAATTGAATATTTATATGTCACTAAAATATCCTAACAATTTTGAGAACCCACATCAAACTGTAAGTGTGACAAGAATGAAACTATAAAATCACATTAGTAAGGTCGATTCAAGCCTCACTCTCTGAGTGCAAGTGTAATGAATCTAAGTGCAAATAATCTGACCCCACGTTCTGGGCGCAAGTGCAAACTATATAAATCCCTTGTGAATATCAGATAGCAAATTGTACCTCCATATACGATAAACGCCTACTTTACCTGATATAACAAGGTCGAGATTTTCTTGTTAATGAAGGAAGCCCAAGGTAAAGTTGGATGGAAAACGGCTTGAGGAAAAGAAAAACTCATTAAAGATAAACGGCTAGTAGAGTGTTAGCTCTGAGTGGATCATGAGCTTGGGTCATGGGTTGACAAAAGACCAAAAATATAGATAAAGAGCGCCACCGTATTTTTCAATACAACAACATACGAAGATACATGTAATTTGTATTAGGGAAATGCGGAAACCTAAAATCTACACCGCTTATGTACGAGCATCTCGCGGCAGTAATGACATGGCTGCAATGACAGTTTAGGTTACTGTTAGAAATAGATATTATTATTAAAAAAAACAAATTAGATATTATTATTAAAAAACACAACACAAGTCACTTAACACGCATATCAGAACAGTTTGCAATAGTTTTAGAACAACGGTTCTGATATGCGTGTTAAGTTGATTTGTGTTTTTTTAATAATAATATCTATTTCTAACAGTAACCTAACCTATCATTGCAGCCATGCCATTACTGCCGCGAGACGCTCGTCGCTTATGTAACCACAAAACCTAAATATCAACATTGCAAAGCCTTACCAAAATGTCACTTACCAGATGTATTACAGATGTCTCTGCATATCCTGTGAACAAACAAATGCACAACAGGGACACCGTTTGTGTCCTTAAAAATATTCACCAATAAATAACATATTTGCTTTTAAGTTCCAAAAATATATACACTTAGGGTACTTGTTATCATTAGACAGAGTTAATCTTTTGCTTATTAAGAACCAAGAAATTTCCTTTGAATTTTTAATAATAAAAGAATTAAGCAAAAAAAAATCTATTTAATTAAATTGGTTTAGCTTGTTTCAACATTAATATTTAAAATAAAAATTTACATGGAAAGAAACTAATATTGCTCTACTTTCAAAAACACGAACATCTTTAAACTCAATATTTCAACATATCTTTACTGTAAGGTATTTGCTCTCTTAATAATTTAAATCTCAAATTTAAATATAGCTTTCAGTAGTACTACAGTCGACTTTACAAGTGAGAAACAAGATTATTTTACGTGATTCTAAAATGTAGCATTCAGAAAAAGAATAAGCTTTAACTTTATATCTTTCAAAAATTTATCATGTCTTAAAATTAAATTGCATAATCTCAAAATAATCAAAGATATTATTAATGTAACATAGAATAGCATGTGGTAACCATATTGAATAACTAGATATTTTTGACATCAAATGTCAACAACGATGTTTTTAGTAAAGCTAAAACTGTCAGCTTGTGGAACAAATATAATAGGCAACAATGGAGCCATCTTTAAAATTTTGTAAAGTTACGAGAATAAAACGGGATGCTTCTTACAAAATGAATTTCAAAATAACTAAATCAAAGTAGAATATCAACCTTTGATCATACGTAAGACATTTAAATAAATACAAATTAAATTAAGGTTAAAAATCACTCACGTGCTTGAAGTACAGTTCAATCAAAAAAAACTTGAATGTTCTTACCAGAACCAAACAACATCAGATGTCGACAAATCTAAGCACAACATGAATAACATTCCATTATGCTAAATTTTACGCTAGAATTTTCAAAAACCTTCAGAACAAAATATTATCTAACCAAATAAAATCTCCATTGTTCTATATGTCCAACAACTTTCATGTTTTCTAAATTTTAAACTAAAGCTTTATTTCTGTCGTATTGCATGTTTTAATGATGGATCACTCCAATATTCTTCGCATCTGCAGGAATCAACTGACTTCACCGATGGTGGAATACAAAATAAAATAATCTTCACCAAAAGGTGTCAGGAACGACTTCATGACACGAAGGTATTCGTTTATCAATTTTTCTTACGAACGCGGCACCATGCCATGTGCCTTAATTCCATGTTAACTTTTCTATATTCCGCAGAGAGCAGCTTACTTCTTCAAGCTCTAATTGAAAAGTAAAGTCGAAATGACAGACAAATTTACAAATAAATAAAAAGAAAACTAAAAGTGATGATTTTTTTCTTGATAAAGAAAAAGTTACATTTGAAAGTGCTACCTAATATTAGTTGCTGGATATCCATTTTTTTCTAGACATTTTATGCATTCGTATAGAGTTTTCCTTTAAACAATTAAAAAAGATAAATTTGAAATAAAAGCATTTATAAAAGTAACTTACTCAATTTGTCAGGTGTAACTAACTTTAACGTTTCTTCAGGAAATGTCGCAGCATCTCTGCTGGGTTAATTAAAGAATTTGATAAAATCTTTATTCCTTTATTACCTTTAGAGTTCATTTTTTACTATCAGAGTCAATAGGTGTTCGTGAACTTGTATACAAATGAATGATGCTTATTAAAGTTCTCATCAATATATATATATATATATATATATATATATATTTCTGTGTAATTTGTAGGTTAGAATTGATTATATAAGTCATTTGACAATTTAGGATAAGCCGCCGCATGTTAGTACAACTTAGTATTTGGTTAAAAATTTTAAGGCAGTTAAAATATTAGTTGCATTATTTAAGCGTGTGTAAATATTCCTGATGTATAGTTTAGCATAATTTAGTAAAAACTTTAACTGTGGTATAACGTTTCAAAGTATAAGAATTCTGGAGGGAGATATTTTCTAGGTATTAACTATGGCAAATGTAACATACTGTTTTAATACGCTCTAATAGTTCTATTATTTCTAAAAATAGTTATTTTCTAGTTTAATTTTAGCATTCTAATTATTAGAATGAAGGTCTTGTAGCATAAATATGTCTGCAATTGTAAGCAGCTGCAAGATCACCCAAGAGCGTCCTAGCGAAGTTCCAGGAAGACATAATCCAAGAGTTAATTAATTTTTCTAAAGGCACTTTACTTCAAAGGCACTAAATATGTCAGATTAGTTGCTATCTATGATTAGATGTCAATCATGTTTTAGGACCCTATTTATGTCTGGGTGGTCGGAAGGAATTTTTCAATTAGCGGAGTACTCAACTAAAAATTAGTTCTGAGATCTACTTGTGTGGCTATCTTAGTGCATTGGCAGTTTAATTAATCTTAAAGATTTACGACCGGCGTATCCTAAGCCGAGTATGAGAGCCAAGAAAGGGGTTATTTTTCAATTAACTTAAATGTATATAAGGATGCCAGCCGGTGGGAATCGGGGTTGTTTATTTCCAGACGCGTTAGAGGTTAAAGCTGGTTGTTTATTTCTAGACTGAGTGAAGTGTTTTATTTCTCTGAAGTCAAGTGCGTGCCGTTATGTTCTAAGTTAATTATTTCTCTGAGTAAGTAAATAGTATATGTGGTATTACCATGAACTCAAGGCTGTGTTATGCAGCATAAGTCAGTTATTTGTTTAAATACAGTATTTGTCGACTTCCATAAAATACAACTCCAGGTTAAAGCTCAGTTCAAGTAAATTGATCCGTTAGATTATTGTTTTGGGAGACCGCATCGTTTTAGAAGGGTCTACTATTATATTGTGTTTCGACGGTGTCAGAGGCCGTTAATCACTAAGCCACGAGACTACCTCAGTATGCAAGCTCAGGTCAGGAGTCACGTTACTGTAGTATTTGACCCTTGAAAAGGTCGTATTTTTCCTGGTGTTGATGACCCCGTGGTTAAAGGAGGGTCGTCGCCATAAGCAAGTTAAGTAGACTACGGTAGAATTAATTAATTATTGTATTGGGGTGGTTTCACCCAGAACTGTTATTAATATTCATAAAATAAGGATCTTAGTTTAGTTTAGTTAAGCTGTGTTTGTGCTAGTCGGAGACTTTAAAAGATTAGCCCCTGTGAAGTGATTATTTTCTGTCCTGCAATCTTGGTTCATCGCCCACGAACAAAGTGCGACGAGAGCTATTACTGCGATTGGTCCATGGGCCGTTTAATTCCCATGGTGGCGCTCTATTGTAAATAATGTTATTTACTGTATATTTTTGTTATGCATATGTAATTAGTTGAAGTTTTAGTTAGTAGCCCATTTAATAAAACAATCGGAATTTCGTCTCAGTGTGTTTGTTTAATGAACCTCCCCTCTCACCGACTGCTGCAGCTTGCGAGGCAACGTCCCGAAACTTGAGGGTACGATAGTGCTAGAGGTCCTGCCATTTATTATTTATTGTTAATTGGATACCCTCACGCGGTAGGTAAATGTTTTAATTACACTGGCGCATTAACGTGGTTAAAATCTTAAATATGGTAAACAACACACGGACGAAGTTTTAGATTGTTTTATTTCTATATTACTATTTAGTGTTAGGCAGAATTATAGTTTAATATTAGTGATTTAGGAACAGGTTTCGCTATTGTTGACATTTACCTTTTATTTAATAATGTATGTAGTGGAAGCTTTAAGAAGCGACGAGCTTAGTCATGAGCTTTTAATTAGGAACGTTGAACCAACAAAGTTAAGTGTGTTAGAAAAGCGAAAATTATTGCGTACAAAACTCATTGTTGAGAAAGTCGACAGTAATGTTTCTTCTGAGTATGAAGAAATTGAAATCGTTCAAAAGGACGAAATTGAATTATTGAAACTTAAGATTTTTGAATTAGAAAACATTTTAAATTCTTTTACCATTCTTCCTAAAAGGAAAGACTATATTAAACTTAACACGAGATTAATTCATGTAACAAAGAGACTAAATTATGTCAATTTCGATAGTGAATTTTTAGAGGTACACAAAGAACTGCATTCTAAGTGCATTAGAGCTTTTGAGATTTTAGAACAGGTAAACGGGGAAAATGAGATTAATGATAACCCTTCTTATTGTTCGGCTAGGGATAATAAAGATCCTACAATAACACCAACAGCAGAGGTTTCATGCCCTGGAGCATCAACGGTTTCTTCCATTAATACCCCATCGGTTTCGATTTCTAGTAATGATTTAGGTACTCTAATTAAGTCCTTGAATAAAACAACGACTTCAGTCCCGATCCACAAGTGGGGATTACAATTTTCGGGTGAGTCTGATTCTATATCGGTTTTAGATTTTATTCAACGCGTCAAGGAACTGCAAGTTGCAAGAAAAGTTTCGTCAGATAACCTTTTCGAAGGGGCTATTGATCTTTTCACCAGTTAAGCATTGGATTGGTATAGAGCAACGCGATGTACAGTAAATTCATGGGAACAATTAATTTCTAAATTAAAACAAGATTTTCTTTCAGCCGATTATGCAGAGAATCTTTTAATGTTAATTAAATCTAGACGGCAAGGCGCCGAGGAATCACCTACCATTTATATTTCAAAGATGGTAAATTTATTTTCTCAATTAGAAGATTCCATTCCAGTCCGGGAACAAATAAAATTATTAAAAGAAATTTACAGACTTTTATGCCACGCAACTGGCGTTAGTTGAAGTGACTGACATTTCCCATTTGATTTCTCGTTGTAAGGTTTTAGAAGACATTAAGCCTCCAAATTTTATTAAACAGGAACAGTCTGATTCTGCCAACGTACCAGTTATCTTAGAACGCCAAGTTCGACAGAGTTCATTTTCTAATAATAATTTACCATGGTCCGGCGTGTCGAATTATTTTAAAAACACAGCAAAATTTTTGACTATTTGTTTCAAATGTAAAAGTCGGGGTCACTCGTTTCATACTTGTCCGGAGAAACGCGGAATATTTTGTTATTCTTGTGGGCAGCGGGAAGTTACGTCCACAAATTGTCCAAACTGCTCAAATAATTCAAAAAACTAAGGACATGAAAGCGCGTAGTCAGCCGTTGCTTTTCCTCGTTTAATAATATTGCTGCTGACAAAAAGACGTGGTCGGAGTGGTTAGTAAAAGTTAAAAATTTTTTTAAATCATCTAAGGTTTTTTCAAATTTTATAAAGTAAAGGTGATACAAGACCTTATATTAATATCGAGATATTTAAGGAAACTTATACCGCACTGTTGGATTCCGGGGCGAATACCTCTATTTTAGGCAGACATGGTCTGTGTTTATTGGATAAATATAAGTTAGAATTAATTAAAAATGTAAAAACGTCTATATTAACAACCGCAGATGGCACTTCACAATCAATTTTAGGTTCAATTAATTTGCCCTTGACTATAAACGGGGTTACTCGGTCTTTAAATGTTTTAGTTTCCGACTCAATAGAGTGTACCCTAACGTTAGGGATTGATTTTTGTCAATTATTTGAATTGAGAGTAGATTTTTCAAAAAATGAATTTTATGCTCATTCTGCGGAAACGAATAAATTAAATTTCATTAAAGTTATGGCCGATTTAAATGAAGACTAGAAATTTGAATTAAACAATGTTATTTCTTTATTTCAATCCCTGGATCGTCCTACCTTAGGCCGAACCACTAAAATTTCACATCATATTACAACGGAAGACGTTGAACCAATTAAACAAAGGTATTGCCCATTATCACCGGCGATGCTGGAACATGCTAATAAAGAAATTGATGCGATGCTTGAACAAGGCATTATTAGCCCAAGCAATAGCCCGTGGAACTCCCCCATGCTGTTAGTAAAGAAAAAAGCAAAAGGTGAATTTCGTGTATGTTTTGACGCTAAACGATTAAATTCAATTACAAAAAAAGACGCGTATCCCATTCCGTTTGTAAATGACATTCTTGATAGATTACGCAATGCGAAATTTCTCAGTTCAATCGATTTAAAAAAAGCCTTCTGGCAATTGCCCTTGAGTGACGAAAGCAAGGAAAAAACAGCCTTTACTGTCCCAAGGCGCGGATTATTTCAATATAATGTAATGCCGATGGGTTTGGTCAATGCTCTAGGCACATTACAGAGGCTCATGGACTCTATTTTAGATTTTTCATTATCTCAATCGGTATTTGTTTATTTAGATGATATAATTATTATTTCAAGTACATTTAAGGAACATATTAGAATTCTGAACGAAGTGTATGAGAAGTTGAAAGGCGCTAATTTAACTATTAACATTTCAAAATGTGAGTTTTGTAAACCAGAGTTACAATATCTGGGATATATTGTGAATAAAGATGGTCTCCGAACTGACCCAGCAAAAATTGACGCAATTGTAAATTTCCTTCAACCCAAGACAGCCACTGAAATAAAACGTTTCACCGGTATGTGCGCTTGGTATAGGCGTTTTGTTTTGGATTTTGCCACAATTATAGCACCTATCAATGATTTATTAAAGGGAAAGAGAAAATCGCAAGCGATTAAATGGACAGACGAGGCTCTTATTTCGTTTGAAAAAATTAAAGATGTTCTTACAAAGGCTCCTGTTTTAAGGAGTCCTGATTTTTCGAAAGTTTTTTCTTTACAATGTGACGCCTCAAATTACGGCGTTGGTTGTGTTTTAACTCAGGGAGAAGGAGACAAAGAACATGTAATTGCTAATGCTTCTCGCAGTTTAAATTCAGCAGAGAAAAATTATTCAGTCACAGAACGGGAACTTTTGGCGGTGTGTTTTGCTATTCAAAAATTCCGACCATATATTGAAGGAACTCATTTTAAGGTCATCACGGACCATCATCCTTTAATTTGGCTCCACAACTTAAAAGATCCTGCGGGACGTTTAGCTAGATGGAGTGTGAAACTCCAACAATTTGATTTCGAAGTTATCCACAGGAAGGGTAAATTTAATGTGGTACCAGATACATTATCCCGAGCTCCTAGTGGAGCTTATGCTATTAATTATTTAAATTTTTCTTTAGACGAGGTCGAGGATTGGTACAAAAACATGTTAAATAATATTAAGGAAAAGCCAGATCTATATCCCGATTGGAGAGTAGAAAATGATAAAATGTATAAGTTTATTCCGAGTAATTTGAATATCAAAGCCAATTTAATTGAGTGGAAATTAGTAGTGCCGAAATTATGCCGTGCACAAATTTTAAAAGAATGCCATGATGATCCAGTTTCGGCATTTGGGTGTATTTAAAACATACACAAAAATCAAAGAGCTCTATTACTGGCCCAAAATGCGGTCATATATTTCTAAATACATTAGTAAATGTGTTACGTGCTGCCAAAGCAAATCCAGCACGTTCAACCATTATGGTTTTATGGGCAAAGAGAAAAAAGTTTCATTTCCGTTTCAATGTTTGTCCATTGATTTAATGGGGCCCTTTCTGCGCTCGAAATTGGGGAATACTTACCTTTTAGTTGTTACTGACTGGTTTACAAAATTCACTTTATTGCATCCCATGCGCAGCGCTTCAACAAAACAAATTTGTAATTACCTGGAAAATTTTGTATTTTTGGTATATGGGGTACCTCAAATTTGTATGATAGATAATGGCCCTCAATTTAAAAGTAATTTATTTTCTAATCTCATGACAAATTATAAAATACCTTCGGTTTGGTTTAACGCCAGCTACCATCCTCAAGTTAATTATGTAGAACGCGTTAACAAGGTAATTGGAGCTGCCATTCGCAGTTACATTCAAGATTCTCAGAAGAATTGGGACGATAATATTCACAAAATTGCCCATGCGCTTCGTAATGCTGTTCATGAATCCACAAAATATTCCCTAACATTTTTAGCTTTTGGACGCACGGTTCCTCTGACCGGGGAATTTTATAATAAATTAAAGGATTTAAATCCCGAAGATCTGGCAATTGATACTCGTGAACAATTGGTTCAAGACCTCAATGAATTATCGCCCATCTTTAAAGAAGTTCAGAAAAACATACATTTGGCGTATGAACGTAATACGCACTCTTACAATTTAAGGCGCAGACCATTAAATTTCAAAGTAGGGGATTTAGTGTGGAAGCGCAATTTTATATTATCAGATGCTTCTGAACATTTCAATAAAAAATTAGCCCCGAAGTTCCTAGAAGCAAAGGTGATAGAAGTTTTAGGTTCTACCACTTATCGACTATCTTCCATGGACGGAAAACCGCTAGGGGGTGTTCCACGTCCAAGACCTAAAACCTCACTAATATTTTATTTTCCAATTTTTTATTTTTTCTTCCGCCAATTTTCTGAAAAGACTCAGTTGTCTTAAACATAATTGCGGTTGGATGTGTTAATTTATACATTTATTTTTTCAATTTTCTTGAAATTCCTAAGAGCAATTTCAATTTTTCGAGGGGGGCTGTGTAACATACTGTTTTAATACGCTCTAATAGTTCTATTATTTCTAAAAATTGTTATTTTCTAGTTTAATTTTAGCATTCTAATTATTAGAATGAAGGTCTTGTAGCATAAATATGTCTGCAATTGTAAGCAGCTGCAAGATCACCCAAGAGTGTCCTAGCGAAGTTCCAGGAAGACATAATCCAAGAGTTAATTAATTTTTCTAAAGGCACTTTACTTCAAAGGCACTAAATATGTCAGATTAGTTGCTATCTATGATTAGATGTCAATCATGTTCTAGGACCCTATTTATGTCTGGTTGGTCGGAAGGAATTTTTCAATTAGCGGAGTACCCAACTAAAAATTAGTTCTGAGATCTACTTGTGTGGCTATCTTAGTGCATTGGCAGTTTAATTAATCTTAAAGATTTACGACCGGCGTATCCTAAGCCGAGTATGAGAGCCAAGAAAGGGGTTATTTTTCAATTAACTTAAATGTATATAAGGATGCCAGCCGGTGGGAATCGGGGTTGTTTATTTCCAGACGCGTTAGAGGTTAAAGCTGGTTGTTTATTTCCAGACTGAGTGAAGTGTTTTATTTCTCTGAAGTCAAGTGCGTGCCGTTATGTTCTAAGTTAATTATTTCTCTGAGTAAGTAAATAGTATATGTGGTATTACCATGAACTCAAGGCTGTGTTATGCAGCATAAGTCAGTTATTTGTTTAAATACAGTATTTGTCGACTTCCATAAAATACAACTCCAGGTTAAAGCTCAGTTCAAGTAAATTGATCCGTTAGATTATTGTTTTGGGAGACCGCATCGTTTTAGAAGGGTCTACTATTATATTGTGTTTCGACGGTGTCAGAGGCCGTTAATCACTAAGCCACGAGACTACCTGAGTATGCAAGCTCAGGTCAGGAGTCACGTTACTGTAGTATTTGACCCTTAAAAAGGTCGTATTTTTCCTGGTGTTGATGACCCCGTGGTTAAAGGAGGGTCGTCGCCATAAGCAAGTTAAGTAGACTACGGTAGAATTAATTAATTATTGTATTGGGGTGGTTTCGCCCAGAACTGTTGTTAATATTCATAAAATAAGGATCTTAGTTTAGTTTAGTTAAGCTGTGTTTGTGCTAGCCGGAGACTTTAAAAGATTAGCCCCTGTGAAGTGATTATTTTCTGTCCTGCAATCTTGGTTCATCGCCCACGAACAAAGTGCGACGAGAGCTATTACCGCGATTGGTCCATGGGCCGTTTAATTCCCATGGTGGCGCCCTATTGTAAATAATGTTATTTACTGTATATTTTTGTTATGCATATGTAATTAGTTGAAGTTTTAGTTAGTAGCCCATTTAATAAAACAATCGGAATTTCGTCTCAGTGTGTTTGTTTAATGAACCCCCCCTCTCACCGACTGCTGCAGCTTGCGAGGCAACGTCCCGAAACGTGAGGGTACGATAGTGCTAGAGGTCCTGCCATTTATTATTTATTGTTAATTGGATACCCTCACGCGGTAGGTAAATATTTTAATTACACAATATGTTTACGATAAACAAGCTCCAACGGTTACAAGTTCTGAGAGGGACAAACAGATATAAAACGTTCCGAGTAGTCATTTGTTTTCAAGGATTATAGGGTAACAGTGTAGACAAGCTCATAATAATTATATTTTCTACGAATGAGGTTGACCGTTTGAGATTGGTAGGATCAATGTACAACAAGGACAGATGGTTTGTAGCATAACAATAGAGGGAGATGGAATTAACAGATGATAAAAGTTGGTTGACTGAAACGAACTATGAAGCAAGGACAGAGCAGAGCTTATAAGTACGAGTGAGAGGCAGTATGTTTGTATAAGATATCGATTTAAATATGGAAGGAGTATGGTAGGGAGGCTACAGACAAGCTGTTAAGGAGGAACAAAGAAAGATTACTAGACTATGTATTGATAAAAATAGGACGGATATAGGGTATATATTAGTTGAAAGTGGTGGTTTGATTCAAGACCTCCCGGTGGAACCTATTTCACTTAAAAAGTTTATTTTCGAAGCTGCTTCTTAAAATTTTGAACGTAACGAACACTAACTTCTCAAAAATCCCACTTCCGTCGTGCTGTTACATAGAATTTTGTTTACTACCTTAATGGACGTGCTCTTCTTGAAAACTGCTGGCTATCAACCAATGATATAATTTTCCCTCGTCACAACGCTCCACCTATCCGCTATCTATCTCCGTTCCACGCATGTTTGTTGTCTCCTTTAGAACCCTTTTTAAGTTACAGAAAATTGATATCATAGTCGTCCTTCACATTTACCCGTGTATTTCGTACGTGACTTGTATCCAACGCTTTCTTTACCTGCTTCTCTATCTGTCTTACATTATCGATCGTTTATTCCACTCACTCTTCAAGGCACTTGTTATTTAAAGCAGCTTGTCAAACCAACCGTTGCAAACAAACTTCTATAGAATTTTGTGCTAACGTTTATTTAAGTTCCCTGAACGTGACATTTAATCAACAGGTGTTCTTCGACGCAACTGACCGTTTAAAATAGCAATTCTTAGTTTAACCATTCTTAGTATTTGCATAAACGAACGTTGGCTTTTAAAATGGAAACACTTGCGTTTAAAATTATTGATTTTCTATGCACGCAAGCTCCCTTTTTGCTTCCATGCGTTTGATTGAAAATTATTATAATTACTTATGCGTATCCTTGAGTTTTTATGTACTCTAAAGCTTTCTTCCCTTCTGCAATTTTAACATTCTAATTTAAATATAGAAAATTACTTTAATACCCGTCCGTTTTCACTATATAAATTAACTAATTTGGCGCGTAAATAATTTGCTCCTATTTTCTATATACACGGTGTTTAAAATTTTATTGCCTGGATTTATTTAACCTATAATTCCACAACAATATATATATATATATATATATATATATATACACATATTGATGTTACTTGACATTCTTAGCATCATGCAACACCCTGTAGTATACCTTAGTACATCATTTACTAATCATTAGGAACATCCTCTAGTTACAATTAGAATTTTAATACTTAAAAATGTTTGCATAATGTTCTTTAAAGAAAATATGGAAAACTAAAATTTCTAGCATGACAAAACACGCTGTATACTTTAATACACCGTTTATTAATTATTATGGACACTTTTTATCTACAATAGAAATTCTATGTATCTTAAACTATTTGCATTATAAAAATGAACGTTACCAGTAAATAGTCAAACAACAAGTTGTTAAACAACAAGTTGTTAAACAGGTCTTGTATGTCGAAGTTTCCATATTTAACACAGATATAGCAATAAGGCATCCCCCCTACCTCACACACACACCACACACACACACGTATGCACACACACACATGCACACACCACATACATGCATGCATGCACGTATGCCCACCTGCCCGCACGCACCCCCCACACACCACACATACACACACACACAAACACACACACACAGACACACACACACACACACAGGAAAAACGATAAAAATCAGAAAATAGGATTTCATTCTCACAAGGTTAATATTGTTTTCTTAGAAAACCATTCATATATTTCACACTGTATGGGATTAAATGTACTTTAAACGCTGAGTAAAAAGTTCACCGAACTTATTATATTTTTAATAACAATTCTATCTATTTAAAAAGAAACTACAATGTAGAATTATAAAGTTGCTTATCAATGAATCCTAGGTAACCCCATATACAAAAACTCTAAATGCTTTCTTATCGCATCGATTAATAGATTAATATAAAATTGAGGGCTAATTACATAGTAGTAAAGAATTGCACATTTATAGAAATCACTTTATGTGCTTGGAGAAATTCTTCTTTCACGCACATGAAATATTTTCCACACATTCTCTTGAAAGAGTTTGTCGTTGTTTTCAGTGTCTTTGAACCACATAATGTTACTTTTTAAGAGAGATACAAATAGTTTCTTTGATAAACATGATACCTCCAGTTATAAGACATCCACCTGCGTCGGCATAGTTTATTACTGTTTATTAAACAATTGGTCATTGTTTTTCAGCTGAAAGCAAATGAAAGTTTTGATGTTTTATTTTCAGTATACGTGTATAATTTTACATTAACTAATAGTGTAATAAGATGTGAAAAGGTAATATTACTAAATACTTTATTCCAGTCTTCTGTATAAGACCTCTATAGATAAATATGTATAAATTGAGAATTGTGTATATATATATATATATATATATATATATATATATATATATATATATATTTAGGCGCATTCAGGCACATGATGTAATCGTGTTACAGAAATTCTCAGGTTTATTTCATAATGATTTAGTATACGATAGGTAATGAAGGTTGAATGTTTAATCAAATGGTTCAGCCTTCAAGATGCCTGACATTAACATACAGCATGCTATTTTATTTCTTTAATTGAAATTTTTTATGAATATTTCAGTTTTATTTATTATTGTATTTGAAGCTAAAAAAGAAACACTCGAAACTGACCTGAAATTTGGTAAATATGCAATAAAATAGTAATTTTACGGAGTTTAACCCAGGCAATCTCAACAAGATTATAATACATTCAAATGTATACTCATTGCTCCATGGGTGTACCAAATTTGATAATCCTGGCTCCCATAGGACCAGTAAACCAGACCTGCATACAAATTTTGTACATGGGCGTGATTTCTGTTGCTCATTCCCTATAGAGCAGATAATGAAGATATACTTTATTTCTGCCCATGTTCAAAATTGTGGTTGCATTGTGTAGGCGAAGTATGAGTTCGTGTATATTTGTCACTTGACTAACAACGTTCATAGAGCACCATCTTTTAAGTATTACAGATTTTTTTATGAGACCCGGATAAAGTGTTTTAAATTAAATGAAATGAAAATTTTCTTTACAATCTTGATCTAAAATAAATTTCCTAGAAAATGATAAATAAGTTTAAGGTGTTTGCATTATTCCTGATACTTACATTAATCTCTCATTTTTCTTAATGTGTTTGCGTTATTTATATGTACAACATGTTAAAAGTGAACTTAGGAAAATGCTGAGTGAGCTAAAAATTATCTTTTGTGCCTAATGCATTTTAAAATACACACCCTTGAAATTAATTGATCTGCTTGCCTTATTCCTGACTCATCAATCTAAAAATAGATTACCTGGTTGTACAGAATTTGCACGTGTGCTGGATTAGAAAAAATTCTCTCGATCTAAAGATAAATTTCCTAGTACATTAGAAATAATTTTAAGCTGTTTGCATTATTCCTGGTACTTACAATGATTTCTTATCTTTCTTGATGTGTTTGCGTTATTTAGATGTACAACATGCTAATAGTGGGCTCAGAAAATTGCTGAGTGAGCTAAAAATTATTCATTGTACCATATGCATTTTAAAATAGACTACATTGAAATTAATGGACGTGTTTATCTTATTTCTGACTCATCAATCTAAAAATGGATTACCTTAAAAAATATCCTGTGTGACTCATGCATCTAAAGATATATTGATATCTGCAGATTGAAACCTGCATATCATTTTCAAGAGGGCATTGATCACACGATTTCCTTTAACGTTTACCTAAAAATAGATTTCCTAGAAAATAGATCATAATCTGAATGTATTTTCATTGTTTCTGACTCATCATTCTAAAAATAAATTGCCTCGATGTATTAAATAATATCTGCCACCTACAACCTTAAAAGCGAGCATATAAAATTGATGAGTGAGGTAAAATGCATTTTAAAATAAACAATCTTGAAATTAATTACAAATTCCACTGCTACAAGCTTCGTTGGGCTTGAACTTTTAGCGCAGAATTGACATAGCATATTGATCTTGGTGAAAAGAAATAGAGACCTGAAACCAGAAGTAAGGCTTGAGTATGATCCAGAATTGGCATAGAATATTCGACCTTGGTGAAAAACAGGAAGTAGAAGTGGATTTAGTGAGGATTGAGTGAGAATCAACCTGCATCAGAACCAACATTAAAGGTAGGGTTACAGGGTATTGTTATTAAAAATATAACCTGTATGTAGTCGCAACGAAAGTGATGTATCACATGCACCTTGAATATAAGTATATGTGTCATGCAGGATGAATGACCTTTGGAACTCACAAAAATGGTATTTTTGAACCTTAAATCTCCTTATGGAAAAATACATGTAAAAATGAAAGATTTTGCACTAGGACGAAAGTAGCATATCTACTAAAAATGTATAAGGAAATGAAACTCCCGCCATTTAAAAATTTGTTATTGTAAGTTATTGCAGCAACATAGGAATCCTTCAATGGGGCTTTGTTGTTTTGCAATTTCTTATAAATTGACATTGAAAACAAGATATTATCAAGGGTATTTGTTCTATTTCTCTTGATGTACAACACTCATAAAATACTTACCTAAAATGCAACAGTTTGCTAATGCTATATTGCTATTCATTGAAATCAGCACCATAGTGGTTTACTGATATTAAAAATTGTGTGTAATTTAAAACACTGGATGTTAATTTGACATTAATACAAAAATTATTAAAATGTTTAAACGCTACTTTTTCTTTGGTACATAATTGTACCATACACAAATTGCTTAGATATACCATGCCAAATCTATAACAAATTTTTTAAATCTTTGCCCTCAAGTACTTAACCAGCCTCATTTGAGAGCAACTGTTTTTCTGAGCGTGTAGTAGGCAGAACGTTTTAAGCAGTGAGCCTTGCCTTACAAGTGCCGCTTATGGTTTAGCGAGAGAATTTCCCTGAAATCATGCCTGCTGTAGTAAAATAGGGTTGAAAATAATGACCAAGGCAATTGCAAAAACTCCGGGAAAGAATATGGCTAGCGGGGATCAGGTCCACGGAGGCACGAGGGAGGGGAGGGGGGGTTATAGAGGTAATTTTTTTGAGAAATTGTGCGTCGCCTAACCAGGAAAAATAAAAAAAAGAGCTTTAACTGAAATTATTTAGCTTTTACTAAAAAAAGAAATATTGAAAGGTACATTAAAATTTATAGAACTTTATCGGTGCATAATTCTCGTAGAACTCTATCTGATTCATAATCAGCAAAACACACCTTTGAACGTGCATAAAATTAAATGGGAAAATAGAGTGGAATACACAAAACGAAACAAACTAAACTTTCAACAATACAAGAAACTAAAATAGAATTTATACACATGTAGGTGTCTCTTTTTTTTATATAATACAAATTATACCTAAGTTAAATTAGTTCCTTACATTTGAGTCGATTCCTGTTGTAACATTAAATGCCTAAGGTAAAATTGAAGAGTGTTAAATTCGTATTTAATAATTAATTTCATAGACCAAAAGCAACAAAAATACTGAAACAATAATTTTTAATAACTTTTACATTTTCACAAAAGAAAAATATAAATGGATATTAGGTAGAATTCTCAAAACAAAGGAAAGGTGTTAAGGAATTAACATTACCATTCATGCCATTTTTAAAAAATTAAACTAATTTTTTAAACCCATTTTTTTTAAGAAAAAAGTTAAATAAGTATCTAATAAAAGAATGAATAATTTTTGTTACAGCATTACGACTTTATAAGCCTGAAAGCTTATTTAATGCATTATAGCTTTTGCATTTTAAATTTTTAATATAAAATTTATTATATCAAAAATGTTCTGTTTAAGCATAAAAATTTTAAACAACTTGTAACTTCTCCAAAAACAATTAATTAAATTACAGTATGTAATTTCAACCAAAAGAATGGTTCTAAATCACATCACAATTTGCTTATGACTTTAAAATATAGGATGTTGAAAATATTTTGAACTCAAGATAAAGTTCAGTAACATACTTTTCACAGGGGTAGGAATATATTTATCATCCACACAAGCAAACTTGATTTGGCATAACAATCCTACAGTCTTAAGCTCGAAAATCTTGTTTAGTTGTTATCGCACACCTACATGATTTATAGATTCGACCATTCTTGTCAGTTCTTTAATAAGCTTTTCAATCTCAATTAATATCAAAATTTGAACTAAAACGTCTTCCATTCATTATATGAAAGAGAACACGAAAACCAATGCACGACATAAATTTTAACATTAGCGCATCCAATAAAAATTAGATATCGTATTTCTCAGGCTATCAGAAAGAATTACAAAGAAGTTTTAAAACTTACCATTGATCGTACACATTTTGAAACTATTTCATCACACAATAGAAAAAGCCACCACGTGGCTACTAAGCATCAGCTAGGCGCGCCTTTTACCGCTAAGAATTAATGCGTTCTGATCACTTATAAGAAATTTGACTGCCCAAATTAAGTGATCATGGAACTACCTCCACAAACATAAAGCACAGCTTGCACACAATCTAAGCTCAAAACAAATTTGAATCATTTTCAATAAAATAATTCAAAGACTTGCTATTTTTAGAAATTGTAAATAAAGTTCAGACGGCAAGAAAATGGGCATGCAACAAACTGTATTTTACTTGTCAATAAATTTTAATTTTAAATTTGTTTAGGTAAATGGTCATCAGAAGTACCAACATGCGAATTAATTAGTTGTCCATTATTAAATGAAAATGGTGAACCACACTTAAAAGTAAAAATACATAATTCAGCATATAGAGGTAGTGCTACATTTGAATGTGATTGGGGTTACAAGTTAAAAGGACTGCATGAAATTAAATGTGGCATCAATGGCCAATGGCTTAGTTCATTGCCTAAATGCATACGTAAGTATCTTTTCATAATTGGTAGTTGCTGTTTTACAATGTAGCTAATCAGTACTTATATTGACACTAAACTCCTGAAATTTAAATTATAATTTAGAATATCGCTCCAACAAATTAAAATATTTTATTTTTATTTTCTCGTTCCTTTCAAATATACTGCCGTTATTTTTAGTTTCTGTATTTCTTGGGAAAAAAATTAGACGTTGTTGGTGGTCCATTTACAAAAAAAAAACTAATTACTTCTTTACAAGAGCAAATTTTTTTTTCTTTTTAAAGACTTTTCAGGAATCCATATGTGGGATAAAATTTTGACCATAGTGCAGTTGAGTAATAGGTATCTATTATCATGTTTAGTCTAATTGTCATTATTGACTGTAACATAAGTAGTTATTTAAAACCGTTTTCTCACCAAATTGCACAGATTAAAAATACATAATGCCAGTTTCAGGTTAAAGTACTGTAACGGGCTACTACTACCGCGTTTTGCTAATTTAAAACAAGTAATAACAAACGTCTTTATTACTCACTGTTCACAAGTCTAATTAACAGTATATGCCTTATTTGTAGATGTTTTCAGTCCACTTAACAATGAAGCACTATTACACTAATGAATTTACAAGCACTAATATCTTCTTAAACTAACTGCTTTACCATAGGTTCATTAACAACACTAACACAACTATTTATTTATACACTTCTATTTATTTATGTATACTACAAGCTGCATGTACATTAGACACAGCATATATCATTTATGTATAAATTCTTGAACTCCTAAAATCTCAACTACGTTTACTGTACACGATATAATTTATATTAGACATTCAAGTATAGACTGACCCCTGCATTTCTTAGCGGCCTTATATATACTCTGAGTTAAAGATATGATTCATCCTCTGGTACTTACTAGAAGCTTCCCGGTCCATGCGAGAATGAACAGTGCTGGCGGCGTTTTGTGTGTTTGATTGCTAGAAGCATTCTAGAATCCTGGAAACTATGCAGACCCTACAACGCTTGTGTGTTTGACGGGTTGCCCAATAGTAGCTCGCAACACTACCCCCTCTTTAAAACCGTTACGTCTCGTAACTGTAAATACATTTTGGCGCCAATTCCATGAATGATGACGGTATCGGCAGCTATCTCCTCTGGTGCATCCACCACGTCGTTGGAAATAACAATCAACACTCTTTTCTTGGTCTTGGTAGGCAACCGGCTGATAACAACAAACAAGGACCTGGACGTTGGTTTCCTGGAAAACTACTTCTAGCATATTTCGGACTATCCTCCAATCTAAGCGATCCAGTCCACAACCTAGCTTGGGCACCGCTAGTTTCGTTACTCCATTTTCCATCATCTGAGCTTTAAGATTCAGCAAAGCCTCCCATAGACGTCCATAACTAGGTCTCTGCCATGAAGAATTTTTGGTAACCAGATAGTAAACAAAACGATTTTTATCCTGAAGAACCAAAGCTTTTTCTACAGTTGGCTGCTGTTGTACTAATTCATCCACACATCCAAACTTTTTCTTGAAAACAACAGCTATTCCCCTTGACATTTCCAGATCTTGAGCTACGCAATGTGCAAGGGAATACTCTTCTGGTGCTCTAAACAGGTCTTGCTGTTTTTCAACAACAACGCCAAATCTCGCCTAAGCGGAACCACCATACGCCGCCATAAAACTCTCGAAATCTACATTTGGCTCATGATTAATAACTTGTCGAATGCCATTCTCTTTATTCGAGCCTTCCTGGTTGTTGCCAGCGTAGGATGTTAAACGGTCAAAGTGTACCACTTTCGGTTTACCACGGGGAGATCTTCTGATCCGGTACACTACATCATTAATCCTTTTCATCACTTCGTACGGGCCTTCCCATTGTCTTTGTAGTTTTGGCGACAACCCCCGTTTTCTTTGTGGATTATGCAACCACATCAAATCTCCAGGTTGATAACCACCTTCTTGTGCTCTCGTGTCATATTGTGATTTCATTCGATCGCTTGCTGCCTGGATATTCTTTCGGACGTTTTCGTGAATGCTATGTGATCTTTCACGAAGCTTACTAACGTAATCTTTACCTGCGATCTCTTCTCCAGGTTTAAATCCAAACTGAAGATCACATGGTAGCCGCAATTCACGTCCTAGCATTACGCAAGCGGGCGAGTATCCTGTGCTGTCATGTACCGAAGATCGGTACGCCAGTAGGAACAAATGTAAATATTGGTCCCAGTCTCGTTGATGTTCAGAGACAACTTTGGCCAGGTACTTCCCTAACGTCCTGTTCATTCTTTCAACCATTCCATCCGATTGGGGATGAAGTGGCGTGGTTCTAGTCTTCCTGATTCCAAGGTGCTTGCAGACGTTTTGAAACAACGCCGATTCGAAGTTTCGACCTTGATCGGAGTGTAGTTCCAACGGAACTCCAAAACGACAAAACAACTCCCTGACTAGTACATCTGCAACCGTCTCGGCTTCTAGGTTAGGTATAGCATATGCCTCCGGCCATTTGGTAAAATAATCCATTGCAACCAAGATGTATTTATTTCCTTTCTCTGATTCAGGAAACGGACCAGCTATATCAATGGCTACCCTCTCAAAAAGATTCCCCACGTTATACTGTCTCATTGGGGCTTTTCGTTTTGAGACCGGGCCATTTGCAGAGGCACACAATTCACATTTCCGACACCACTCCTTCACATCATCTTTGCAGTTCAGCCAATAGAATCTTTCTCTTACTCTCTCGAGAGTTCTTTTCACGTCAAAGTGCCCTCCGGAAATACCATCGTGCAAGTGCTGCAACACTTCCGGCACTCTGCTTCTCGGCACTATCACTTGAAGTCTCTCAGTGCCATATTCAAATTCCAGGCGTCGTTTCAAGATTTTATTTTCCATCATCAAGGAGTCCCACTGTGCCCAGTATGCCTTCAGGCTCCTACTTAAAATACTAATTTCTTCCCAAGCTGGTCGTTGTCCTCTATTTTTCCACTCAATAATACGTACCAATTCGGCGTCATTCTCCTGGTCTTCTCGTATTCTCTCGAGTTGCCAAGTATCATCGGTTACCGTCATTCTATGGAAGACACTTATTTTCTCTTCCATCTTGAAGCAATGATTGCAGTTTACTGGACAAGGTCTCCTTGACAAAGCGTCTGCATTCCGATGGCTAGTTCCTACCCGATGTTCTGTGTCAAAGTCATATTCCTGCAGCCGCTCTATCCACCTTGCCACTTGCCCTTCAGGATTTCGAAACTGCAGTAACCATTTCAGTGCAGCATGGTCTGTTCTCAACAGGAATTTACGGCCGTATAAGTACTTATAAAAGTGCTCTACGGATTTGACGACGGCCAACAGCTCCCTCCTTGTCACACAATAGTTCCTTTCTGGCCGTGACAAGACCTTGCTGAAATACCCAATAACTTTTTCTTGTCCGTCCTGCACTTGAGAAAGAACGCCTCCTATAGCTGTGTTACTGGCATCGGTATCCAACACAAATTTCCCCTCCATCCGTGGATAACTCAAAATTGGTGCTGTAACTAGTAGCCGTTTCAGTTGTTCAAATGCTCTGTGGCAGTCGTCATTCCAATCATATTCTTGTCCATCTTCGGTTAATTTTGTTAACGGTTTGGCAATGTTCGCAAACCCAAGTATAAAACGTCGGTAATATGTGCACAATCCTAGAAAACTGCGTAGTTGGTGTATGTCTACTGGTGTAGGCCACTCTTGTACCGTTTTTATTTTGTCAGGGTCAGCTCTTATTCCGGTCTCCGAAACGACATATCCTAGGTTTTTCACCTCTTTTCCAAATAGGTGGCACTTCTTGGGGCTTAATGTAAGGTTTGCCCCGCGTAATCTTTGTAATATCTCCTCTAGGTTCTTAAGATGTTCTTCAAAAGACCGGCCTAACACTATCACGTCGTCCAGGTACACCAGACATGTCTTCCAGGACAGTCCACGCAGTACCGACTCCATCAATCGTTCAAAAGTAGCAGGAGCATTGCATAATCCAAATGGCATGACCTTGAACTGCCATAATCCAGTTCCAATTGTAAACGCAGTCTTTTCTTTATCGTTTGGCTCCAAGCCTACCTGCCAGTATCCGCTTTTCAAGTCCAAGGTCGAAAACCATTTAGATCCGGATAGAGTATCTAAGGTGTCATCAATTCTGGGCAAAGGATAGCTGTCTTTCTTTGTCACGTTGTTAAGCCGCCGGTAGTCTACACAAAACCTTGTCGACCCGTCCTTTTTCTTGACAAGCACTACCGGGGATGCCCATGGACTATTCGATGGTTCGATCACTCCCTGTTCTTCCATATCGGTGATAATTTGCTCAGCTTTCTTACGTTTTGCCAAAGGAAGCCGCCTGGGGTGTTGTCTTATCGGTTGCGCATCTCGAGTATTGATCTTGTGTTGCACAACATTCGTCCTTCCTTTCTCACTATCATCCAGTGCAAACACACCTCGATATCGTCCGACCAGTTCTTTTACCTTGCCCAGTTGGTCGCCATTTAATCCTTGACACGAGGGTATCAACATATCCAGCAATTTTTGTGAGCAACCGTTGGTTGGTTTATTTTTCGTGTCGTCCACACAACGTTTAATATGACATACTGGAAGGCAACTTCCCACAATCATGTCTTTCTTCAGGGTCACTGTATGAGGATTAATGTTCAGCACCCTTACTGGTACCATATTTCGAGACTTTACCAGCGTTCTTCCAATCAGAAGTCCCTCCTGACCCATTCCCGATTCAGTTGCTTCCATCATGCATACTTGTCCTTCCCGGAGCGTACCATCCGGGCGTCCCATTACTATCATTTCCGCCTTCTCGGGTATTTTCATATCGCAAATCATTCGAACTTGCATCGTCTGGTTACTCCTACCTTGAAATGGAATCTCATCATCATCTATCCGAAGCACATTTTCTTTCATGTTTACATGAAACCCATATTCTCTCATGAGATCCATTCCCAAGATCACTTCTTCTGTAATTTCAGCTACCAACACTCGATGATTAATTAATTTGTCCCCAATTGTCAACATAACGGCAGTCTCTCCGTGAGTACAAATTTTCTCACCACTTGTCGTTCGAAGACACACCGATACAGGTAGCACTTTTCCACGACCAACCAAATCTGGTCTCACAATAGTTTTTGTCGCTCCTGTATCCACGAGTAATCGGACACCTCTACCATTAATTTTATTATAATTTAGGTACGCTGTGTACTTGGGAGGTTAATGTGGTGGTTTCCCGTTGCCTTCCACATCGCGGTAGTGTGTCTTAGACTGCCATACCGACCCCTATGGTCTCTGCCAATCTAAGTACCGAAAGAGCCGCTGCCCTCTTTCGGGGACCTGTCTTAGTCTGGTTCCTCACTAACGACCCTACTACTTTGGTTGGACCTGTAGTTTGGCTCTTTAGCTCATTAGAACACGCAAGTCATTTCACCTGTTCTAGTAATTTATAACTTCGGCAAGGTGCAGGTCCATTCGAAATGGACACCCTTAATAAATATAAAACTTTCGTGTGGGTGTGTGATGTTATCACTGTTTTGAATTTTTATATAAATCCGATCATTGCTCTCTGCGTTTAAATGGTACATCATCGTATTTGAGCCTTCCGAGTTTAAAATTGCTCTCGCTGTAGGAGTCTATACTACGTTTAATCCGACCACCCATCATTTAGAATTTTCAATCCTAAGGATTTCAGAAAACGGATTTCTTTGACTATAAGTATCTTGACAACTTGGCACTTTGGAGTTGTAGGCACTTTTTCATTAATTTTTTCGGAAGTACTTGTTTTGTAATTAATACTGCTGAAAAAAAGTTTCTTTACTTTATAAAGCAGACTTTAGTACTGTTTTTCACGTACAGATAGTAGAACGTAACGGTGGCAGTGTAAGGAAAAAGCACAAGTAAGCAAATTAGATTAAGAAAGATGGGGTAAGGATGGTTACAAGACATCGAAACCGTTACCGTGTCAGACCAAATAACAACAAATTCCTTTAAAAATAACCAAAGAGATGAAGTACAATATAAAATGACAGCACTTAAATCCGTTTATTGAGTGGTAAAGACAAAAGGAGTTGCAGCTTCAAAAGTGTGATTACAATTCTACCAATAGTATATATAGGGATTCGATACAGAATGGAAACTCTAACTTAATCCTTTTCTATACCAAACAATGAGACTTGATCACAAACGTCATTTATAATGTCTAGCAAAGCATTGTGAAAACTCGACGTAGGCCCTTTCAGAAATAAACAATTCAGTTGTTAATTTCAGAAATATGTACTCGGGTATTGGGTACGTTCATGCAAGAATGAAAATGTAAAAATATGGAAGTAATATATTTCTAGATTCATTACGTTTTTATAGACACAAAGCTTTTAAATATATAGCAATGCTCGTACAAGTTTATAACGAAGCATTAGACGCTATTTTATTTCCACCAAAGGTAAACAGAAAATCAATACAGCTGTTGCCATGGCAATATATCACCGCCTACCTAAATGCTATAGAATGTTTTGCAAAAGCTCCCCTATTTATGATGTTGTTTGTTGGCGTTGACCTCGGCTTGTGATTGTATATAAAACGAGCTCTTGGGTGCATTTGTGCAAGAGAGCTTTATTTACCGATACCTTGCGCAACGTAGACGTACAATAAATCAATATCAAAAGTGCCTCACTCCAACCAGACTGCGATTCTCCAATGGAAAATTCAGCACCTACAGACGGCTGGAAATAGGTTTCCCCGGGGACTAAACATAAAAACCTTTACATAAATGTTTTATATGAAAGCTTGGATATCTTGAAGTAAAACAAATAATTTGAGTAGCACATTCAAAGTAGTAAAGCTTGTCTTAAAAGCACCGAACAATTAATAATAATTGTGTAATTAGAACCTTCGTTGAATCTACGTCGCATTTTCCTCTAGGTTTATATCGCCTTGCATGTATAAAATAAACGTATTATAGGAAAAACGTTCAGCGGGTTATTCTTGACTTGTAGAAACGCCAGGAGTTACAAAAAAACTACTACCTTACAGAAAAAGCAAAATCTATGTTTAAAAATTATCTTATTGAAGGATTTGAATTGCATTTTTAAATTCAAGTATGACACGGCCAACGGAACTTTCTTACTAGTCGAGCTTTTTTAAAAACTCTTGTATATTTATACGAGTAATCCAAACTCTCATAATTACCGCAAATCAGATATTTGTAAGAGAACTCGTGCCACATAGGCAGGAGTGGTTGATTGCTTTAATATGAAGTGTTCATATTAGCAAATTTTTTTGTGAAATAAGCGCATATAGTGCACTGCTTAGTAATAATAATAACCTGCAGATAAAGAACAAACCATCTTGATACATTTTATTAAGTTTTAAATTCGATTTCTATCTTTAATCGAATAACTATAAACTATTAGCAAATCCTTGACTAAGTAAGCAGTTGAAATGTGTTTAAGATGCGTGCAAATCATAAGTAAAATGCAGCTTCTAAAGCTGTATCGGACATACCGCTCTTGTGTTAATTGTGTTTTAAGCGAAATTAAAGCTTTAATGCGAGTAAAAACTAAATGGTCTACCAGCAAAGCTTTAATTGTGGAACTTGCCATACCAAAACTCACCAAGTACAGCAAGTTTAGTAGCAGTTGGCAAATAGAATTTAAAAAAACAGTAATATAATTTCATTTTAGGTTAGATTGTAGGCGTATTGCAATGCGCGAGCGAATGGTTAAAATCAATAGAGCTCAGCACCATCTACCTAACGGATTAAAACTAAATAACTTGTAAACACTTATTTATACTTCAGGGTTATTCTTTTTTATTAAATCCTCGCATTGAACATAAAATTAAAGTATTTTCATTTTTCCTGTAATTAAACTCTAATGAAGGATTTTAAGTTATTAGTGTAACATTGTCGCTTTAGGATGTAGAAATAAAAGAGATAAAGCTGTTAAGCGAACAATGAAATAAGTGGTGTAGCTAGAAAGGAGTTTTTAGGAAGTTATAGGAAGCGAACAAAAGAGATGATTCGCGAATCACTCCATAATTTCTATAAATACATCGAAGCTATGTAGTTCAATACACATAGTGGACCACCGAATAGTAACACGCATGTTTTTTGTAACTTTACTATAATTTTAGAAAAATTGCTTAAACACATAAATCTTGTTTATAAAGGGGAACTTTTTAAGTACATTTTCAACTCTCACATTTCAACCCTTAAAAGGTAGTAAAATTAGCTCCGAGATTTTAAATAGCAGGTAGGGTGGAGTGCTATCGCATTACAAAGCTAATTGTATTCTCTCTTCAGCGGCGTCTGATTTATTAAATTTGGTCGGAGAAAAGTTGATCAATTTCCCCCAATGGTCAACTAATCTAATTGTAATGTTATCGATTTCTGATACACTTAGTGGGTAATATACAACTTTGTTTGGAGACACACCGATACAGGTAGCACTTTTCCACGACCAACCAAATCTGGTCTCACAATAGTTTTTGTCGCTCCTGTATCCACGAGTAATCGGACACCTCTACCATTAATTCTTCCATCCTTATAAATGCTGTCCAGACTCCCCATCGACGATGCAGCACGGATGATAATCTCCGGGGCACTACGTTGTGCTGTCGACGTTCGCCCCCTTACGTCGACTTGCTTTAGTTTTCCTGCTGCTCAACCGGTTATTTTTTTTGGTTGAGTGCAGCGTCTCTGTATATGACCAACTTCGCCACAGTTCCAGTATCGCAGACCCCATCTCCGCAGTCGTTGTCTTTCAAGTTTTTCCACACGGTTGATTATTTCATCTATGCTGTTCTGCGCTTGATCAGGTTCCTCTAAGGCAGACCGAACTTTGTGACTCATTCTGTGTGATGTCTGCTTAGCGGCTTCAAATTCAAGCGCATGAGCCAGTGCGTCATCTAACATTTTTGGCCGTGCTAATCTTAGCGCTTGCTGTATTTCGCCATCTTTGACGCCATCCACAAATGTTTGTACAGCCAGTTGTTTGAGGAAACTATCTGGTGCCGTTGGATATGCCAATCTAACTAATCTGGCGATGTCAGCTTCGAATTCTTGCAGGTTTTCACTTGTCTTTTGCGAGCGGTTCTTAACTTGTGCGTGGTAAACCTGTTGAAGGTGAGCATCTCCATATCTCATCTCAAGCTTCGATGTTAAGAGGCCGTAATCATTCTGCTGGTGGTCGGGAATCGTTTGTAAGATGTTAAGAGCCTCCACCCGTAGGGTCACTATTAAGGAGATAGCCTTCTCTTTGTTGCACCAACCGTTGGCTATTGCCGCCGCTTCAAATTGTTTCAAATATGTCGGCCAAGGCGTTTTACCATCGAATGTGGGTGGTTTCACTTTAAATTTTGACGGTATTGACTCGCTTTCTACCATGCTTCTTATTTCTGGAATGTTCTCATTTACAACTTGATTTGCTATTTCAAGTGGACGTGTTGTTATTGAAATCACCTGTTCTTGCAGCCTCATCATATCTTCTTCCATTTTTATCAATTTACTGTCCAACTTTTGCTCAACTGCTTTTACCTGTTCAGTGACATCTTCTTTCAATGCAATGGAGCTTGCTATTAATCTTTGTTCTAACGTGGCCGTCTTTTCATTCAACTCTTCCATTTTTATCGCGTTTTCACTAAACCGTTCTTCTATTTTCTTAGCATTTTCACTTAACCTTTCGGTAAGGTTTGTTTCCAGTTCAACTGACCTTACTACGTTTTCATTTAGTGTCACTTGCATTAAAGTTTCTGCCTCCATTTTACTTTGATTTCTTGTAACTGGCATATACAAACTACTTAAATGTCTTTAGACTTGTGTTTTAAATTAATCACTATATACCCCACACAGGCTGACACCAGTGTAACGGGCTACTACTACCGCGTTTTGCTAATTTAAAACAAGTAATAACAAACGTCTTTATTACTCACTGTTCACAAGTCTAATTAACAGTATATGCCTTATTTGTAGATGTTTTCAGTCCACTTAACAATGAAGCACTATTACACTAATGAATTTACAAGCACTAATATCTTCTTAAACTCACTGCTTTACCATAGGTTCATTAACAATACTAACACAACTATTTATTTATACACTTCTATTTATGTATGTATATTACAAGCTGCATGTACATTAGACACAGCATATATCATTTATATATAAATTCTGCATTTCTTAGCGGCCTTATATATACTCTGAGTTAAAGATATGATTCATCCTCTGGTACTTACTAGAAGCTTCCCGGTCCATGCGAGAATGAACAGAGCTGGCGGCGTTTTGTGTGTTTGATTGCTAGAAGCATTCTAGAATCCTGGAAACTATGCAGACCCTACAACGCTTGTGTGTTTGACGGGTTGCCCAATAGTAGCTCGCAACAGTACTATATGCAGAAATACACTATGCCTGTTTCAGACCAAAGTGCATACATGCAAAAATGCATTATGTCGGTTTCAAGCCTAATAGCATGCATTTTTGTGAAATGTTGTAAAAGTCAGTCGTTCATCGTTTTGAATGTAGAGAAAGTTTGCTCAAGTGAGAAATTAAGAAAGCAACTATGTACATGCAAAAATGCATTAGGCTGGTTTCAGGCCAAAGTGTACACATGCAAAAATACATTATGCTAATTTCAAACCAAACAGCTAGCACTCTTGTGATATGTGGAGAAAGTCAAATATGTTGCAAAAAGTTGAACTGTTTTAAATTTGCAGCAGACTTGCTCAAGCAAGAAGTTAAAAAAGAAGCTTAGTTGCAAAATATATGGAGACCAAGCCAAACTGCATACATTAAGCCAGTTTCAACCCAAACATAATGCGCTTTTGTAAAATCTTGCTAAAGTCAGTGAGTTAGTCTGCTGCAAAAAAGTTAAGCTGTTCTGGACTTACATTAGATTTGCTGAAACAAAAAAAAGAACCTTACTGTTAAAAGAATGGTACAATAAAAACTATTGAAAGATTGTGCAATATTTGTTTTAGCTTAACTTTACAACTGTAAGCCTCGATAAATATTAGTTGTACTACATCTAACAAACATTGTTTTTGTTAATCCAGTCAACGAGTGCACTAGACAACCATAATCTTTGACAAAGATTCTATTTTATTTCTTAGGGCTTTCTAGGTAAATTTCTGGATGTTTAACCTTTTACAACTAGATATCATAAAATGCTTCTGTGATTTCTTTGCGATCTTGGTCTTCTAAATCATATGTTGTCGGATTTGTTAAGTGCAACTTTTCAATCTTAAATATTTCATTCCACCAGTTTGGTGTTTAAACTTTTTCTAAAGGCTTTCTGTGTTTATTTATCCTCACGTTGTTTTTAATGGAATACTTAAAATGCATACATAGAAAAATACATTATGTCGGTTTCAAGCCAAAGAGTGTGCATGCAAAAAATTTATTCCAAAGTGTGTTTACTCTTGCAATACCTACATAAGAAAGTTGAGTAAGAAGGAAAAGAAGTGGTGGGATTTAAGATTCATTTCATTTAATATAAATGGAAAGCCTTTGACTGATAATCATATTTACATAAATTAATTGATAGTTAGTTTTGTTTGTTAGATTAGTGCAAGAAACTTAAAAATATGAATTCTAATCTTCTGAATACAACTAAATTCAACAGCTACATATAAATTCAACAGATCTTATAGTAAATACGAAGTATGAAAGTTAAAACTGTGGAGACAAAATATGGAAATGGAGTTGTGTTGGAAACAGAAGAGTCAAGACTGTATTGCCATTGTGATATTATGAACACCTTCAAGGAGATAGAGTAAAACAGCTAAATGAAAGTATTGGTTCTAACATACACATTTACATAACAAGCAAGTAATCAACTGGCGTTACTGTCAATGTGGAGTTTTCAGAGTAATACACGAATGTTTTTTAGATGCAAAAAATGACTTCATTGTAACATATATATGTCAGCTGTACAAACAATGTTGCTTTTAATTAAATTACCGACTGAGTTTCGTTGTTTCTTTGGCTGTATACTCTTGTGAAACATTGTAAACGTCAGTCGGTTGCAAAAATGTGTACCGTTTTGAATCTGCAGAAATTCTGCTCAAGCGAGAAGTTAAACAAGCAACTGTATGCATCCAAAAATACATTAGCTCGATTTCAGATCAAGATGCATACATGCAAGAATACATTACGTCAGTTTCAATGAATAAGTATTAAAGTACGAAATCATTTTATAGTTTTTAAGTATGTTTGGTTGCACATTAAGCTTCAGTTGCAAATCTTTGAAAAATTATGTTGATTCGTAAGCAAAACCTTTTGAATACTACTAATGCTATATATGTTGTGCAACCGAATTATAGAAATATTGACAGGAAAAGTGAGTAAAATATATTTTAATTAATATGCTATGCTTAACATATTTCTTATTTTAAAGAAATCAACGATTGGTGGTTTGTTTGTGATTCTATTTGTATAGTTTGCTGATGATATGAGTAGTGATGTAAGGCCGGTCTGACTTCAAAACGGTGTACGCGTATGTTTTTTCCATGTAACATACACGTGCACCGTTTTGAATCCAGACCGGCCTTGTATACTTTCAATGTAAAATACGTGTGGGCACGTTTTGAAGTCAGACCGGCTTTATATTACTTTCAATGGAACATACGTGTGCGAATTCAAAACACACGTATGTTACGTTGAAAAATTTAAGTGCAGAGAAAATGTGGAGCTGTTTTGAATTCGGTTTTCTAGCGAGAAGTTATAAAGTAGGTCAGATGCAAAATATCGCATTCAAGTCAATTGTGTTTAATTAAAGTGGATTCTGATTTATGTTTTTTACTTTTGTTTAGAGGCTGCAAATACACATAGGCCGGTTTGACTTCAAAGTGTGCCCAACAGTAAGAAAAGCAGCGGTGTAATCAAGGTCAATCCTATCTAATATAAGTAAAAAATCTTCGACTAGCAATCATAACAACATAAATTAGTTAACGGAGTGTTGTGTGTAAGATAGAAGCAAGTAATTAAATGCAATATGGATTTTAATACTCTTAATAAAACCACATATCGTAAACCTTATGTAAATTCAAAAGATATTGTAGTGAATAAGAGGTTTGAAGTTTTGAAAGTGGAAACTGTCAAGACAAAATATGGAGAAAGAGTATTAGTGGAAACAGAAGAGTTCAAAAGTATATTGCCATTGAGATATTTTGAATACCTTCAAGCACATGGAGTGAAACAATTAAATGAAAGTATTGGCTCGAACAAACACGTATGCATAACTAGTAAGGGATCGATCGGACTAACTGCCAACGTAGAATTTTCAGAATAATATGTCACTAATCTAAGAAATTAGTTTATTATAATAATATACATCTTGTTGTTTACTGTTTATTTTATTATAACGCATCTAAGTCGATTGTATAAAGAATGATGTATTTAATTAAAGTGGGTTCTGATTTATGTGTGTTTTACTTTGAGGTTACTACCTTGTTTAGAAAAAGTCTTGTTTCAAAAGAGAAACTTTTATAAAATACTTTTTTATTTACAAATTGTTGAATATTTTGATCTAACTATTTACAGTTAAAATCTAACTATTTATAAATGAAAAAGTATTTATTAACTCCCGTTCTTGAAGTATCTGCTGCTCCCTTGCAGCCAGTTCCTCTCTTTTTTTCTTTATTATTTCTAGTTCCAAATCTATACGACGCAGTAGCTTCTCTCCATGGTTTTGAAATGCATTAAGCAACTCTACTGTGTCATCTTTGTAGGATTTGTCATCTTCACAGCAAACAGCCATATTAGGTCCTGCACATAACTTTTTCATAGCCAACATGTTTTTGCTGGATCTGTGAGCATAACATAACAGATTATTGTAGGTTCCCCTTTTCTTTTGTATACTACCTGATGTTTCTGAGAGGATCAGAATGTGCCAACGATCCAACGATAGCCTCAGAATTTCCAGAATGGTTTTTTGATCCTAATCTAATGCAACTTATAAATTAGTAGTGTTTGCATAAACATAAATATATTCTAACGTACATGTATGGTTTTGCTTTACTATGACGTTGATCATTGGTACATCTAATTTCGAGTAGAGGAACTGGCTGCGGTAGAACAACAACAGGAGCGGCAGACTCGGACATTTCATTGCTCCTAAAACGCGAAAATCTATCAATATTTTAACACATGTATAAATGTGAAAAAGCACTTACCGTGATATATCTATTACGTCACTATCAAAAATAGCAGCAGTGTCAAGTTGAGGTGAAGAACCAAAAACTTCTTTAATCAAGTCTTTGTTAGAATAAAATATAAATTGTTCTAGAATTTTTACGTTGGTACTGCTACCATTTTTGGTCGATGATAAGTTACTCATTTTTTAAAGTTGCTAGTAGTAGTAACTAATAATTATACACGAGATCTGATTGAATACTGTTGGTAAAATCTACGTGAAGTATTTATATTAAATAAGATACTGACCTGTTAGAAAAAATTAAAAATTTGCTTTGTTTTCTAAAAAAATTGCAAATGAAAATGTTATATATATATATATATATATATATATATATATAAATATATATATATATATATATATATATATATATTCAGCTATGTAATTTATTTTAATGAATAGAAAACAGTATGTAAGCAAATATAATTATGCCTTAGCAGAAATAACGAATTGGATTCATTGTCTGAAAAAAATTGCAACAAAGGCACATAGTAAAATAAAAAAACCTAAATTAGTTAAATGTCGTTTAAAATAATGCAATGCAAATGGCCCATAACTAATACAGTAATATAGAATAAGTTTTAGATTATTTTTCAGCAAAACTGAAAAAAAATTGACTTTTATATATATATATATATATATATATAGGTATGTTGTAATTGTGTTTACATTGAAAGCGTTTACACGATTCATGCTGCATTATGAAATTCTTTAATTGTCAAGGTACTGCTATATAGCTTACAATAAATTAAATTACACAACGTTAATTGTATTATGATAAAACTGCAGAATGTTTTTTAATACTGGTTTTTAAAAAAATTTGTGTACCTATCACAACCAGAAAACCGCATTCTATTTATAATAGGTACAGGATCGCTTTTGTTAACCTTTTTCATTCGCACATAGCCATGGGTGTGTAAATTATTAAACAACATTGACAGTTTAATCTGAGATGTTTCAAATTTGCTTTATTTTTTCTAAAAATTTTTTATATGTAACCATATTATAAAAAAATAGCACTGTACTGCTAGCATATTTTCCATACACACAGCATAAATTAAAGGTCGTATAAGAATATTACTAGCAAGCAAGTTGATTTTCCGAAAACACATGCTGAATGAAATGATACAAGGTCGTCGTCGTGTCCATGAAACTGTTAATAAAACGAAATCAAATACTTTGCTTATTAAAACTGGATTTGTTAGAAATTAAAAATTCAGTGTTAATTTTTCTGCTGAATATTCTTTAAGAATTAAACCATTCAAACTTGAAAATCGTCTTGAATCAAAACGTAAATAAAGGCGATTTAAACAATTGCATCCAAAGCAATTCGCTATGCAATTATTTTGATTGCATAGAAATAAATATTATGCATTATAAGATTTTAATGCTAATTTTTTTACAATTGTTTTGCTTACGTCAGATGATATTTATGTATAAATAGCCAATAAACCTCTACATATATGAAGTAGTGTAGTGATTGTATAGAATCATGAATTCTGAAACGGTAGCCGAGATTAGTAGTGATATTTTAAAGTTAACAGTGAAATAAATGTATGAATCTAATCAAATCAGTTGACGAAAATTATAAAACACATGATCATTCTAAAGACAAACATAAGTTTATTAAAGCTTGCGATTAAAAACAAGGTATTCGAAGACAATCGCCAGGAAAATCCTACTAGGCTAGAATCTAATTTGGCACATCTTAAAAGTTACCTTGTACGATTGAGGCACTTGAAACGCTTTTTGGAATACCAAGGTAAAGGTATTGATGCAACGCTTTCTAGAGGTCATATTTGAAAAAATTTGATTTGGCATGATGTACAATCATGTTTTGGAAGTCGAATAATTACGGGACTTATTACCAATTTAAGTTACAGAGATCCTCTAGTGTTCTTAGACAAGGCGTTCGCTAGTTTTAAACGCGAGATTGTTGCTTGCTTAAAAAAAGTCAATGTTGAAAGTTAATGTAATATTGACCGCTAACTTTGTTAAACCTACAACTGGTGAAATAGATTTGAAGACGTTTTCTACCGCAAATCGTCACATCGATATAAACACCAATCTCAAGCAGTGGTATAAAGAGAACGTATTGGACAAGATATCGAAGCGATTGGAAGAATTTAGTGAAAAGGATTCAGGTTGGGCAATCCAAGAAGTTTTACACTTGAAGGTAAATATAAACAATCATGATCTGCTTAAAGGAGGCTGTTTAACGTTTGTTCCGGTTCCGGACTTTATAGCAAAAAACGAGCTGTGGTAAATGTAATAAATAACGACCAACATTGCATTCTTTGGGGCTTGGTTTCCGCTTTATATCCTGTTAAACAAAATAGTCATAGAATATCTAGCTATCCACATTTTGATACAGTATTACGCTACAATTCAATTCACTTTCCAATCGCATTAAAAAACATAAAAAAATTGAGAAGCTCAACAATCTCGCAATTAACCAATATTGTATAGAAATTACTAAAATACTGCCATTTTGTTTAAGTGAAAATTGAGGAAAAATAGAACCTATTAATCTGTTAGTGTTAAACAATGATTTCTTACAATATTCTCGTCCGACAAATGCTAATGAGAATCACTTTCATTTTACTTGGATTAAGGATATGTCAAAATTATTTGCAAAATAGTTGTCTTCACATCACCATAGAAAATTTTTTTGTTATAGATGTTTAAATGATTTTAGTACAGCAGCATCATTCGAATCATTGTGAAAAACAGAATACTTGCTCAATAAGATTACCCGAAGAATCTGAAAAGTATCTAAAATTTAAACATTTCCACTACCAAGAAAAGGTATCATTTGTAGTTTATGCAGATCCCGAATGTATATTAGAACCATGCAATGAGTCGGAGGTAATATTAAACACAGTCCGTTACCAAAGGCATATACCCTTTAGTGTAGCGTACTATTTGAAATGCTCGTATGATAATAAATATTCCAAATTTCAATTGTATCGCGGAAAGGATTGTATAGAATGGTTTGTTGCTCAATTGAAACTGATTTCAGAAACGACGAATAAAATTTTCTGTAACCCAAAACCTATGAATCCTTTAACAGAAGAACAAAAGTCAGCATTTAAATTTGCCCTTCACTGTCACATTTGCAATAAACCTTTTAGTATAGATGATATTAGAGTTCGCGATCACTGCCACTTTACAGGTGAATTTCGAGGAGCGGCTCATCAAGATTGCAACATCAATTATCATAATTCTTATATGATACCAGTAGTTTTTCATAACTTATCAGACTAGGATTTGCATTTTATTATTAAAAAAATCGCGTTAGGGTTTTCAGGTTCGTTAAGCATGCTACCAATAAATAAGGAAAAATACGTATCTTTTACAAAATATGTAAAAGGTACGAAGGTTAGTTTTAGATTTATCGATTCATTCAGGTTTATGGCATCTAGCATCGAAAAATTAGCTTCCTACTTAGATGATAATAAAAAATCCACCAACAGGGAAAATTGTAACACTGATAATGACTTTCAGTTACTTACGCATAAAGGCATATTTCCCTATGATTACATTAACTTTTGGGATAGGCTCAATGAAATCAATGTACCCTGTAAAACAGCATTTTTTAATCGTTTGCGCAATGTAGAAGTTTCAGATGAAGACTATAATCATGCTAAACACGCTTGACAAACATTTAATATAAAAACACTAGGGGACTATTCAGATCTATATTTAAAAACAGATGTACTGCTCTTGACTGACATATTTGAAAACTTTAGAAAAACTTGCATGTTCACGTATAAGTTAGATCCACTTCACTACTTTATGGCTCCTGGTTTAGCTCTAGATGCAATGTTAAAAACGACGAACGTTAAACTCGAGTTTCTTACTGATATTGAAAAAATAATGTTTCTATCACGGGGAATTCGTGGTGGCGTTTCTTAATGTTTGAATAGATATGCCAAGCAAATAACAAATATATGAATGCAGATTATGATCCGAATTTCGATTCTAAATATTTAATGTATTTTGATGTTAATAATTTATATGGGCCTGCAATGTCTGAATATCTTCCATATGGAGAATTTGAATTTTTAGATGGCACCAATCCAGATATAGTACGTTTAGACATACTTAATATTCCCGATGATTCTGATGTAGGATATATTTTTGAATGCGATTTACACTACCCAGTATCTTTACATGAAATTCACAGTGACTTACCGTTGGCGCCTGAACATATGATACCACCAGTACCTTCTAATAAATCAAACCTAAAGAAATTACTTACAACTTTATATCCAAAACTCAACTATATTATTCACTACAAGAATTTGAAAATGTATTTAAACTACGGTTTAGAACTGAAAAAGATTCATAAGGTTATTCGGTTTAAACAAGCTCCTTGGTTAAAAGAATACATTGATTTGAATACGAAATTAAGACAACAGTCAAAAAACAGTTTCGATATATGCTTTTATAAAAATATGATAAATTCGGTTTATGGAAAAATGATGGAAAACGTACGGAAATGGAAAGATGTAAAATTAGTGACCGAATGGGAAGGACGGTTTGGAGCTCGTAGTTACATAGCGAAACCTAATTTTCACAGTTGCACTGTGTTAGACAAAGATATTGTCTTAATAGAAATGAATAAATAGAGGTTTATTTAAACAAACCCATTTAAGCAGATTTCTCTATTCTAGATGTTTCAAAAACCTATTTATATGAATTTCACTATAGTTATATAAAATTGCAATTTGCTAACAAAGCAAAGCTGCTGTACACAGATACGGATAGTTTGATATACGAGTTTAGCGTTGAAGATATTTACTCTTATATCAAACAAGATATTCATAGATTTGATACTTCCGATTACGACTCTCATAACAAATATCATATCTCATTATCAAATAAAAAGGTTTCTGGTATTATGAAAGATGAAAACAATGGTGATATAATGCTAGAGTTTGTAGGGCTTAGATCTCAAATGTACACTTACAGAGTTCAGGATAGGGTAATAAAAAAGTCAAAGGGATCTTCCTTAGCAAGTATTAAGCAAATTTCTTTTGATGATTATAAGAATGCTTTGTTTTATAAACAGACTGTACAGAAACAGCAATGTTTAATTAGATCAGTCAAACATGATGTCTGTACTATTAAACAAAACAAAATTGTTCTTAATCCAAGTGATGATAAAAGAATTCTTAGTACCTCAACCACTGATTCTAAACCTTGGGAGTATAACTATACACTCAGAAATGACTTGTAAAGCTTCAACCGCTGGCTCAAATAAAGAATGCAATTTATTTTATCCCGATTAACATATAATATTTTTCTTAGTTATAAAAACTTCAGTGTTATGTTTATACCTGCACAAGTACACTGTTTTCTTTTTTAGATGTGTCTAAAAATAGGATACCTTTCAATCTGTCCGAGTTGAACTATATTAGTATAAATGTATTGTAGAGAAAAAATAGTAGTGGTAACCGTTCTGTTAAAAAAAATCCAGTTTGTTAATAACATACCAGTTAGTTTATTTGAGAAATGTATAACAAAACTTTTATTTAAATTTGACAATGTTTATGACTGTTTACTAAATCACTTAATAATTCCAACATGTAAAAAATATTTAAGCAAAAATTATTATTATAACCCTTCAACAATCAAACATTTGATATTGTAAAAAACATGTAAAATAATAATAAATAGACTGTGATTGCTAAATGATTTATTGTTTTTTTCTTTTTTTCATAATTTGTAAGGCACAGTAATAATAAAGTAATTATAATATTCTTATGCTGTTTGAGATTGGATTGTATTTGACTATCTTATCATGAAGTATAAGGCAATGACAAGATGTATTTGGCAAAACGTTTCTGCTAGTTTCAAATTCTAATCTAATATCGACAGTACCAGATTTTAACACTTCGTTTTGTCTAGAACAATCTATGACTACTAATGGTGCAATACTTCGTAAATCTTCAGGATTAAAAAGTGGCTCATTTTCTTTTTCGTAGTATGATTGCTGAAACTGAGCATACATCTCATATAACAACGCAGTCTGTTTATTCTCGAACTTCAAATTTAAGTTATCGTACGGGAAAATTTCTCAATTTAAATAGAGTGTCATGTTGGTTAAATAGCAATGATCAAAACGACTGTAGTTGCTCATGTATCTATTTTTTCGGTTGGTTTGGAAACCAACAATCACAAATCTTGGTTTTTCTAATTGTGTTGTTGTTTTAATGTTCCATGTATGACGTTGCGTTATTGTAGAAGTTGATATTCATGCAACCAACTGCCATCCTCTAAACGGAATATGCAAATCCTGATTTTGTGCAACGCATTCTATTAAATTAATTCGTTGAGCATCATCAACGGCTACATACGGTATTTTCCATAAAACTTTGTTTAAAACAACTTTTATTTCTTCATCGGGTGTAGGATTAATTATAGCATTAGTATCAAAACTAGAACGTAGTAAAACTAACTCATGGCGGAGGTTTAAAATAATTTTTTTAAAATCTTTGCATAATCCGAGAACCATTGAAAGATTTATTGCCACCTTAAAATTCCCATTGACATCAACTATTTGCGAATCATCCATAGGAAACCACCCAGCGTTTTGTAAATGTTTACTTTGATTGCTATTATATGAAACATATCCCTTCATTATAGACGTTAATCCAGGATTCCGAACACGATCTACAATGACACCACCAATCTCATATCTAATTTCATCAAAAAGCAGCAAAACCCCATTATTTACAAACTTTGCTGTCTGAGACGGCGTTCCATCTGTTCTAATTAATTTGCCTTCTATGTACAGCATACTCTTCGATGGTAAGGTGTAAACATCTTGTTGTTGTATAGGGATTAGAATTTCATCATTATTGTTTAAAGATGTGTTAGCATAAGGTTGATGAGTATGTTTTTCAATATTAACAATTGCATTGTCGAAGTAAACTTTTTCACGCACGTTTGGTATTTCACTATTCATTCTACTTTTTAATTAAATAAATGCAGTCCTAACGATTGTAGAAACTGCCGGTTTTGCGTTGCTAACGGTCTTAAAACAATCAATCGAGTGTCGATTGCTTTGAAATTTCCAACATTTATGGCAATTCTTGACATGTTGCGTACATTATACTTAATACCCATGGCTATTGCAAATTTTTCTTTAAATGCAACCTTACAGTTAGCAGTTCTCTTCTGAAATTAACTAAATTTCCATCTTCATCTAACACTTTAGCTATTATTTCATTTATTATACGTAACCTGATTGGTAGATATATAATCGTAGGTGGGCACTTGACAATTTTAAAACCTGCAGGTACTTGAGGAAAAAATTCATGTATTACATGGGCTGGTTTACTATTTAAATAGAATCCACTTGCAATATTACAATCGATTAAAACTGCATTCACTTTACAAATGTTAATCGCGTAGTCTGCTTGATGCGTGGCACATGCTAGCAATTTTCGTGGATTGAAACCGAGTAGAGAACCAATTCAATCCTCTTTGGTAAAATCCACATCTTCACTACATTTAATACTACATTTAAGTGTATTATTGACAGCTGTAATTTCTATATACACCGGCATCTTTCTAGCGCTTCGTGATTGTTCCATACGACCACGCCATCTTTTATCGCCTAAAGCTGTTTGAAGATATTTATTGATTTCTCTAATCTCATAAGCACCTTCTGGTATTTCTATGAATTCTCCGTTAGATCCATAATAAAATTTATTATTTATTCCTTTTTCTATGTTTGGAATTGTGTTATAAGATTCAAAATTTGTTAATTCAAATAAGTACTCCGAATCATTATCCAAGTTTATAGGCGGATTAAAGTTGCTTGTTAAAACTGAAGTGTTTCCCGTTAGAGTAAAAGTGTACGACATGACAACTTCATACGCAGTTCTATGTACTGCTTAGAAATTGTAAGCATAAATGGTCGCAAAACACAGTACCGTGCGATTGTTCTTGGTTAAAGTTATAAAGAATTTTACATTTACCACCGCTATTCAAATAATTTATCAACTCTGTTGGCGGTCGCAGGTTTCCGTAGCTGTCATAGTAAATAGCGCTACTACCGTACTTTTTATAAGAGGTCCAATGCGTGCCTAAACCTTCTATTCCATCTAAATTAATTATACCACATTCTTTTAAATTAACTTTCTTGGGAAGATTGTTTCTCATGAACACTCCACGGAAATATGGTACTTCTAATTGCTTAACAAACTCTATTAATGCTACATTGCTTAGTGCTTGATTCGGTAAAATCAAGTTGCGTTCCTTTGAGGTTTTGCAGGGGTTAAAAAAAGACTAAAACCTTTTTTATAAGGTTTGATGTGCATGCCTTTTCCGATTGCAATGTCCGCCATTGCCTTGTTATGACGTTGTTTTTCCGCTAGTTGTTCATTAGCTATTTTAGTATCTGAAACTGCTTTTGCAACAGCAGCTGCACCTCCAGTAAGAGTACCAAGAGCGCTTAGGCCTGCAAAAATTGGTATTAGTGGTAGAAAACCTCCTGTTTTAGGAATTGATATAATACGAGCTGATTTAATATGCTTCTTTTGTTTTGCTGTATTGGCGGCCTTAATTGCTATGTTGATTGCATCCATAATATTAGATCCTTTAGCCTTTTTTAAAGCTGTACGTGCTTGTTTGATAATACTTTTAATACCTAGCGTACTTCTTATTTTACTTTTCTTTATCAGTTTTCTTATTTTATTGATATTTTTGTTCTCAGTGATGCACAGGCACCCATACCAAGCTTTACTTTAGCTTTCATTGCGGTAGCTACTCCAAATGCTGCTGCTTTTTCACCTAAAGACGAGTCACCAGAATTTAGTCTTTCTGTAGCTAACTGAGCTAACTTCGAATCTGCTTAATGGCGTTTAGATAGATCCTTTTCTTTGGAGTATGCAATATCGTGCTCCTTACAAGCCTCATCTAACTTGTTTATTCCCTTGTCTCCCCGAGCTAACCGTTCGATTAGTTTTGTACCCGGACCGCAAAATTTGTAACCCGGAGTATGCGCTTCAAATAGTAAATTGTTAATTACAGTATTTAACAGTCCGTTCCCAGTAGTTTTAGAATTATTATAGGTAATCATTAGCGGACAACTGTCCTCTCAAGCTGTGCAATAAATAAATAAAATATTGTGAATTAATGATTTTTATATACTTGCCGTTTCTTATATATATATATATATATATATATATATAATTCCACTTGGAGGGGCGTAACTTCCTCCACGTAATTAATTAAATAAGCGGGTGGATTAAACAATTTAGTGTAAAGAAATTATCAGGACTAAATTGGAAGCGATAAAGCGGTTGTATAAATGTTTAATGTTAACTAAGTGCACAAATTGATATAAACCAAGTCATAAACTCACCAGAATTTCTTGGCTTTCGGTGCTATAGGTGAATTTCGGCACGCACAATCCACGGTTAACACACAGTTGCGGTTTATGTTATATTTTTAAGCGGTAAAACAAAAGTTTAGGCACTTCTTGAGTGCTCTGCGGTCACACACGATCCACGTTTTCAATAATAATGCACTCTTGCGTACCAGGTGTTCGTTCCAAGATAAATTTGGTTTTATCTATTGCGCACTATCAGTGTTTATTTCGAATACACAACGATACTTTTGGCGCGAACTAAGGCACCTATAAATTAACCATAAGTCGCCGAACCACCACTTTTTTACAATCAAATTTAGTACTTGCAAACATGCATGTTGTGAAACAATCAACATCTTTAACCATAAACGATAATGACATTGACGTGCAATCCTTAGCTAAAAAAAAACATAGCGTTTTTCTGCCTTCATCTATTCGATGTCTAGTTGTTGGTCCATCAAATTGCGGTAAAACCAACGTTATGATTGGGTTGATAGAACATCCTAATGGTTTAAAGTTAGAAAACGTATATGTTTATTCTAAATCACTTTATCAACCAAAGTATGAATACCTTGAAAATCTACTGCGACCAATAAAAGGAATCAAATATTATACATTTTCCAGTTTTGATAATATTATATCACCATCTGATGCTCGAAATAATTCTATATTTGTTTTTGATGATGTAGCTTGCGATAAACAAGGTATCATTAGGGAATACTTTAGTATGAGCCGTCATAAACAAGTAGACAGTTTTTACCTTTGTCAAAGTTATACTCGTATACCTAAGCACTTACTAAGTGATAATGCTAATCTTTTAGTTTTATTTAAACAAGATGATTTAAACTTAAAACACATATATGACGATCACGTCAATACTGACATGAAGTATGATAAATTCCGTGAAATATGTGCTGCTTGTTGGCAAGACAAATACGGTTTCTTAGTTGTAGACAAAGATAGTGATCCAGGTCAAGGAAGGTACCGAATAGGTTTTGATCACTTTATACATATTTATACCTTGAGAGACGCAAGTATCGTTAGTATCCAAGAATTTTTTTTATTACAATAAACTTTTTACGCAATGAACAAGGAGGCGATAAAACTTAAAAGAATTTTAATTAAGAAAAAAAACATTGTAAAAAACAAATTGCGCCAGTTAAAAGATAGTGAAGTCGTCCAAGTGGAATCAACCTTACCCATAACATCGCGATTAGAAACTATTACTAATAAACTGGATGGAGAAAATGTGGTAAAGAAAGAAAAATTTAAAGAAGAAGAAGAACTGCCTCATAGCAGTGTAAAAAAAATTAAACCTAAATTGCTAGAAAGGAACGTTGACTATATTGATTTGCCGGTTATTGCTCAGCATATACCGAATATAAAAAATGATGCCATAGAGGAAGATGATGATGATGATGTTGATAATGAATACGAAGCAGAAGTTAATCGAAATGTTCAAGAAGCCCAGGAATATATACAAAGCTTTGTCGATTCACCTGGTATGACACATTATCTCGAACAGCTACATCCGCTACCTCGAGAATATATTTACAATATGTTTAAAGATGTTAAGAACGAATTTGATCATAAATATGGTATTAGGTTTAACCCTGATTCAAATGGTCTTATGATAGGCAATTCGAATTTCACGTTGGATGATGAAAATGTACTAATAAATGATTTGAAATATAAAGGTACTCCTGGATTATACGAACTACTGTTTAAAAAACATCCTGTCGGGTACAGACCGCAAGATCTAAAGTTATACCTTGATATTGTGAAAAGAACAAATGCTAATAGAAGATATTATTCTAAAACAGAACAAATTCAGGGTAATAATTCATATAAATACAAAAATATAATATCTACATTGAACATACTTCCCCAAGCACCTCGTAGACCTAGAACATTACCCTATAGAAAGCGTCTTGGAGACGGTATGACAATGGAAGTATCAAATAACGCCATAGATTATTTATATTGGAATGATCCCAATGAACTTGTTGATAGATTACGGCTTTTAGTTTTATCTCAGACTGCTGGACACACAGATCACAGCAACGAAATAAATTCGATCATTGAAGAATTGCTCGAGGCGAAAGTGATTAGATGATATGACAATTGACAAATTTGGAAGGCACTTACAAAACCGTAAAATAGATATAAGTGAACAGGAATATGAAAACAAAAGTGAAGGTTTTGAAACCTTGATTGAGTACAAGTTACATATGCTACATTACACGGTAGTAGCAACGTCTTACTCTAGTACATTCCTCGACAGTTGCAAGACATTCCTTATTTTCAACATTAAACATAATTATGAATTTCCTTATGAGGAAGCAGTCATTAAGAATATTAAAGGATACCCGCAAGACATTGAAATTCTTATAAACGAAAAAAGTTATGTAATTGCACAGTTACAAGGATTTTTGCTTAAACGTATGAATGTAATTAGCTTTCATGACAGCGGTGCTAGCATAAACAATACCACACTGTTTCTTGATTTTATATTAAAAGTTCCTTTCAAAGCAAGTGGAGCCCTCGACATTCAAACGTAGAAGTATTTATTAATTGTATTTACTAAATCCTGATTAGAAAAAAGTATTATGATAGTTGCTCAATAAAAGCGAAAGAGGATATAGTAAATGAACTTTATAAACCAGCAAGAATAAATTTCAAGAGACGCAAAGTAATAGTAAAAGGTTTAAATGACCTTCTTCAGATTGATTTGATTGAAATGCTACCATATTCGCAAACAAACAAAGGATTTAAATACATTTTAGTAGTTATTGATTGTTTCTCCAAATACGTATGGGTCGTACCACTTAAAAGTAAAACGGGTATTTATGTTACTGCTGCAATAAAAACAATTTTAAATAAATTTAAAAATCCACCAAGAAATTTGCAGTCTGATTTTGGTAAAGAATATTATAACAAACACTTTCAATCTTTAATGCAGACATATGGCATAAACCATTATAGTGTTTTTTCTACAAAGAAAGCATGCATTGTGGAACGTGTAATTAGAACTTTAAAGGGAAAAATGTGGCGCTTGTTTAACCTGAACGGTTCTTACAATTGGATAAAAAATTTAAGCGATATTGTGAAACAATACAGCAATACAGTTCACAGTACTATCGGAGTCAAACCTGTAAAAGTTGATAAATCAAACGAAAAAACTATTCTTGAATCATCATTTACCCACATCAAACTTGCAACCAAAATACCAAAATATTCAATTAAAGACAGTGTGAGTATTAGTTAACACAGGGAAACATTTACAAAAGGTTACACGCCAAACTGGTCAAATGAAATTTTTAAGATTAAAAAGGTAAACGTAACCAATCCGACAACATATATATTAGAAAATCAAGACGAGAAAGAAATCAAAGATGCATTTTATGAAATGGACTTGCAAAAGGTTAAACATCCAGGAATTTACCTGGTAGAAAAAGTCCTAAGAAAGAGTGGAAATAATGTCGTTGTAAAATGGTTAGGCTTCTCTAACGTACACAATAGCTGGATCGATAAAAATAATGTTTGCTAGAAGTTGTTATAATAATAATAATAGTTAATAAGGCTAACATTGTAAAATTATATTAAAATAAATAATACAGACACAATCTTTCTATTGCTTTTTATTATTATCAAACCATTCTTTTAATAACAAGGTATTTTGTTTTGCACATTGCAGATTGTTATTGCTGTGTTTATAACAATGGATGTTACATAGTAAACGATTGTTGATTTTTAACTCGGATAGCTTAGGACAACCTAGTGCAAGCATATCAGTTACAACGGTTTGCATTAGATAGGTTTCCATCAATTTCTTCTTTTCTAGACCCTTCACAAATACTTCTTCACCGGGTCGGATAATTCAAATAAAGCGCTATATATGATGACACCATTCCAGCCGTTGAAGATTCATCCCAAAAAATACCATGAATATTCCTTGTCACCCAGTCGTTATGTTTTATATGATCTTGGCTCAAACAACTAGACTGTATTGGCAGTTTAAAAATTTGATGTCAAACATCACCTAACAAGTCCAAAACCGCAATTTCTTTGCACACAAACTTGTTTTTCTTATATTTAAATCCCTGAATATCAATTATATACATGTTTGTATATGTAGGTATTAAATATATGCAGTAAACTTCGACTAATTAAATTAATATTAGGAGCAATCTCCTTATATAGCAGATTACCACCATCTGCGTACTTTGCCCACCTACTTTTCAACCTATCACAAGAGTGAACACACATTTTGAATTGAAATGGCTCATGTGTATTTGCAGTCTCTAGACAAAAGTAAAAAACATAAATCAGAATCCACTTTAATTAAACACAATTGACTTGAATGCGATATTTTGCATCTGACCTACTTTATAACTTCTCGCTAGAAAACCGAATTCAAAACAGCTCCACATTTTCTCTGCACTTACATTTTTCAACGTAGCATACGTGTGTTTTTAAGTCACACACGTATGTTCCATTGAAAGTAATATAAAGCCGGTCTGACTTTAAAACGTGCCCACACGTATTTTACATTGAATGTATATAAGGTCGGTCTGGATTCAAAACGGTGCACGTGTATGTTACATGGAAAAACATACGCGTACACCGTTTTGAAGTCAGACCGGCCTTACATCACTACTGATATGTGATTTTCTTGAAAAAATTGTAAAATCGACACTTCCAGTTAATTCAGTTGTTAATCACTTTGCTATGCAAGTCAATATAATTATATGAATTAATGACAAAAGTAAACACTTTTGATGTCAGTGTTTGTGAACAGTCCTTTAGAAATAGAGAATTTTTAAGTGATAGGTATTTCAGCGATTACTCGTTTGTTGATAAACTGGATTTTTAACCACTGTTACCTATCTATCTAGATATCTATCTGTTTATGTATATGAACTCTAGAAGGTATATTAAATGCCTATGTGCTTGCCCATTGCCCTTTATATCAAACATCTAAAAATTCTCTTGCTTTGTAAATTAACTAGTTAATTAATCAATGGCTTGCACAATCAATTGCCTATCTATTATCCTGTTTTTATTTCGACAATTTTTATGTTGGTCTGATGGCTTACTACTGACTTGTCTAATAACTTGTTAAAGTTCTCGTGTCATATTGTTGTTGTTTCAACCAGTTAAATATTTGGTCTGTGTGTTGTAAAATCTTCTGTGTTTTAAAATCTTATCAAGATTTTAATTAAGTTTCTTTATATAAAATAAAGTAATATACAGCAGAATAGAAATGAAACAACAGAAAAGTTACTGAGATATTAGTTTAGAGGTAGAGCACTACAGAAACAATCCCAACCCTAAGTTTAGTATTATGAGAAATAATAAGAGCAGGAAAAGTATAGTACTGGGATTTGTAGATATATCTTTAAGATTCTTGACAATATACATTTGAATGTAACATTTAGGTTTTTAGAGGAAACATGAGGAGTTACAAAACAGAGAAGTTATTTATAATTTGTGTAGAAAACCAATGGTGTCTTTGTAAAATGATTAGGATTCTCTAGCAGATACAATAGTTAGATCAACAAAAACAATGTTTGTTAGATGTAGTACCGCTAATATTTATCAGGTCTAACGTTGTAAAATTAGGCCGAATAACTATTGCACAATATTCATATAAATTTTTATTGTACCATTTTTTTAAGAGTATGGTATTTTGTTCCACATCTTGTAAATTATTATTGTCACTATGTTTACAGTAATGGGTGATACATAATAAACATGTGTTGAATTTTAATTCTGACGTCTTAGGTCTGTCGAGCGTAAGCATATTGGTTACAACATTTTCGAGCAGGTTGTAACAGTTTTAAAAATATATTTATTTATTATCCGAGCTAATTAGTATGGTTACTCTGCTAAAATTAAAAATCCCCTGCGATACAGCGTTAATGTAACAAGTTCTAAATAATTGAAGCGGGCTTAATCACCATTACTGCATGTGAGACTCGGTAGTACTGTACTTTAAAGAAAATTAAAGCTTTTATGCATAGTTGGATGCAAAGGCTAAAAACTGTTTCGCAAATGGCTAACTTGGTTATCACTCCAAGGGAGAGTTAAAAATGGTCTGGGTTGAAGTTTTCTTAGTTAAACTGAAAACAATTTAAATTTAAATTGGACGCCATTGTATCTAGCAGTATTAAAAAAATACATAACTTTAGGGCAGATACAGAAACCCTTTCGGAGTTGATAATTTTAAAATTTTCTATTTAAATTTGTGGAGAATTGATCAGACTTCTTTAATATAGAGAAAGTGAGCTGAATCAGAATACTTCTTTTCCATAATAAATAAGTTGCATCAAATAATAACGATATTTAACAAATAAATAATTTCACAAACTTTAGTTATTTTTAAAAATAGTTGAACAAAATTTCGTTACATATCAGTTAAGTCATTGAATAAGTGTCAGATCTGGCAGTCATGAGCAAATTTAATAAAAATCTATTTTCAAGCAATATTACTATGAATCTAATTTTGATATTAGTAAGTTTAAACTCTTCTAAGCTTTTCGTAAATGGGAGCTTCAAATATAACAAAATTTAAAGCAGATTTTTCTTTTACAACAAATAGTCATGAAAAATTAAAAATATTAAGTGCAATTGCCACAACTGAACGACGGATCTTACAAACTGAAACGATTGGGGTTTTCGCGACTATGAACTTAACCATTCGCGCAAACGAGAGTTGTTGAACAAATCCGTTTAAAGATTCAGCAAAAATTGGCTCAGCCTTAACCTTACATGTGATTTTCCAATGCTCCACCCGAAGATACTACATTGGCCAGGAAGCGAGTTTTTTTACCTGGAAAATTTTGAATTTTGCCGAACACTTGCTGTTCCAAGCAAGGTAGATATCTTTAACGTGCGTGACAACACTTACACACGGGACCTCCATTTTACCTCTCATCCGAACGAGGGCGTGTTTTTGTGAAAAATGCTCGCCTAACATTTTTCAAGCGGACCGTGTCGGGATTCGAACCCGGGACCTTGGGCGTAGTAGTCACACGCATACCAACTACGCCACGAAGCCGCCTGCATCTTCAGCTGATTGCTCGCCGGTGTAGAATGCAATGGGCCCAGACTGATTTTAAATTATGGGACTTATCGGCCTTCTTGATTTGTGGATGTTTTCATTGTTCTGTAGATGTTTTTACTCAAGCCTATTTTTTGACATATGGGTGTTTGCTAACTCAAAGGTATTTTCTAGCTCAGGGGTGTTTGCGCATCACTCCCATCCTACTTGGCTCGAAGATTACGTGGAAGTGAGCGGATTGAAAAACAACTTATCAAGGCAATTCAACCTGGGGAATTCTTATCAGAACAAATACTTTGTGACCACGTGCCGTGTTTTCAAAATAAGTTGAAAATGTTGAGATATATTGCAAACAGTAGGTTATTTACACAGACTTTTAAAGATTAGAGTGATATTTACGACTAAGTAAGATTTTAAAACACCTGAATTGTTTTCTATATTATTTAAAAATTTGATGTCAAATAACGTTTTCCAACAAGTCCAGAACCACAATTTCTTTGCATACACATTTATTTTTTTATACTTAAACCGCAAAATATCTTTTATAAACATGTTAGTATATGTTTGTGAAATGCGTTGTATCTTTGGTTAGTTAAATTAAAATTAGGACTAGTCTGCTTATATTGCATTCGTAGGTACTTGAAAATTATTCCCATTGTCTATCTACTTTTAACGCATCGCAACAGTTAACATGTACTGGGTTGAAACTAACATCTATATATTTTTCAGCAAACGTACTTTTTAACTTCTCGCTTGAGCAAACCTAGTGTGAGTTCAGAACAGCTCAACTATTTTTACAACTGCTTCACTTTTACACCTTTTTACAAAAGTGTACTTCGACTTAAAACCAGCATAATTGCTATGTTAAATTCTGTTTTTCGAGGAATGGTTCGCAGTTGTTGTCTGGAATCTATTTTTACTTGAATATTTCACACAAAAAACAAAATTTTCTAGAGAATTTTAGAACATGGTTTTAAAATATTTTCCACGTATTTCTCTACACTTAAGGAAATTTTTATATAAGGTTTTAAATGTTCGTTTTAATTGGAATAGCATAAAAAGCGGGCCGGCGTTTAGATTAGAATTTGTAAGAAGCGCTTATTTAAGGTAGTTGGAAATTTATGCAAAAATCACACATTTTCAGAAATTTAACGTAACATAATGTATTGTTACATATACGCGTTTTGACTTAAAAATTGAACTAATTAATTTTTTTATGCACACAGTTGATTTTTTAACTTTTTGCTTGAGCATACTTTTTGCAAATATATACAGTACACATTTTAATTAGCCCCAAAACCGTGCAGAAACATTATTTAAATTTTGTAGAAAGAGAACCTTTTAAAATCAAAACAGCACACAAAACGACACTACACCAATTTGTTGCAAATATACCTTTACCAAAAACTTTTAATGTAAAAATGAAACACAAATTGTGTATTTTTGAATTTAACGATAAGTACGACGGATTTATAGGCATGAATCTTTTAAGAAAATTAGGAGCGGATAATGATATAAAAAATCGGCTACTAAGAACAAACACGGATGCTGATGACATTTGTCGTGTTAGCTATAAGCCCGCCCGCACTCTTCTCATATGTAGAAACCTATGAGTTAATATGCACTTATTCAACTGTAAGAAAATAAAGTGACACCTGGTCAAAGTGCATCTATCAAAACTTTATATCTTCTCTAAATGGATCGTGTTGGACAAAATAAACTTTAAGATGCACATTCTAAGTGTTAACTGTTTGCAACTATAATAGTAAGAATTTAACTTTATAGGAAATTTAAAGTAAACGGTGGACTAATACTGATGGTTCAGCTTTATTCGAAATAGTGTGTTCAGTCCGTATTGCCTCTAAAACAATCCCGGACAACACTTCTGAGATTTGGAATTAATAATTTTGTCTTCCATTGTATATGTTTGAGTATAGTTAATATTGTCGAGATATTTGAGTAGTTTTGAGTTTTCAACTTTTGTATCGTTATAGGATAAAGTTTAGTTGTGGTGTTTTGTGTATATGGATACACGCCTTAATGAGTTTATTTGTGCATTGGTATAGTTAAACTTTAGTGAATATGGTGTTCGGTTGCTTCTGAATGTGGTAGCTTTCTAAGGAATGTCTATTTGTATAGGTTTTTTCTATATATCTAGTATTTTAATAATCTGTTTGGTGGTGATGTTCGTTTAAATGCATGGCAAGTGTGCAAGATCTTTTGTTTAATTTTTATCACTTTCGTGTTGTGTGATTTTGCTTCTGAACCACTACTGGGACTGACTGACGTATCTTTATCTAAAGTTACAAGAGATGTTATATAGTATATTGCTTTGCAGTGACTTTGGAGTTTTGTCTTTGGTATTGATGAAAATATCATTGATGTCCTTTACATATTTGATGGCAATGTTTATTAGTGGAGCTTTCAACCATTTGATTATTGATGGTGTTGGGTGTTGTCTGTAAGGTAGGGCTGTCTAATAATCGTCATATCTAAAAAATTATCTTTTATTGATTTTTACTTCTGTGGCTAACTGAAGCTTAGGATGGATATTATTAAATCCTGTACATGTTTCTTTAATTTGGTTTTGGGTACCAAACAAATAATGTCAATACATGTATTTTACAATGAACTCTAGTTGGAATGGTAAATGTAGTTTTATAGTTTCAATCAACTTATCCATTACCAATTGAGCAAGAATTGGGAGTATCGGACACCCATAGGTGTGCCGGATATTTGTTGATAGAATATATTTTGAAACATGAAGTATGTGTTTTCGGAACTAAGTTTAGGCTTACGATAAACAAATCGTGTGAAAACATACAATTTTTTTTTAATAGCACTCCATTTTCCTTTAACAGTGTCGATTATTAATTTGGCAGGTGTGTTGGTGGACATCATTAAAGTGCATGTCTGGAATAGCATAATGTTATAACTTGTCTTATTGGGAAACGTGGTGCTTAGAATTTTAGATATAAATAAAGTCAAATTGTATGTTTGGGTTATAATTATGGATTTTTGGCAGTTCATAATATTCACCTGGGATGGAATTATTTCAAACAATTTGCTTTCTATACTTTTCAGTAATGATATTCTCTGTCACTAATAACTTAAGGTGGGCATTAACTTTTTTTCACCTTGTTAAATAAGCGGATCGCATTAATAAAGTTACCCAAAACAATATTTATTAATATTTTATATATCAGAAACAATGACAGTAATTATATTTCAATAGTACTACGCACACTCTTGACAGCATCATCATTGACATAATAAAGACGGTGTCTATCACTACGCTGCCATCACCATACAAATTAATTACAACTAAATTTATATAAACAGCAGTAGCTTATATTAGAATGCTGGTATCGCATCACATTATTCTATCACGCCCCCATGATGCGAGACAGTATATAAAAACAACAAACTTATTCTAAGTTCAGACAATCTCGAAATTTATAAAATTGTACTCTACCTAGAGGTTTCGTGAACATATCAGCAATATTATCTGTACTAGCAACTTTTACAATGTTCAGTACATTTTTTGTAACATAATCGTGAACAAAATGTAAGACGATATTTATATGTTTCGAGTTTTTAGTAAAATTACCATAATTAGCTAAAGCTATTGCGCCACTATTATCCTCATACATGCTGACAGGTAACATTTCATCATTCTTAAAACCTAAGTCTTCAAGCACTCCTAACAAATACAAAACTTCCTGTGTAGCTTCTGCTAAGGCATAGTATTCGGCATGGGTGGATGCTCTTGAAAAAACTTTTTGTTTAATAGTTTTCCACACAACTGAATTTCCAAAAATTCTAACAACGAATCCTGTTGTGGATTTGCTATCGGTAACATCTGAAGCCCAATCCCAATCTACTTAACATTCTATTATGCTACAAGCATTATTATGATATACTAGTTTCAAATATCTGCTCTGATACAAATAGATTAGCACCCTTAATGCATATTTAAAGTGGATTTTGTTACAACCATTTTGAAATCTACTCAAATCACAAATCTGGACGTGTTCCTGATGCAATATATAATAAAGCTTCAATTAAGTTTCTATACCCTAAGCTTGAATCATTTTCACCTATGCTTAATTTTAAATTTTGATCCATGGGTGTATAGTATGGGTTTGTGTTGACAACGTTATATTTTTGTGCTAGCCACTCTATATATTTTGTTTGTATTAGGGACATATATTTTTGCTTACTATCATATGAAATATCTATTCCTAAATAATTACTAATTTGGCCCAAATCTTTCATTTTAATTTTTGAGTTCAATTCTGTTTTAACTTTTTGAACCTTGCTAATATCATCCCCACAGATTAATAAATCGTCAGCAAACAGTATTAAGTATATTTTCTGATTGTGACATATATACAAACATGAATCATGTTGTGAACGTTCAAATCCTAATGTAATTATAAATTCATTAAAGCATCATACCAATTTCTCGGATTTTCGGTTAAGCCATACAGAGATTTCTTTAATTTATATACCTGATTTTCATTTGTTTCAAATCCCTTAGGTTGTTCTACATAGACATCAGACCTTAAGTGGCTGTTTAAAAATGCTGTTTGTATATCCATTTGCTCAATCACATAACCTTTCTGACAGATACATACTAATAAAGTTTTTAAAGTACTCATCCTCGCTACTGGAGAATAAACGTCGTCTAGTGTACTTTCCTGTTGATATCCCCTCACAACCAATCTCGCTTTATATACTTCATTTTCTTTTATTTTATATAACCACTTAAGTTGCAAGATTTGCTTATTTTCTGGTGCGTCTACTAGCTCCAATGTATCGGCTTTATTCAAACAATCAAATTCATTTTTCATCGCATTCAACCATTTACCCTTCTTGTTGCTGTTTATCGCTTGTTCATAATTTTCGGGAACATCCATACTACAATATGCTGCATATAAAACATAATCTTTGTACTTTTCAGGCATTCGTCTCTGTCTTTCTGTTTTTCTTGTCTCATTCATTTCCTATTTTGTACTATTCTCAGATACTTCTTCATTCACAGTTCTTTCTTCCCTTTCCACTTTAACTGTACTATCATCTACACTTATACATGACATATCTGGTTCAATTATTTTAACATTTCTTACTTCTACAACCCTATTTGCAACTAGCACTCTGAATCCCATATCAGTGTATTCTACTAATATTCCCTTCACACTTTTATCATCCTGTGTCTTGCGTTTTTCTTCCGGTAGCTTCACATATACATGACTTCCATACATGTACAAATTTTTTGTATTGGGTTTGACTCCAAAGAAAATTTCATATGGTGTTTTGCACTCCTTTGTTGCGAAGGTTATGACCCTATTACTTAAATATGTAGATGCCATGACCATGACAAATTCAGGCCAATATTCCTTACCTAGACCTGATTCTTTTCGTAAACAACGGGCTTTATCCATTAATGTTCGGTTAAAACGTTCTGCTGTCTCATTTAATTAGTGCTCATAAGTTGGGCTTGGCCTAATTTTAAACCCTTTTTCGTTTGCAAATTCATAGAAGTTTTTATTTAGGTACTCTTTACCGTTATCACACCTAACCTCACATACTTTATTGCCGGTTAAATTTGTTACATGATTATGATAGGACTTAAAGCATGAAAACACTTCAGACTTGTGCTTGATGCAGTACACTCTAGTAATGTGGCTATAACGATCAATAAAGGTTACAAAATAATTTTCTCCACCATAACCAGTTACATCAAAAGGCCCTTTCACATCTGTATGTATTATTTGACATATGTACCTTGCTGGATTACGATTATTTTCAAAGCTTTTACTAGCCATTTTGCACTCTATACAATATTCACAATTAATTTGTAGCTGTTCTAAATTTTGTGGTAGAGGCAAATCACTTTAAGAAGAACCCAACGTCATATGCCAGATTGCGCAGAAATGTAGTATCAGTGGCGTAGTTGAGTTATTACAGTATAAACGGAAGATATGACGTTAAATAGTAAAAAAATAAACATAACCAATTAAATTATAATTTAAAATTTTTAATATAATATCGCCATATGAGTTGTGTGCATCAATATCCCTAAAAATACTGCTATAGCAAGGTTATTTTGTAAAATCCGATAAAGCAAATGATTGAATGCCATGGCCTACTTAAGTGGTTTCTATCTCATTCTAGTGTTCTGCAAACACATCTGTTGAGTAACTTATTGTTTTATTAATGTTAATTGTTATATAAAAGATATTTTATATTAGTTAGATGGCGGTTTAAAACTGTCCGTCTGTGTATCAAGTAAAAATAAATAGTAATGAAATCTAAAACTTTTACAAGGTAATTTCCGATTGGTTGATCATAAAACTCTACGCCACTAAAACCTGAATACTGCCATCCCTAATTACATATAATGAACTGTTCCTAACTAATTTTTGCTTTGTGCGCATGATGACGTTGGGTTCTTCTTAAAGTGATTTGCCTCTAATCCTTCTAATAATTGGTCCCTACACATAATGTTTAAATCCTTAAAATTAACATGTCCTAAAATACGATGCCATTTTTCCTTTTTAACCAGTGTTTTTGTAAAATTTGCAACAGTGGTCTCTATATTATTATTTACTAACCCACACAACTCATACAATTTTTCCTGTTTACGTGCAATAGCCACTATATCACCTGTACTATTATAAATAATTGATTTATCACGCCAATAATCAATACCATTGTGGGCACTTGTTATAGATGAAACACTAAGCAAGTTTCGACCCATTTTTGGCACATAAAATACATTTTTGATATCTATAGTTGATTGAGTATTATTAACCTGAAATTTACACAAAATATTCCCTACTTTCAGAGCTTTAACACTGTCCCCATTTCCCATTTTAACATCAATTGGCTTACTCAACGTAACAAATTCATAAAAATATCTATCGCTAGTAATGACATGATCGATACAACCACTATCTAATAAAAAATCAATATTTTCTTGCAATTTAGTTTCATTGACGTTAACTTTAGGTAGATTTACTTCGGTGTGAAATGTACTTACATTTGGTTGCTCCTCTTTGTTGATACATACCTCTGAATTTCCAACAAACCTGTTTTGTCCATTATTCCATTGGAAGTTTGTGCCTCGCCTATTGTTTCTATACCCATTTGGATGAGAAACAACTCTGCTTGACCTTCGTGCCTGCCCATAATTGGTCTGTCTGTTATTTGAATAGCAGTATCTTTGCATGTGCCCTAGTTTCTCACATTTGTAACACCTAGCTTCGTGTTTAGGATTTTCCCTCTTATTACTGTTACTTCTGTTGAATGTAGTTTTAAATATATGCGAGTTCCTTTTATCTTCGTACGTATCACTTCCTGAGCTTTTTTGTTTTCTACATTCCGCTCTAAGTGTTAACTTTTCTCTTACATAATTTACTGTGCGCTGCTGTTCCGGTAGCAAGTCAACTGTTTCAGTTATGTACTCGAGTGATTCAGGCAACGCCATTAATAAATAACTTAACTTTCGTTTACTGTCTACTACACCTCCTGCATTTATGTAGTCTTTAATTAACCGTTCAAACATACAAAAGAATTCTTCTAAATCCTTTGTCTCATCATACACCAACTGACTAAGTTTCTTTTCAATCATAATTTGACGGCTTTGTGATTTTTTTTGGTACAAATTATCAAGCTTGGCGATCATTTCTTTAGCGGTTCTACATTCCATAATTAGGTCAACGTCCACTGCAGTAGGTAAGCTATGAGAGTTCTAGCGCAAAATCACCCATTTTTACATGTAAATCTCCATAAGAAAATCCAAGGTCCATTCTGGTTAATTTTTGTACCCACTATGGAAATCTCCATAAGGAGGAAAATCAATGGCAAATCCCCATAGAGCCATGCCTGATTTTTAACACCCATAACAAAATATATGCATGTTTCTCAACACCACTGGATAGTGATAGCAATAAACTTAAATAAAAATAATAAATAATTTAAAAAATTTGTTAAATAATGTTAACAAAATAGTAATATGTTTTTCTATTTATACATGTACAATAATAGTACTATCATATAATTTTACAGCTATACCTATTTATTAATTACATAACTAATTATAATGACAAATATTATTTTATATACAACTATATTCAAAGTACCTTTTAACGGCATCTTATGATGAATGTACTATTTACACAACTTATATCCATTCAGTATATAGAGTTAAACCACAACAACTATATGTGCCACTGATCCACCAATATATATCACAATACATAACTGATGTATATTTAGTAAGGACAGCTTAATCAATGTTCATGATAGAATAGTGTCCAATGAGTAATGTAGTGTATGTACCAGGAATCAAGTAACGTTTGTTATCGTGTGGACTTAAGGCAATCTACTCTTGAACAATAGTATGAACGCGATGCTTAGTCGACTAAATTAAGTTCTGCGTTACAGATACATCTTGAAGCTCTTCCAGGCATCTGTGATAATCCTCAAACGTGATTCTGCTTTTTACTACAGATTTTTTAACACCCTTGATCTTCTTCGTAACACCAAAATTTTGGATAGCAAGTGATTGTGGTGATTCATCTTCTTCCATCAATTGTGAGAATTCGGCCCCCTCTGCCGTATTATAAATTTTCGTCACATACATCTTAGATCGTAATCCAATAAAGTCGGTCATAATGCGCCCATTATTTTTATCTTTCATCATTCCCAATACCTTCTTGTTAACCAAAGGAATTCCATAAATGTTGTTTGGCCTCTTGGATTTCGCTCTATATCTTGAAAACGGTTAGAGATATTTAAATTTAGTAAAACAATTTTCTTATTATTTTGCTTGGCGCTTCAATTAGTGAAATTTTTATTTTGATATCTAGTGCCTTATTGGATTTCGCTCTATATCTTGAAAACGGTTAGAGATATTTAAATTTAGTAAAACAATTTTCTTATTATTTTGCTTGGCGCATCAATTAGTGAAATTTTTATTATGATATCTAGTGCCCTTTTGGATTTTGCTCTATATCTTGAAAACGGGTAGAGATATTTAAATTTACTAAAACAATTTTCTTAGTATTTTGCTTGGCGCATCAATTAGTAAAATTTTTATTTTGATATCAAGTGCCCTTTTGGATTTCGCTCTATATCTTAAAAACGGTTAGAGATATTTAAATTTAGCAAAAACAATTTTTTTATTATTTTGCCTGGCGCATCAAGTACTGAAATTACCATTTTGATATCTAGTGCCCTTTTGGACTTCATCCCATATTTTGAAAACCGTTAGAGATATCTAAATTTAGTAAAACAATTTTCTGATTATTTCGCCTGGCGCATCAAGTAGTAAAATCTTCATTTTGATATCTAGTGCCCTTTTGGAATTCATCCTATATCTTGAAAACGGGTGTAAATATTTAAATTTAGCAAAGACAATTTTCTTATTATTTTCACATAGTAATCCATTAGTGAAATCTCCATTCTAATATCTAGTGCCCCTTTGGACTTCATCCCTATCTTGAAAACAGGTGGAATATTTAAATTTGGTAAAGATTATTATATTTATATTAAGTATGATGATGCATTGATTATAGCAATTGACGCATGTATAATGAATGAGCTTTAGCTGATAGACTACCATAATTTTTAAAAATTTATACTAATATTTTGTTAAGTAGAGAACTAGCTATATGATTATCTATATTTGTATAATCCCAAACTTTTTGAGGGTCTTAGGAAATTTTTGGGGACCGCCCCGTTTTCCCACTTCCGAGGTGGAGGTGGACTACTCCTAAAATTTCTTGTGAATTTGGAAGGTTGTTGACCCTATAAATTGGTGGACGCTTTATTCAACGCTACACCGCTATAGACCGCTGACGTGACAGCAATATGAACCTTGGAAAAAAAGTTAGTGCCTCTAGCATGAATCGAACCCGCTACCTCTGAATTACAAGCCCGGTGCTCTAACCATTCAACCACAAATACATAACGCTTTTAAATACTATTCGAGGATTTATATGTTGTAGTCGGTGACGCGCTCTTGCGTATGTTTTAACTGTACTCAATTAAGATCAATATATAATTTGTAATTCTTATTACATAGGACCGGTAGGGAGCTTAAACACTTTTCGGCCTGTTTAAATTGCTGCGAACACCTTCCTTTTGGAAGGCCAAATGTAAATTACTGATTCCCACCGCTTTGGGAGCATCGAAATTTAGTTCCTATTCCAGTGACCTTGAGTACAAAATAATATTTCTCCAATAGTTGATAAAATGATGGCGTTAAATTAATCTAAAACGTACTTGTTATATTCTCCTATACGAAGTAATTGTAAATTAATAATTTTGTTAATATCTGATAAAGATGCATGCATGAATGAATATAACATCACCACAGATACTTTAGTTATCACATTACTATTAAATATGGCATTGTCTCGAACTGAGTAATATACAATTCTTCGAAAACGTATTTCCATATATAGAAATAACTATTTACCCAATAACAAAAACAGTTAAATTTGTTTTTATAATTACAAATGAATCTGTATATTTATTTATATGAAGTATATTGTAAAATATGCGGTATTCACGTTTCTCGATATCATCTCTGTTACATGCAACCCGATACTGGAAAGTCAAAAACAACGAATGTCAATTTTATTTTTCTATGACTTGGAAAGGATGTGAGAAAAGATTCTAGATAACGGTGATTACCTACATGAACTTATGTGTATTAGCAAGTAGGTGTTACGTATGTGTAGATAAGAACATTTTATACTTTTGCCAGAATTGTGGATACAGACAAGTGATTTAAAAGGAAAATGTTATAATTAACTTCATGAAGTACATTTTAGCAGCAAAACAAAAATTCAAACGAGTTGTAGTAATAACTCATAATGGACAGGCATTTGATCATCAGTTCTGTCTAAATTACATAATAATCGAATCACAGCGAACAAGAGCGTGCACTAACCGGCATGTGGGTAATCGACGAGGTGTTAAAAAGGAATAGAAAAGGTTACAAGATAATAAAGATTTACGAGGTTTGGTCTTATCAGGTAGATCAATTTGATAGAGCTAAAAAAGTTGGCGGTCTTTTTCGAGAAATGATGGACAAATTTCTAAAAATAAAGCAGCAGGCTTTGGGTTGGTCAGCAAGTTGTTCTTCACAGCCAGAGAGGGATAAATATATTAACGATTTTTTAAACAACGAAGGTATTCGGATAGAGTATTCTGAAATTCTAAACAACCCTGGTTTGCGATCACTAACTAAACTTATACTGAATTCGTTTTGGGGAAAACTAGGCCAAAGAGAAAATCAACCTAAAACAAATATTGTCAGCAATCCAAACGAGTTTTTTGGAATGCTATCAAATCTAAGCATTATTGCTATAAATCACGTATTGCCGATTAACGAAAATATTGTTATTTTAATTGGCAATATAGAGAAGAAGCCTGTGATGTACAGGCTACCGTAAATGTTGACATTTATAGACCAGGAGAATTTGATGTTTTTACTGGAAAATTAATAGATGATATGACAGATGAATTGGAAACGTACGGGCCTGGTAGTTACATCGACGAATTTGTGACTGGAGGTCCAAAAAAATTACGCATATAAAGTTTACTCTACAGACACACAAAAAGAAGTCCTTGTTTGCAAAGTAAAAGGTATATGGCTTACCTACGGAACCGCACAACTTGTAAACTTTGAGAGCATCAAGAAGATAGTTTTAATCCCATCGCGGCTTTTATTTATAGTTTTAAAAAGTATCAGAAGAACAGAGGAGTACGAAGTAGTGACAAGAACTGAGAGCAAAATGTACAAACCAAATTCTACAAAACGTAAATTTTTTGATAACCACACTTCACTGCCATTTGGATATAAAAAACTTAAAAACTCTCCAGAATTTGTGAATTTTTGTGAAAATTTGCATTTTTATAAACATTTTATGTAATTACGTATAATTGTAATTAGAAATTAATATTAATAGGTGTAATCGTATACAAGTATTATTTTTAGTTCGAATGTATTTAAATCTTCCAGTTCAAAAACTTGTCTGTCTTAATTACATCGTGCTGTTAAAAGTGGAAACAAGCATTCCTCGTTTTACTATGCGGGCAGACACAATGAACTAAAGACTCACATCAACGCGGATAACAAAGTAACTGAAATGTTATTTTAAAACCAAGAACACAGATGGAGTTCTATGCGACGACTAAATATTATTTTAATAAAGTACAAATAGAAACTTCCAGTACTGTTGAGGATCCTTGTGAATTAAATAATTATAACGAATGTGCATATTAATGAGTGGCGAAATTACAGTTACAGCCTAACTCGAACCGGTTTTCAGATTTGATTAAAACCGCTGCATTACCATACAAAAAAAACCGATTTCTCCAAAACCGGTTTTTAGCGAAGCCGGTTCTACTAAAACCGGCTTTACCTAAAACCGGTCCATCAAAAGCAATTTTTTAGCCAAACCGATGGTATTCCGCGGTTTCGTCAAAACTCGTCTATCTGGAAACGCATTGTCCAGCAAGTTACCGCTTTGTTTACCTATTTTTGCACATACTTGCAATAGAAATACTGTTCTTTTCTCATTATGTTTCGAGTTGGGTAAAGATGTTCCAAACGTAAATGTTGAACCAACAAAATTTTTAAAAATCCAATTTATGGAAATCTGAGACAACAAAACCGTATCTGTCTAAATAATATTTTGTTTCAAAATCGATTACAACATAACCAATTTTACCAAAAAATGAATTGTATACCTACCAAAATCGGTTTATCAGGACTGATATTATTAAAAACCGATTTTACAAAACCGATTTCACTAAAAACGATTTTAACCTGTTTTTACCGAAGCGGGTTTTACCAGAACCGGCTTACGATTTTAACCGGTTTTTACCAAAGCGGGTTTTGCCAGAACCGGCTTTCGGTTAATAAAACCGCTTTGTCAGAATCGATTTACCGAAGCCGATTTTACCAAAACAGGTTTTAGTGAAAACAGATTTTACCAAAATCTGGTGTTACCAAAAGCGGTTCTATTGATACCGGTTTACCAACACCGGCTTGCAGTTTCGATGATAACTGAGCGGTAAACCTGTTTTAAACACATACATTTGCAGATCGGTACTCGTATATTTTATTATTTAATCTAACAGAAATTACATATGTACAGTCATTATTGTACAACATTTTAAAAATAAAAGTACACTTTGCACAAAATAATGTTGTTCCAGTAGTTATACGATACAGATAACTGTACGTACATTTATTAATACAATCTTTAGGAAATATACAGTCAGTAAACTATCATGTGGAGAACGTGGGGCATAAAGTAACTACATGTGAACGCATTTTCTATAAGTGGAAATTATTAAACTGGAAGATTTAAATACATTCGAACCAAAAATAATACATGTATACGATTACACCTATTAATATTAATTTCTAATTACAATTATACGTAACTACATTAAATGTTTATAAAAATGCAAATTTGCAAAAATATTCACAAATTCTGGAGAGTTTTTAAGTTTTTTATATCCAAATGGCAGTGAAGTGTGGTTATCAAAAAATTTACGTTTTGTAGAATTTGGTTTGTACATTTTGCTCTCAGTTCTTGTCACTACTTTGTACTCCTCTGTTCTTCTGATACTTTTTGAAACTATAAATAAAGGCCGCGATGGAATTAAAACCATCTTCTTGATGCTCTCAAAGTTTACAAGTTGTGCGGTTGCGTAGGTAAGCCATATACCTTTTACTTTGCAAACAAGGACTTCTTTTTATGTGTCTGTAGAGTAAACTTTATATGCGTTATTTTTTTTGACCTCCAGTCACAGATTCGTCGATGTAACTACCAGGCCCGTACGTCTCCAAATCATCTGTTATATCGCCTATTAATTTTCCAGTAAAAACATCATATTCTCCTGGTCTAGAAACGTCAACATTTACGGTAGCCTGTACATCACAGACTTCTTCTCTATATTGCCAATTAAAATAACAATATTTTCGTTAATCGGCAATACGTGATTTATAGTAATGCTTAGATTTGATAGCATTCCAAAAAACTTGTTTGAATTGCTGACAATATTTGTTTTAGGTTGACTTTCTCTTTGGCCTAGTTTTCCCCAAAACGAATTTAGTATAAGTTTAGTTAGTGATCGCAAACCAGGGTTGTTTAGAATTTCAGCATACTCTATCCGAATACCTTCGTTGTTTAAAAAATCGTTAATATATTTATCCCTCTCTGGCTGTGAAGAACAATTTGCTGACCAACCCAAAGCCTGCTGCTTTATTTTTAGAAATTTGTCCATCATTTCTCGAAAAAGACCGCCAACTTTTTTAGCTCTATCAAATTGATCTACCTGATAAGACCAAAGCTCGTAAATCTTTATTATCTTGTAACCTTTTCGATTCCTTTTTAACACCTCGTCGATTACCCACATGCCGGTTAGTGCACGCTCTTGTTCGCTGTGATTCGATTATCATGTAATTTAGACAGAACTGATGATCAAATGCCTGTCCATTATGAGCTATTACTACAACTCGTTTGAATTTGTGTTTTGCTACTAAAATGTACTTCATGAAGTTAATTATAACATTTTCCTTTTAAATCACTTGTCTGTATCCACAATTCTGACAAAAGTATAAAATGTTCTCATCTACACATACGTAACACCTACTTGCTAATACACATAAGTTGGGTTCATGTAGGTAATCACCGTTATCTAGAATCTTTTCTCACATCCTTTCCAAGTCATAGAAAATAAAGTTGTCATTCGTTGTTTTTGACTTTCCAGTATCGGGTTGCATGTAACAGAGATGATATCGAGAAACGTGAATACCGCATATTTTACAATATACTTCATATAAATAATTATACAGATTCATTTGTAATTATAAAAACAAATTTAACTGTTTTTGTTATTGGGTAAATAGTTATTTCTATATATGGAAATACGTTTTCCAAGAATTGTGTATTACTCAGTTTGAAATAATGCCATATTTGATAGTAATGTGATAATTAAAGTATCTGATTCATTTTTGTATCTTTATCAGATATTAACAAAATTATTGATTTACAATTACTTCGTATAGGAGAATATAACAAGTATGTTTTAGATTAATTTAACGCCATCATTTTATCAACTATTGGAGAAATATTATTTTGTACTCAAGGTCACTGGAATAGGACCTAAATTTCAATGCTCCCAAAGCGGTGGGAATCAGTAATTTACATTTGGCCTTCCAATAGGAAGGTGTTCGCAGCAATTTAAACAGGCCGAAAAGTGTTTAAGCTCACTACTGGTCCTATTTAATAAGAATTACAAATTATATATTGATCTTAATTGAGTACAGTTAAAACATACGCAAGAGCGCGTCACCGACTACAATATATAAATCCTCGAATAGTATTTAAAAGCGTTATGTATTTGTGGTTGAATGGTTAGAGCACCGGCCTTGTAATTCAGAGGTAGCGGGTTTGATTCCTGCTAGAGGCACTAACTTTTTTTTCCAAGGATCATATTGCTGTCACGTCAGCGGTCTAGAGCCGGGTAGCGTTGAATAAAGCGTCCACCAATTTATAGATTCAACAACCTTCCAAATTCACAAGAAATTTTGGGGGTGGTCCACCTCCACCTCGGAAGTGGGAAAACGGGCCGGTCCCCAAAAATTTCCTAAGAACCTCAAAAAATTTGGGATTATACAAATATAGATAATCATATAGCTAGTTTTCTACTTAACAAAATATTAGTATAAATTTTTAAAAATTATGGTAGTCTATCAGCCAAAGCTCATTCATTATACATGCGTCAATTGCTATAATCAATGCGTCATACTTAATATGAATATAATTATTTTTACCAAATTTAAATATTTCCACCTGTTTTCAAGATACGCGATGAGGTCCAAAAGGGCACTAGATATTAAAATGGACATTTCACTAATGGATTACTATGTAAAAATAATAAGAAAATTGTCTTTGCTAAATTTAAATATTTACACCCGTTTTCAAGATATAGAATGAATTTCAAAAAGGCACTAGATATCAAAATGAAGATTTCACTACTTGATGCGCCAGACGAAATAATAAGAAAATTGTTTTTGCTAAATTTAAATATCTCTAACCGTTATCAAGATATAGAGCGAAATCCAAAAGGGCACTAAATAGCAAAATAAAAATTTCACTAATTGATGCGCCAAACAAAATAATAAGAAAACTGTTTTACTAAATTTAAATATCTCTAACCGTTTTTAAAATATGGAATAAAGTCCAAAAGGGCAGTAGATATAAAAATCATGATTTTATTAATTGATGCGCCAGGTGAAATAATGAGAAAATTGTTTTACTAAATTTAAATATCTTTAACCGTTTTCAAGATATAGAGCGAAATCCGAAAGGGCACTAGATATCAAAATAAAAATTTCACTAATTGATGCGCCAAGTAAAATAATAAAAAAATTGTTTTACTAAATTTAAATATCTCTAACCGTTTTCAAAATATAGAGCAAAATCCAAAAGGCCAAACAACATTTATGAAATTCCTTTGGTTAACAAGAAGGTATTGGGGATGATGAAAGATGAGAATAATGGGCGCATTATGACCGACTTTATTGGATTATGATCTAAGATGTATGTAACGAAGAAAGGCCAAACAACATTTATGGAATTCCTTTTGTTAACAAGAAGGTATTGGGGATGATAAAAGATGAGAATAATGGGCGCATTATGACCGAGTTTATTGGATTACGATCTAAGATGTATATGACGAAGAAAGGCCAAACAACATTTATGGAATTTCTTTGGTTAACAAGACGGTATTGGGGATGATGAAAGATGAGAATAATGGCCTCATTATGACCGTGTTACGTTCCCTTAATGTCAGCGTACTTAAAACACATCGTTTTGTATAGCTGGTTGTATAACGTCGATTTTCATTAATAAATAAATTGAATTATTCGTCTTATAAATTTTGGTTCCTTATGCTATTATCAAGTCGAGATAAGAGACGCTCATGGGTTATGTTAACAACTATTTTTATAAACAGATTAGCGTGTTAGCAGTTGGAGTTTGTCCTTTTGTTACTAGATGTTAATTACGTTACGTGGTTAGTTTTTCGTGCTTGGTTCTTATATATATTAATTACGGAAAAGTTTACTGTTTGCTTTTGCTTTGAAGAGAGTGTAGAAATATGCGATGTTGTTTGTTGAAGTCAAGCTCGTTTTTCACTAAATAAACTGTGATAAAATACAAAGAACGGTATATAATTTGTTAGAAAGTGCTTATAATGTGTATTTCAAGTGGTTTTGTGTATGAGTAATATTTACTCGTTCGGGGTACCCAATGTGAAATCTGCGAAATCGCTCCTTTTATTGTGAACCTATCTTCATTTTTACGAGGTCGTTCTAAATGTCTATGTGGTTGGCGCGGAGTTTGAATTGGTAATCATAACCTATTCAATTATATGCCTAGGTGTTTAATTCTTGTATACTGTTGGACGAAGAACAAAATTCCGTGATCACTGTTGCTCCTACAGAGGTAGAAAGAGCTCCCGATCTTATTCAAATTCCGACGCGTGATAATGTCTGTTGCTAACACCAGTGAAGTGCGTCGGTGTGGTTAGTGTAAGTGTACTAAATTCTATCAACCCCATCACAATCAAGGGTGAAGTACTTCGTTACTGCAGGACTTTTTGTAAGTGAACTATTTACTACTTGTTTTCTTTCTTTAAATATCTATCCGTTTGTTTTGCAATATTCTTTGTTGTGTTGATACCTTTTACAATAGAAGTGCAGACTATTGGAAAAAAAAAGAGAAAACAAAAAAAACTAATACTACTACATTACTCATGTCAATTGTGTCTTATCTATTTATTTTTTTGTTAAAATTTTTGTCTTGATTTATGTTAATTGGTGTGTGAGGAAACGTTTCTGCTGCTCCCAATATTACCTCATTTTGTATTAAAAGTTTTTGTACTGCTTTTACCGTTGCTACATTATATAGATTATCCAACCGTTTTTTTTTACATTCTTTTACATTCTTTTACATTCTTTTTTTTCAGGTTTACTTAACTATTTTTTTTCTTTCAGGTTTGCTTAACTATTTTTATTGCAGGTATTGTCCCTAATTTCTTACAGCCGCGTACATTCTATGTTAGTCTACTTTCTACAACCCCCCCTAATCTCCGATTGAGCCCGGTCATTCCTTGACTTTCTTTGTGTTACGCACGGCTACGAGTCAACGTAACAACCGACTTTATTGGGTTACGATCTAAGATGTATGTGACGAAGATTTATAATACGGCAGAGGGGGCCAAATTCTTACAATTGATGGAAGAAGATGAATCACCACAATCACTTGCTATCCAAAATTTTGGTGTTACGAAGAAGATCAAGGTGTTAAATAATCTGTAGTAAAAAGCAGAATCGCGTTTGAGGATTATGTTAGATGCCTGGAAGAGCTTAAAGATGTATCTGTAACGCAGAACTTAATTCAGTCGACTAAGCATATATATATATATATATATATATATATATATATATTGGTGGATCAGTTGCACATATAGTTGTTGTGGTTTAACTCTATATACTGAATGGATATAAGTTGTGTAAATAGTACATTCATCATAAGATGCCGCTTAAAGGTACTTTGAATATAGTTGTATATAAAATAATATTTGTCATTATAATTAGTTATGTAATTAATATATAGGTATAGCTGTAAAATTATGTGACAGTACTATTATTGTACATGCATAAATAGAAAAACATATTACTATTTTGTTAACATTATTTAATAAATTTTTTTAATTATTTATTATTTTTATTTAAGATTATTGATATTGCTATCCAATGGTGTTAAGAAACGTGCATATATTTTGTTATGGGTGTTAAAAATCAGGCATGGCTCTATGAGGATTTGTCATTGATTTTCCTCCTTATGGAGATTTCCATAGTGGGTACAAAAACTAACCAGAATGGACATGGATTTTCTTATGTAGATTTACATGTAAAAATGGGTGCTTTTGCGCTAGAACTCTCATAGCTTACCTACTCACTGCATTTGCGAAATAATTATTGGCGCGTATTTCCTTCGCTTTCCAATCTGTTGCAGTTATATCTTCCGATCGAACGTCATTTTCCACGACTTCATTACACTTTTTAAGCTCCAATAACAACATAAAACTATATCTCTATTTATCGTAATTTTCGCTTTTTGGACTAAATTTCGCTATTTGCAGGCAACTGCCTTCCATTTGCACATCCGCCATTTTTTTCATATAACAGCTTTCTTATCGCACACGTACTAAAAACCTTTTCAATCTTTTTCAGACTTATTTACTTACTCCTCGTTTTCAAACCAAAACCACTGCTTTGCTACCATGTTAAATAAGTGGATCGTATTAATAAAGTTACCCAAAACAATATTTATTAATATTTTATATATCAAAAACAAAGACAGTAATTATATTTCAATAGTACTACGCACACTCTTGACAGCATCATCATTGACATATTAAAGACGGTGTCTATCACTACGCTGCCATCACCATACAAATTAATTACAACTAAATTTATGTAAACAGCAGTAGCTTATATTAGAATGCAGGTATCGCATCACATTATTCTAACACGCCTTATAAATGTAGAATCTTTCTTTAACTTTTTGTAGTTGTTTAATCATTTAACAGTTCTTATAAAAATCTAGTATTCTGAAACTATTTAAATTTATAATTCTAAAACTTGTAACCAACAATTGAATTTTAGCTTTAAACAAAAGTTACATTCATTTTTCTCTTATTCTAAAAAAAAATCAAACGTTATATACAAGTACTATATTAACATTTGATAGAAACTGAAGTTTGTTATTTACAAATGAGTTTAAATTCTTCTAGTGTCATTTGTGTCATGGTACTACTTTTGGGGTAAAAAGTTCTGAACCCTCACTTTAAAAGCTCAATTTCCAAAAATATTTAAGCGAATTTGATAAAACGAGTTGCTAAAGTCACTTTATTTATACATAAATATGATACAAAACACAGTTTTATGTCAAATTTCAATTCTCCACGAATGTGAAAATTAATTACAAGGACAGTATTGATAAAAAAAATACTTCCGAGAAACAGTATAATGTACTATAAACTAATGTCTAAGAGCCCTATGAATTAAAAATGAGTGGAGGATAGTGAACAACTCTAATGGAAGGTAAAACTACAAGATGCAGCTCGTAGCAGAGTGCCATAACTGCAAAAAAGAACCCTATTGGATTAATCTATATAATAAACAACAAGGTCAATGTAGCATGGTTTTTTGATTATGTAAATCGTGATGCGATGCTCTTTGTTTTGTTGTCTCTCTTTTATAATAATAGTTTTTTAAATTTTTAAATTTATAATCAGACACATTATTTTTATTGGGAAATACTATAATTACTGGCAATTTATGTAACTGCATTATTTAACAACAGAATTTCCAGGTTACATTCTATATTTCGCCTAATCCACTGGTTCTACATTTAACATTCCCAATGGCGCATCAGTAAAAACAAAAAAAAAATATAATAAACCAATTTTTTAAAAAGCCCTCAGCTACGTGGCATTCAAGGTTCATGTAATTCAGTTGAAAAGGTTGAATTATGTTTATTTGAAGTGGAACAATAACAATAACATCACAAATTGGGGATATTTGCTTGCAATAATTTCAGATATCTTCTGAATGTCTTCAGTGAAAATTTCAACTTTGGCCCTGTCGTTTTAGAGAAATGAGTTTTCAAAGCTTGGAACGTTTTTCACCGATAGTAGTTAAACGCCATTCCCATAGCATATCTATCTAATGTCATGGCACAAATGATACTATAAGTGCATGGTATTGAAGAAATTCCGTTTCTTTTACCATTTTTCTTTAGGTATGTAAATAATTGCATCTGTGCCATATCTAAGGAAAAATGCAACTATGTTTTAAATATTTTTAAGTTCTATACAAAACTAAAATTTACCAGTGAAATGGAAAAAGAAAACAAAATTAACTTTTTGAATACGACACTTTATTACCTATGCCTGTTGCTCTTCTGTGCTTTAAAATAGGATATTCTTTGATATATAGTGTAAACGCTTTTATCTAAAATATTGGAAACACTGCAAATAGCCACTGCTTTGTTTGTCGTTTTTAGGTATAATTAATAACCTTTTGGGCCATATGACCCACGCATCCTTTAGTACTATTATAAAATTGGATATTTTATGGTTTCTTTTTGTTAGTGTTTTGATTTATTAAGCAATCATGATGCAATGTGCTTAGCAATATAACAGATTTGTTTTTCTTTGACACATGACTAATAGTAGTTATATTTTGGTTGAATTCAAACAAGGAAACATTGCAAATAGCCACTGCTTTGTTTGTCGTTTTTAGGTATAATTAATAACCTTTTGGGCCATATGACCCACATCCTTTAGTACTATTATAAAATTGGATATTTTATGGTTTCTTTTGTTAGTGTTTTGATTTATTAAGCAATCATGATGCAATGTGCTTAGCAATATAACAGATTTGTTTTTCTTTGACACATGACTAATAGTAGTTATATTTTGGTTGAATTCAAACAAGGAAACATTGCAAATAGCCACTGCTTTGTTTGTCGTTTTTAGGTATAATTAATAACCTTTTGGGCCATATGACCCACATCCTTTAGTACTATTATAAAATTGGATATTTTATGGTTTCTTTTTGTTAGTGTTTTGATTTATTAAGCAATCATGATGCAATGTGCTTAGCAATATAACAGATTTGTTTTTCTTTGACACATGACTAATAGTAGTTATATTTTGGTTGAATTCAAACAAGGAAACATTGCAAATAGCCACTGCTTTGTTTGTCGTTTTTAGGTATAATTAATAACCTTTTGGGCCATATGACCCACATCCTTTAGTACTATTATAAAATTGGATATTTTATGGTTTCTTTTGTTAGTGTTTTGATTTATTAAGCAATCATGATGCAATGTGCTTAGCAATATAACAGATTTGTTTTTCTTTGACACATGACTAATAGTAGTTATATTTTGGTTGAATTCAAACAAGGAAACATTGCAAATAGCCACTGCTTTGTTTGTCGTTTTTAGGTATAATTAATAACCTTTTGGGCCATATGACCCACATCCTTTAGTACTATTATAAAATTGGATATTTTATGGTTTCTTTTTGTTAGTGTTTTGATTTATTAAGCAATCATGATGCAATGTGCTTAGCAATATAACAGATTTGGTTTTCTTTGACACATGACTAATAGTAGTTATATTTTGGTTGAATTCAAACAAGGAAGAGTGTAATGGGTGTTCTTTTGAAGCTTTGAAGCACATGAATATTTCTTTATTATTGTAGAAAGTATTCCTAATTTAGTTATACCTTGTTTTACCAATTTTTAAACAACTTTGTACTGCTAAACTAATTGTCACAGATTAAATTGCGGGAGCCTTCCGGATACTAAAAATAAAGTTAGACACTATTTTTTGTCCAATTCCATCAACGGCGTAATCAGAAGCACGTTCACAGAGCCAGAAAAGTTTATATTGTACTTAGCCTATTTACTGGATATATACTATATAAAACTGCAACGCTCATGAAATCCGAATTACTGTTCAACAATTACGTTTACATCTAGTACTAAAACTGCTTTACATTGTTTGATAAATGATTCCCAAATGTATCTTATTGGTACCAGTTTATGATTTTGTGTGCGAACAGTATTCACTTTCTTTTTTCATCAAATTTAAGAAAGCACCTAATACTTTCAGAAATGTCGACTGTCATTGTAGCTCAATACATAGAATTTGAACATTTATTCAAAAATAGTTCTCTTACTAGTTCATTCCATTGTTTTTCAACACTTGCCAACATTAATGGTCCTAAAAATGCACTCAACTCTTCAACTTATACATTGCTCCAACCTGTACTGTTATGACTACATTGTATTTTTGCTTCCCTATTCGTGCAAGCAATAACTGCTTGCAGAATTTCTTCAGTGATAAAAGAATTGCAAGCATTTGAAATAGTTATTATTTAGTCGTGTCGCTTTGACTCAAGAGTAAATCAAATAATGTTGTGGCACAACACTTTTGTTTGAGCTAGAGGATCACATTTCCACTGGAATCCATTCTTTCTAACCATAAGCTTTTGCGTTTTATTTTTTCTTCATTATCTGAATTGACTGATTTGTCTTTATTAGCTGATGAAATATGATTATAAAGTTTTCAACTTTCTCATCACTCTTTGAAGAACAAATGCATTATCGTCCTAGCCTGAATTGCAGGTAGAACTTGTTACATCCTCGTTAGACTCTACTGCCCATTATAGAACAGTTTCTTCAAATTCAGAATTACCATACCTCACAGATTTTTAGCTACTTCGAGACATCGTATTGATGTAACATTAAAAAGTTTTATTTCTTATAGTACTAGAAACGTTTTAGAAATTGTCATCCCGAAGAACTAAGACAAGCGATCAGCATGGTTATGTAATAAAGACTGAACTGCAAAGCATTACAAAACAGCAATGCAATTTTATAATAGAAATATTAGTCATAAAATAATTATAAAGCTGAATAGGATAAAATATGCTAACCACAATGTTATTCTATATCGATGATTTATATACAAAACGCAATCTATGCATCATTAGTGATTTAATAATGAGCCTCAGATTCACTTGATAAATAAGTGATTCAAACTAATTATTTATTTAGTTATTAATGCTATAAATATATTATATTCTTGGGATTATAATAAAAACCTTCTTAAAGATGCACTTAATTCATTCTTGAATGGAAAACACTATACACAAGCTTACGTAGTTAAAACAGAAAAATTAAGTTTGGATCGAGACTCACTTTACGCATCCTAGGGTTAAACATCTTATGAAAAGTATGGTATCAAAAAGCTGAGTAAGATATACTACAACTTAATAAAATAAATACCTTTTTCAGTCTACATCATGACAGAAATTCTCGAAATTTAAAGTACTATATATTAACATCCTTTATATGCTTATTTACTAATTAAACATAATCAATGCTATGCGTAACAGTATAAAATCAGTTCTGTAAATGGAGGGGTACAGTATCAATATTATTTGAACTACTACAATCTAAACATTAACATGTTGGTTATAACAAATAATAGGGACCACAAAATTGTTGTATATATAATTAAAATTTTAAAACACAACTTTATACAATAATATTATCATTCAAAATTTATTGAAGGGAAACAGTCCTAATATAAAAGTCTTTAAAGTAGCATTTGTATATTCTATGTTGGAAAGGTTTACTTCAGTCGATGTGGGGAGGAGAAAATTCTAAGAAGTATTGTGGAACAACTTCATTTGCTTATTTCGTTGATTTTTTTATACTGATGATGACCACATAGTGATCTAAATACGTACTTAGTTTTTTTTAATATTTTTTTGTAGTGAAAAAATTTTAATTATTTTTTATTTTGCTTATGGTTTATCTATGATCATGTTTAACAACATACAGTAATAAAAAATTGTATGAAAGATGCTTTCAGGAAAATGAATTAATCTTGTTATTGATATTACAAACTCTTTAAATTCAATGGCGTACAGTAGAGTCCTTATTTCTAATACATTGACTAAAATCAGTAACAAGGCGAGCATATTGCAATAAGTTAAGTCATTAGTATAAGCTATAAAGTACTTTATCCACGTGGATATTGTTATAAAAGTAGAATCGTTTAATGTAAAATATAACATGTCACAAATAATCGCGTCACGGGAAAAAAGAACAAGTTTAAAGGTATTGGTATAGTGCATTTCTAAAGGGGTAGGTGACCATTTAATGCGCAGGGCTGGCTTACATGAGACTGTGATAGGGTGGGTTCTAACAAATCCACTGGACCACCAAGGAATGTCTAACTGTCCAGAAGCTATGTACAATATAAAATCACCAGGAAATGGAGTGATAAAACAGCAAGGAGAGGATCCCACTTCTTTTGACTGTTCCTAGAGTAACTCACTATACCTAAACTATGGACCTCTCTACTTAGGACATTAATCTCAGCCAGAAACCTGTGCATATTTTAGTGCTGTATTCCTAGTTTGCGACTTGCCACTAGAGAAATGTAGGGCGATTTTTACATGCAGTCTATCTATCGCCCTTGAACGTATATACTTTTTGTTTCATTTTAACATTAGTAAAGTCCTATGTTCCACATTTTTTGATATGGAGTCTTAAAGGTTGTACATTTATTGTGAGAAAAGTTGGAGTATGAGCTTCTTATTAGAAAAGTCATTTCAACTAAGCATATAAAGAAGAAAATAAAATTTTTGAATGGATTATTATCTAAAGAATCCCTCAAATCAGCTTGTTTAGTAGGTCTTTCAGATTGTTGTGTAGATTTCCAAAGCGAAGGTGCTGTAATAATTTCTTCTCTAGATTTGATTAATAGTAGTTTGGCAGACTTATGGAAATTGTTCTGATTCAATATTTAAAAGATTGAAGTAGTTTTATTAGGCGGTATAAAAATATCTTCAATTAATCATACTAGTATAGTTGAAATGTTCTCTTCCATTCATGTTCTTTACTCTTAATTAAAGCAATAACGTTAGTTACACAATATCTGTAATGTGTGTTGCATTTTATAGACGATTTCTGTGCATAATGTTTGTGAATAAATAAATCAGTTGGTTTTATGATAATGCCTGCATGTATGATTGGCAAAACCTGATTTGTTACAGCCGAATCAAATTTTTAATCATTTCTTGCTGTCCAAAAAGATGACAACGAAGAACTGGACAAGAAAATGTGATTTTAGGCTAAGCCTTGTAGTTTTGTTTGTGAGAGTTTTAATCCATTGTTACACTCTGAAATTCTAACTAATCACTGGTTCGAATTATTTATATAATTATATCTAAATTTTTAATTTCAACAAAAACCTTTTGAAATCATACAAATGATAGTGAACACATTGAAATAAAACATTTTGTTTGTATAAAACAGAAACATGTTTACGAAAATTAATACTTAGTTGCAGTTTAATAACAATGAAATTTATGGAATGCAGTTGCATCATTCTGTATGGTATTTCACAATGCAAATTTGGCAAATTTGCCGTTTTCTGATGTCGTCCTACTCAAGGTTATAACACCATAATTTTACGTATATATGGTGAACTTTTTTGACTTGGAATCAAATAAGATGACATTCTTTTGTTTAACATTTAATTGCTGTATGCTGATAACACTCGCATTATCATTCTTGTAAAAGACTATTTTTAGAATGCTGTTTTCTTCACATCACATTGCATTTTATTTATGTTTAAACGGATGTTGATCTAAATTTCGGTTAAACCTTAAATCAAGCTTTATAATAATTATTTCTCTAAATTATCACACTTGGTGACACCTTTTAACACTTGTTTGAAATATAAATTATTTACCTTTTATTATTATTTTAACTTTTGACCTTCTCATAAAAGTTCCATAGAAATGTTACATCTAAATTTTTATGCTACTAAAAACTGATTAATATTAAACATGCAGATAAATTTTTTTTAATTTGCCCGAAATTCTTTATTAAGTGTATATGAAATTTACAAGTGTGAACACAAAATGTGGTATAATATTGAGATACAAATAGCAATTTCTATTGTGATTTTGTTTTTATTTCAGCTTTCCTTTTACATTTGCCTAACAAATTAATTACATGTATGATTAGAGCATTTAAAACTCCAAAGGGTTGCTATACTTTCCCTTGAGATGTTGTGTGTTGTGTTTTTTATATCAAAAGTGTAGCCAGAAGAACATCTTCCACGAGCCCGTCTCAGACAATGCCGAGGGATGAAGCGCAGAGTTAGACCAAAAGTCCCAAAAGGCCACAAGACAGATAACCTTCGTCATTTTGCATTGTAGGACATTGTTACAACATCTACACATGTCCTGGTCTTTGTGAAAAGCAAGATAGTTTCAATAGTTTAATTAGATTAATATCTAAGTATAATAAGATAGACAGACACATAAATACACATAGGTACCATGGAAAAATGAGTGACGGAACAAATAATATAGACATTTTAGATGCATTCTGTTTGCTTTGTATGAATGCATTTTTTTATAACCAGAAATTTTGTCTTTGGTTCCTCAGGAATATATTTAGAATTATTTAATTACATTGTGACAAATGTCAGTGTAATGAGTCCTTTTATAATGTTGTAGCAATTCAATGTAAACCACCTATCATTCCAACCAATGGACAATTGGTAGAGGTTGCAGGTATGGATGGTGAGAAATATGCAATTGGGAGTTTGGTACAATTTGAATGCAAAAAAGGAAGCATTTTAGTAGGAGAATCTAGTTCTATATGTACAGAAAATGGTTTATGGTCACATCCACCACCAACCTGTAAATTTGAAGAATCGTAATTGTCAAGTAATTGTTCACACTTCAATCCAAAGTTTGAATATTTAAAACGTGATACACCTGGATATATAAAATGCCATTTATTAGACATGTTTTATTTACACTTTATTAATATTTATTTCATTGTTTGGTAAATTTTGTATTTTATACTAAGAACAAAATGTTGATTTCTCAAAAATATCAAAAATTTTTGTAATTTTTTTCTTTATTGGTTAATATAAGTATATTATTAATTGGTATTAAAGCATCACAACACTGGCAATCTATTTACAATAATAAATAACTTTTATTGCATCTTGGTCACTTAATTGTTTTTTTAAATTCCTATATCTTAAAACATGTTCCACCTATGTGAAGAGCCATGTTCCAGTGATTAACATGTTTGCCTGCAGATTAGAATATTATGTACTCGAAAGATTGTGAACTATTTTTAATACAAGTTGATGTTGAAGATTGAAAACACTATATCATTTATATCAATATGCAGTCTTTAATTAATTTCACATTTTATTAATTTACATAACATGAATTAGAATTTTAACATAAAAACTAGAAACATACAATTTCAAGATTAAATATTATTTAAACATTCAAATTATTATTAACTGTACTTGGCTATATATGTTTGTCATAGGAGTTTCCCACAGTAGTCTATCACATGCGCTCTGCAGTAAGTATTAGACCTTTCAGTTGGGCAGTATCATAGAGATATAGTTGCAATGCCATTTGTCAACTGTAATATAGGAGAATGATGTGCATCACGTGCCTATGCTAGCTGTCTTGTATTTTGTTTATTCAATAAAGTGCATGTTATATTTCTTAGGATTGCTAAGCTCCTAGTCATAGTTTTTATATATATATTGCTGTGTTAATAGGGTCATTTAGGGGTAGTTATGACCAAGAGTATAATGCACTCCACATAAAATACATAAGGGCTCAGAAAACGACACAGTTTTCTGAAGAAAACAAGAAATACAATGATTAGACTAGAAAGTAAATCACAACGCCCTGTATATAAAGAATAATCATAATTAATTCAGTTAATGAAAAATATTTTGAAGAATTATTTGAATGAAACAAATCCGCAAGTCGTTAAACAAAATAAATGCAAGCTGAAACGCAACACGCATGGATAATGCAACGTTATTACATCAAGAATCCTAATTGAAATAAGCAGGTTTAAAAATGTGTAAGATAGCAAACGCATATAATGTAAGGCATACATTGTATTAAATCTACGTGACTAGAAAATTAAAATCGACACCTGATTTATTGGAAACAGACAAGGCATGGTAATTAAAATCAAAGTTTACCAAATTTATTTGAACAAACAATGGTTTACTTATCTAGAAGTATGAAAATCCAAGCGAATCAATGCCATTAACTCGAAATCGTACGTGACAAGAGGAACGCGTTGATGTTAATATACAATAATAATACTATAGAATATCTGAAAACCTGGTATGAAAGTTTATACAAACAACGAACTTGTCAATAGATAGACGGTGCATTTAAATATGACCAGATTCGTAAACAAATCAGTTCATAATGAAGTAAAGTATAGTTCACGTTTCTGAAAACGAAAATATTCACGTAAAGTGAGTAATTGTAAAGTGTAAAATAATACCGCTGAATATGGAAAATTTATGGGTTTGTCGTTTTATCCTTAAAAAGAAAAAAGCGTAAGTAGCTAAAAGATGTTTTAATTTAAATTCTAATATTAACCTTAATAAAAAAGACTCTAAAGAATCACTGGAGACAAGTCTAAATGATTACGGAAGACAGCTCTAAACAATTACTGGAGACAAATCTAAATAAATACGGGAACAAGTTTAAATAAATGCTGAAGCGATTATTATTGCAACAAGTGAGGAAATGCAACAAGCAATTACTTTAATGATTAATGCTCAAGGAGTTTAATGAAGTATGCTAGTGTGTTTAAGGCGATGCTATGAGGGATGCACACAACGGTTGGACCAGGGACTGATTCAAGCTGAAAAACAACAGGTTAGCCAATCTGAATGTTTATTATTTTTTATTTTATTTGTGGATATTTTATTGCACATTGCTAAACTGAATAACTTAAGATTTAACATTTAATTAAATATTACTAATTCAAATATTTTAAAAGTTTCTTTCATGATAATTTATGTGAGGGGTTGGCAAGATTTAATTTTTTGAGCATACGTTGTAAATTATGTAAATAGTAAGAGGTTAAATGAACGTTCATCAGGCTTCAGTCAATAATCAATAATAATAGTGATTTTGGTGGCTTTTTGATCATCTTTGGGAATGATAATTATTAAATTTATTTATTCAGTTATTAAAAGAAAATTCCAGTTAAAGAATCTTAATTTTTTTCATACGTTGTAAATATTTTTGAGAACATTATAATAATTTGTGCTTAATGGTATTTTGGTTTAAAGATTAAAACAGTTAGGAGAGGTAGAAGGCAGATTTAAATTCTTTGTTTGTCGTATTGTCGCAAGCTCCGTGCGTAATACAAAAACTGAGCTAGCCGAAGCAATTAAAATTATACATTAAAAATCAAAAATTGAGAGATTAAAATTTTTTACCTTTTGATTCACAAAAAGGGCGCATAGGGGTATAGCTACAGTATCACAACAATATATATATATATATATATATATATATATATATATATAATGATCTTGATGAAAATGGTAATTGTACTTGGGATATAGTAGTCCAAAAATAAACTAAATAGTGTTTTGCATATATTCAATTAATTATCTGACGTTTCGGCAAGGGTTGTTGCCTTTTTCAAAGATACTACAAAATTATACAGTATTGAATGGACATAAAAATTATAACATAGGTACTTACTTAATTACTAATGCATAATTATTAGAAAAGTTTCTTCACACATGTGGATTAGTGTTGGTTAATACATAAACAAAAATGATAAAAAATAAATTTTAAATTAAATGTCTTATTGACATATTTGTTAAGTTTGACACATAGACTGAAAGGAATTCTTGATTTTAAATTTTATATGGGTGCATGTAAATCTTAACTGTAATTGAACTATTGCTTTTTGTGTAATTCTATATAAATTTGAGTATATTGGATGTAGATTTTGAGTGTCTTGTCTAAAGTTCATCGAATTAATCTCATTTTGTATGTAATAAGCTTCCAAAAAAAGTCTCATTTTGTAATTGTTTTCAGAATCCAAAATTTCAATATCTTTATAATTTGGAACATGTTGGGTTAAATTAATATGTTGAGAGAGAGCACAATTCTTTTTTCCTAATTTTATATCTGACCTATGTTGTGTAAGTCTATTTTTAACCACTGGGTGGTGTTACCTACATACGTCTGATTGCATGAACAAGTTATTTTATAAATAATATTGCTACTTAATAATTTGTTAGGTTTGTCTTTGAGTTTTGTAAAAGGTTTCTTACAGATTTTCATAACTAAATCCTATAGTTAGGTTATGTTGTTTTAAAATTCTAGCTAATAAAGGAGTTAATGTTTGTATAAAAGGTAATTTTTGTATAAAATGGTATTGGGTCTAGTTTCAGTACTGTTAAAATGGATGTTTGTGTATAGTAATTTCTTTACTAATTGTTTGGGATAACCATTATTACATAGCGTAAATTCTAAAGTTTTTAGATTAGTTTTTTTGAATTGTGGTTCAGAGATTATTTCTATTCTGTGTTTAAGTGCTAAAGCTGTATTTATTTTGTGGTGAAATGAATGATTGGAATAATAATTAATGTATCTACCTGAGTTAGAAGGCTTATTATAGTAATCAAATAGCAGTTTGTTGGAAAATGAGACTTTTTTTGGAAGCTTATTACATACAAAATGAAATTAATTCGATGAACTTTAGACAAGACACTCAAAATCTACATCCAATATACTCAAATTTATATAGAATTACACAAAAAAAGCAATAGTTCAATTACAGTTAAGATTTACATGCACCCATATAAAATTTAAAATCAAGAATTCCTTTCAGTCTATGTGTCAAACTTAACAAATATGTCAATAAGACATTTAATTTAAAATTTATTTTTATCATTTTGTTTATGTATTAACCAACACTAATCCACATGTGTGAAGAAACTTTTCTAATAATTATGCATTAGTAATTAAGTAAGTACCTATGTTATAATTTTATGTCCATTCAATACTGTATAATTTTGTAGTATCTTTGAAAAGGCAACAACCCTTGCCGAAACGTCAGATAATTAATTGAATATATGCAAAACACTATTTAGTTTATTTTTGGACTACTATATCCCAAGTACAATTACCATTTTCATCAAGATCATTATATATTAAACAGTCCATATTAAGAAGATATATATATATATATATGTATATAGTATATATATATGTATATAGTATATATATATATATATATATATATATATATATATATACAAAGACAAGTTATTTGCAGTCCGCAATAAAAAAATTGTATAAAAAGTAAGATGTATCTGTAAACAAACTCTTATGAAAATAATAAGAGCCATTGACAAATACAAATCGGGCTGGTAGTTATATAGCCACAATGGCTCTTATTATTTTCATAAGAGTTTGTTTACAGATACATCTTACTTTATATATATATATATATATATATATATATATATATATATTACCCACACATTGACAAACATAGTACTAAAAAGATTCAATTACATTTTTTTATATCGTTTGTTGGTTCGACTAAGCTTGGTATAATACAATGACCTACCTCTCATTTTGCTTATTATAATTAATAATAACATTTACTTTTTTATTCCTGTGCCTCTTCTATTATTCCATACCCTTTTGATAATTTTAGATACATTATTTTTTTCATTCTGTTAAAATTACATGTTCTTTATTGACCCATTTCATAATCTTTACCATTCTCTTGTTTTCGACAGCTATTGTACGTTTTGTTTCATTTTCTTTTCTGTAATGTTATGAAGTAGTTTGTTGACTTTAACCGGAATGGTTAATTTTTAAGGATGCATGAATACAATATAAACTGATTTTAGTACTAATTAATTACTCGAGGTTAACCTACTATTGTGCATACATGAACACCAATATGTGTATTATAGATGTTTAGGAATTTATATATAAAAAATGAGTTTGAATGCAAAGAAATTTCAGTTCTGGACTGTTTGAAAACAATATTTGGCACCGAATTTTTAAACTAGCAATGTAGTCTAATTATTACAAACAAGAGCATATACAACTTAATGACAAAGAACATCCATGGCATTTTTTGAGCTGAATGAGCATAATTGACCTCATCGTAGATATTACTATACTTAAAACAAATAGAAAGTACTGGTGAAGATGTGTTTATGAAGGGTTCAGAAGTGGTTAAAAAGCTACCTGCTGCAAAATGTAGTAATTGATATGCTTACATTTGGCTATCACACGTTACCCGAAGTAGTAATCACTACATGTGTATTATGTATCACCTGTTGCTATAGGCATGGCACTAATGATCTGTAATGTGCAAAACAAAATACTTTGATGTTATAAGAATGATATAAATAGACTGATAATTGAAAATATTAATGTGGTCAGGTTTAAAACAACAACCTTTGGATTATTAGTTCATTGCTCTACTAATTGAGCTATGAAAGTCCTATTGGTAGCATTCATTGTTCAAATCTATTGCAGATGCTTCTATTTGATTTTTAATTACATATAGTATTGTTAGGGGCAATACGACTTTTATAACTTAATTGATAAGGTATTAGACTAATATTTCTAAAAGTGTCATTTTAAGTCGAATTGTATGTATTTTTTTAGCCAATTTTAAATGCCAGTTTGTTTTCAAATGGTAATTTAACTTTATACACCTATATGATACTTTCAATTTATTTTGTTGTTAATTTTATTTATTTTATTAAAGCAACTATTTAAAAAAAAAGTAAATTTATAAATATTGATTTAATATCACTATAAACATGCTATACCAACATATCAAGACTTTAGATACCCAAATACCACTTTCTCAGTTAGTTAAATCACAATTTAACAAAGTATTCAGTACTTTTATGTTTTAAGAAAATATAAGCTGCAATACCGATATAATATTTTTAATAAGCGCCAAAGTTTTCAAATAAACAATTTGATGAACTATCCCATTATGATTCCCAATATTCCAAAATTTAAAATCAACTTTTTTAAGCAAATATATTCTCAAACAGTTGAATTAGCCTACAACGCTTAAACAAATTAAATTCATTTTTCGCTTATTTCATGATTGTTTGAATATACTCAATTCAATGCCTACAATTCCACGAAATTTGTTTGTGGCTTTCAATTTACATAAATTTTAACCCCCAAACGTGTATGCTGATAATCTGGCACAAACCATATGAACTTAAATCCTAATAATCTTACAGAAATGAAGTTAAATATTGTCACAGCAAAGAAGTTTTGACCCTCATATTAGAGTTCCTCTAGCTAGAGATGCTCTTAAGTGCTCTGATAGCTGAGACAGCATGAGACACTCGGGTTGGGGTTTTAATATCCTGTATAAAATTAAGGGAACTTATGGGTCCAACGGGAAACGTAAATACCTTGTAGAAAATTTTAAAAGGGTGCAGACCGGTAGCTCGTGACAAAAATTGTGTAAAGATTTATATAGTTTGTCATGTAGTGTTTTGAACATTAGTTATGTGCTGATTGATGAAAGTTAGAAGCTAAAGGGCTCAGCCTGGAACTTGAAATTCAAAATTAAATTTAAATTTAAATGCAAAATACGCTCTTTTAAATGATTGTTTAGAGTATACCCTTTACAATAAATGAAAGCTGATGGAAACAAATGTTGCCAAAGCCATTCCCATTTGTGTATTGCAGGTCCTAATGGCTTACATTGATCCTTGTAGGTGTAACAAGAAATAATTTTTTAATGATAATATACAGTATACCCTATAATAAAATACACAAAATTCAAAGGGCATTCTCGTCACATGGGTGTGTATGTATTTTTTTTTTTAATTCACTAACTCGTATTAATTTAAACAATCATTTAAAAGTTGTCTTGTAACAAGTTTATTTTCTAGCAATATCTTCACAAATACCTAAGTTAATAATTTTATAAAAAGTCAATTCAAATATAAAATCTCTACACAATCTACGTGAAAATTATTACATGTTGTTGAATCCAATATAAGCTTTCGAACTGCGAGCATAAATTATAAATTAAACGGTGACAGAAAATGCTATTTGCGAGCGTCACTATAAGGGCCTTTGATAATTATAAAAATCGTAACTGTTGTCAGGCGGCAGTATACGTCAATAGAACACTTTCACCTGAGCTGTTGTTTGAGAAGGTCAATTGTTCTTTGTATAGAAGAACATGGTGTTGCACACATGGTGTTGGAAACACCGGAAGATAAAAGTCGATTTCTATATGAAATCGTCTCCGTTAAACGCATTATATGTCCACGCTTGGCATCTATATAGTTCGTACAAGACGGGACGTAAATTGTAATGGTTGGCTTTAGAATAGCATGCAACTTATGAAAACTTATTGAAAACTTGTAGGATATGTAAAACTTATAGGATTTGTAAAACATATATGAAATTTTATTTGATGTGGTAATTAATCCAACGTGGTTCATTTGTTCGATGTGGACACACGTGATGTTTGTTAGATATTCAGTATCAAGTTAATTAAATTATGTGGTGTTGGAGAATTCTATCGTGTTTATTGTTGAAATAAGAAGATTCCAAATTGTTTTAATATTCCGGAGATGGTCCAAATACATTGCAAGTACTCTTCTGATGGATAAACATCTGGTATGTAATTAGATTTTTTAAATACGTCAGCTGTAACTTTTGGCATGACAAACAAATAAGTTTTTGTTTGTTCACGTGGAAATTTCCTAGTTCATTATGTGATTGACCTCAGTTATTTTTAACTTCGGTGAAAGGAATCTATAAAACTTCACTTTTAATCTTTGTATTAGTACAAACAAAAAAATGGTAGATGGCGGTATATAGATAGAAAAGGTTTACTTTCAGGATTAACAAAAATTAAAGCTATTATTTGAATACCAAACTATGTTAATTTAGAGAACTAAATTGTTTCATTTTGCTTTTCATTAATTATTAAATGGGAATATTTTACCATTTAATGTGAAGTCTAAGTAGTACTACCAAGGCCACGTAAAGTTTGTAGTTTAAATTTAATCAATCATAAAGTTCAAGTTAAAACATTTACAAGAATACATTCTTGCTACATTTTTATAATGTAAAAATTACAACACTCTAATCTTGTGAGATACAAATGTTGAGATTATTACTGAGTATATAAGTACATATTTTTTGTAATCATAATTTAGAAAATTTTTAAAGTAAAAATTGTTAAGAGAACGTTTTGTAAATAATTTTCAAATGCAACTTAAAAGAATAGAAATTCATTTTTGGTCAAGTCTATGATTATTAATTGGAATGAATGAGGTTTGATACTTATTAATTATGAATTTTTTGAAGTGAATGCACAAACTGTGCTAGCCTTGTTTTAATCTGTTTACAGGTGTAGCAGTTCATCTTTAACAATCAATATCGAGCCATAAGGTAAGCATCCATAGGGATTATGTTTTCGTAATATTTTTTTTGTAGCGGTATTTGAGTATAGGTTTTCGCATTCCCCTTATACAAAAGACTCAAGTAGGGTTTTCTTTGTATACAAAAATTCGGTGGCGCCATATTCACTATATTTTTGGCCGCAATCCAACCCCGACCCAAAGCTCATGTTCTACCCAGAGCAAATCTCTTGACTAGCCGCTTAGCCTTTGGAGGTTTCCTCATCTACGAGCCAATATCCAGGTAACTTAACCTTGGGCTCTTTACATCATCAGGAAATCCTCGTTATCTATCCTTGTGCCTTTCAGCTGGCAATATAGGAGTAAAGAAAATAACCCATTAGTAAGGCAAAACGTTATAGTCTAACAATTTACACAGGCTTGTCAAGGAAAAAAGTACTTGTCCCCTGTGATCGGTATGCTCTTTGGTTTTTGTGTATTTTATATTGTAAACTTCTCAATTTTAAAAAGACATACTATATGCGATCATCTAAAATTTATATTAGTTAGGTACACATTTAAGGATTTACGTAAATCTTTAGAACTTGCGCTACACGTATGCTGATAACTTCCCGCGGCATATTTTTCATCTACCTTCATTTTTATAAATGGCATACCGTATACGATCGTTCAAAACAGCACATTTTGCATGGAAATTAAAAATCAATTTTGAATTCTAAGTCCCTGGTGGCATTTCTAATTTCTACCATCTATCATCACATAACTTGTTTCAAACCCTAAAAAGTATACTATATACGATCATTAACGCATTTTCTGTGACAAGCTGCCGGTCTAATAATACAATATTTGCATGTATTCCATTTGTATATCTGCTCGGCAAAATTATGGAAATAGTGCTATTGGCTACCCCCAGTTAAAAAGAATTAATGGTGTATGCTTTTTGAAAGCGTAAATCACGCCTGAACATAAGATTAGGACAAAAAATTATCAGCTCTCGTGCGTTATAAACGAATCTGAAAAAAGAGTTACTGCAGTGCAGTGTCATGATTGCCCAGCTTCAGAAGGAGACTGCATTTTAATGAGGCTTCACCAAAGAAGCGAAGAACCATCGCTCGCAGGAAAAGTGTGCTGCTGGACGAGATCTGCTTTATCCTACCCTTCTTCTAGTAAAAAATATATAACCTTAGCAGACTTTGGTCTGAAATCTACTGCTATGATTGACGATAGTCTTCTGTCAGAATTTCGTCAATGAGGCAAAAAACGGAACATCAAAAATACTACCATGAGATACCATCAAGTTGAAAAAAACAATCTTATGTCTCTTTTTGTACTTCAAAATTAGTACGCAATTTGTCATCCACAGTACTGAGGCATTCATTGATCTTTGTATGCAGTAGATGCATGAAAATTTACTTAACGAGGTAAAATTAAACACCACAAATCAATCTAAATGTAGCTTATGGATGGAAATGAGATATGGTCGAGTCACTGCGTCAAAGGCCTATGATGGGGCAAGGTATAACACTTTAGATGGAACCTTTGTAGAAAATATTTTGGGTGCAAAAGTTTTTCAAATCAATGCAATGAAGCGAGGGTTAAAATAGAAGAAGCTGTTTTAAAGGTCCTGTCAAAATAAACCTCGCAAAAATTTGTTAAATATGGCCTTTTTCTTTCAAAAGACGAACCACTCGTGCCAGTCCTGATGCGATAAATGAAATAAAATGCCCTGTGTCAGAGAAACGTTTTAAAAATTATATTGGTGATGAGAAAATTACTCTGAAATACTTTTATCAGATTCAAATGCAAATGCATCTGACAAACAGAAAAAATGCATTTTTGTTGTAACTAAACCAACTTTTGAAAAAATAAGATATCACTTTTAAATTTTGCAACTATAATAAAGATTTTGTTATTACAATGTTAAATAATATTACCGATTTTTGGATTAAAGCAATTTTTAATAAAATTTAAAATAAAATAAACTTATTTTAACAAATAATCTTGTAGATTTATTTATCCGCATCCCACTACTACTGCGTAATCTAGATATTTTTTCAAACTAAAGTAAGTGAACACAGGCATGGGGTTCCAAAACTTTTCCGAACGGATTTTGAATATTGTTTAGCCACAGAAGGCTATGATGATCTGTGATCACACGAAATTTTGTTCCTTCGATCCATGGACGAAAACGCTCTATGGCAAAAATTACAGCTAGACACTCACGTTCGGTAATGGAATAGTTTCTTTCTGAGCGGGAAAGTGATCTACTAGCATAAGATATAATTCAATCGGTACCATCAAAATTTTGTAAGAGAACACCACCCAAACCAGTGTTGGAAGCATCGGCTTCTATTGTAAAAGGTTGGTTGAAATCGGGCTGACATAAGATAGGTGCTGAAATTAGTATTTGTTTTATTTTTAAAAAAGAAAACTTCAGCTTCTAAAGTCCATTCTATTTGTTGTTTTTTCTTTTTACCTTTTAACAAGTCATTTATTGGCGACATAAGAGAAGAAAATGAGTTTATGAAACGTCTATACCAGCTACACATTCCTACAAAACGTTTAATGTCAGTAGTGGTTTACGGACGTGGATAGTTAACCATTGCTGAATTTTTTTTAGGGTCAGTGCGAAGAGAATTAGCCCCTACTATGTATCCAAGAAATTTAAGTGACTTCTTAAAGAATTCACATTTTTTTTAATTAATTGTTAGACTCGCCTCTATTAGACGATCACGTACAGTTTCTAACAGTTTTAAATGTTCTGAAAACGTGGGAGATACAATAACAATATCGTCAAGGTAACAGAAAACATTTGGTTCAAGTTCTGGGCCGAAGATATTATCAACTAGATGTTGTTGTGTTTGAGCTGCGTTCCTCAAACCAGACGGGACAGTAGTGAATCTAAATTGACCTCTGCCAATTACGCTGAATGCTGTTTTATCTTTGGACTCTTCCGTGAGTGGAAGCTGCCAGAAACTATGTAGCAGATCTATGCTTTAAATCTATGTAACATCTCTAAGCATATTAAGTATTCTTTCTACATTAGGCATAGGATAGCTATCATGGACAGTTAATTCATTTAAACCTCTGCCATCGAAACAAAGTCTATACTCTCCGGAAGCTTTTTTTACAAGTAAGATAGGTGAACACCAGGGACTTGTACATTTTTCTATGACTTTTAAAGTTAACATTTCGTCTAACTTTTCATGTAATATTTTAGACATATGCAGCGATAAGGGATAGGGACGTTTTCGTACTGGTTTATGATCACCAGTATCGATATGCATAGATATTTTATCAGTACGACCTAATTTTTTGTCTGTACTAGCAATACTAGAAAAGGAATCGATAATTTTTTAGCTTGAGAAAATTCAGTTGAAGATAAATCTTCTAATGAGCAAAGATTATTATGTAAGTGAGGGATTTTTGTATAAGAGTTACGATATGTTAAAGGGACTGTTTCACTGGTTGGTGACAAAACTTCCCAGGAATTATTTTTAAAGTCTAAGGTAAGTTCAAATGTTTCCGCAAAATCAGTGCCAAAATTAAATGAATGCGAGAGTGAGGGAACAACTAAACAGGTAATAAAATGACAAAGTTTTCCTACAAAAATGGGCAAGTCTACGGTACCAGATATTTTTTGTGGTGTGCCATCTGCAGTAAATAATTTATGTTCACGAGTAGATAAGCAAGGTTACCACGAGATCAAAAAACCGGTTTTCTTATGGGATTTAACATTGGAAATTCTAAGGTCCAAAAAGACCATTTTTGCCAGGTACAAAGATCATGCACCCCGAGATCGTCGCAAATATTCGCACATCTAGTAACAAAAATCTGCACAATAGTTTTCTTCAACTAAGCATTTTTTAGCCGCAGGCCCATATTAGCAAATATTCGCACATCTGGTAACAAAAATCTGTACAATAGTTTTCTTCAACTAAGCATATTTTATCTTCAGGCATGAATCTCGATCTCGATACCCCGATCAGGGTGCTAGACCCCCAACCCCCACCCCATAAACGCCACCGCACTTGCAAAAATTCGCACATCTGGTAACAGTATTAAATAACATTATCATCTTAAATTTGCACAATAGTTTTCTTCGACCAAGCACTGTTTAGCTACAGGCCCATATTAGCAAATATTCGCATCTGGTAACAAAAATTCGCACAATAGTTTTCTTGGACCAAGCACTGTTTAGCTGCAGGCGAGGGCTCAGCACCCCGATCTGGCACGGATCTTGTTCTCAGCGCCCCGATCTGGGTCATCTAACATTAATCGGCAAATATTCGCCTAAATTTGCACAAGAGTTTTCTTCAACTAAACATTCTTAGCCTCCGAGGGTATGGATCGAGCACCCCGATCTGGCACGGATCTTGTTCTAAGCGCCCCGATCTGGGTCATCTAACATTAATCGGCAAATATTCGCCTAAATTTGCACAATAGTTTTCTTCAACTAAACATTCTTAGCCTCCGAGGGTATGAACCGAGCACCCCGCTCTGGCACGAATCTTGTTCTCAGCGCCCCGATCTGGGTCATCTAACATTAATTGGCAAATATTCGCCTAAATTTGCACAATAGTTTTCTTCAACTAAACATTCTTAGCCTCCGAGGGTATGGATCGAGCACTCGGCACCCCGAACCGGGCCGACGGGCCCCCGTCATCCTTCACCGGGTCCACCGGATAGGCAAATTCTTCCACTAATTTATTTAATCTTTTAAAACTAATTTAATACATAACTAGATTAATCCATTAAACCTATGCAATCGTTTGCAAATTAAATTCTTATTTGTCACAATCTCAAATATTTGCATAAATCTTGTAGTAACATTAAATAAGTACTATATTGCAATGCGGAATATTTTGTGATAAATCTATCACCGGCAATAATTATTTGTAAAAATTAGAAGCAACGTGTTTATTGGAACAGAAGCTTGACCTTCCCAAATTATATTCAAACAAAATAATAGAAATTACATTTACGGTATTTTTTTAACACAGGGTAATTCGCGAAAAAAATATCATACAATAAATGATTGCAATTGTCATAAAAAAACAATAGACACATCTTTAGCAATATTCTACGTCATTAGAATGTAAACAAGTCATAACCGGAAAATTTGTTGACTGAGAAGCAGACTCCTTTCACGAAATTAATGATAATTACGCGCTAGAAATGTGTTTTGGAAAAATTCTCGCCAAGACAATAACGATTGTTTTTATCATCTATAGGATTACAATATCGCGAATACTTAAAACTGAATTATAATGCTCATTATGACGTTGTAAATAAAGAGTGTTATTTATTTACATCAATTTAACATTTAGATTTTCCAAAGTATATTTTAATTGTGTTTAACTTGGTGAAATGTAAACTAATTAAAGGAATCCTAGTTTGTAATGTATATAAACGAAAGAAACGGGAGCCTAAATCAGTGCAGTTTACCGGGTCTTTCTACATAAGTAAAACGGGAAATATTTTTTTTAAACGTCGTCCTCCAGTTCGAATCTGAAAGGGTAAGTAGATTTTTGTTTTTACCGTATTTTAATATACCGCTTGAAAATATATTGCATTTTATTTGCTTAAATTAAATACTAAACTGAAAACTTATCATTTCCTCTGTATGTTGTAAGTCATAATTAAAAAAAAAAACACTATCTAGTACAATAATTGGACACGGTTTACATTACGTGACCTCAGCTAGAGACTTCTACTTTGTGGTAAATACTTTCAAATACGTCTAAAATAACAAATCAACAGAAAAAAATGCGGGTTTTTGCGATTTATGCGTAAAAAACGAGATTTTGGGCTACGGTTCGGTATGTGGACAGCACCCGATGGGGGCGTGGGTGGGCTCGTTTGAAAGCTTAGGGGGTGGGGGTTATAAATATATAAGTGTCATAGGCCGGAGGGGTGGGGTTCAGGTTTTATACGGGGGTCAAACTTTTGGTACTTTTTTATATCGTAACTCCCATTATAGTGTATATAAATAGTACCAAAAGTATTCACATTAGTGTCTTATGTTTTGAAAGTTGGTATAATACATGAGAAAAATTTTGACAATTTAATTAATCAGATTAAATAAGATTATTAGAGATTAAAAAGAATTAACATCCAAAGTGGTGTCTTAATCACAAACCAATCACAATAGACACGTACTAAGCGTGAACTCATGATATAAAAATTAAGTATATAAAGACATGAAACCAAATCATATAAGTCTTAATTTAGTGGATATTACTTTCATTTGTATGACATTTTAAATAATTAATAATCATTTTATTCATAAATAAATTTTTGTAAATTAAGTGTGCATCTATTTTTATATTATGAATCTGTCAAAATTGACAAGAGAGGTTTTAATAGACAGAGAAACCATTATGAAGTGGTTTATGTCTCGTGGCTTTTGCCCTCCCAAAAGAAGTGCCCTCAATGCCGAAAGCTAATGGTAATTGACATAGAGCATGGATGGGGCGTTTTAGATGCACCAAGCGTACACATGCAAAGGCAGAGGAATAATTAACATTTCAATGGCCACAGGTACTTGGCTAGAAAATGTTAAACTCTCTGCCGAAAAAGTGGTTCTTATGCTGTACGCTTTTGCATCTGGTTACGATTATGACCACACCATGCGTGAAGTTGGTTGTGGCAGAGAGGCAGTTTCCGACTGGTTCTCATATTTCAGAGAAGTAAGTATATAGGTTTGAACAAGTATATCTCTTGAAAAAATGAGCTAGATCAAATCTGTTTTCACTATTTTAAATATTATGTCTTTTATTTATTAGGTGTGCATGATATCATTAGACAATGAATTTGACAGACAAGGTCAAATTGGTGGCCCGGGAGTAACAGTTGAAATCGATGAGTCAAAAGTTGGCAAAAGGAAATTTAGGAAAGGAAGACTAAGAGAAGGGCACTGGATTTTTGGGCTGATTTGTAGAGAAACAGGAGATTACAGATTAGAAATATGTGCCAATAATAAAAGAGACAAGGAAACTCTTTTGCCTCTCATCTAGAAGCACATAGCCAAAGGTAACCTAACCTAACCTAACCTAACCTAACCTAACCTAACCTAACCTAACCTAAAATAACTTAACTTAACTTAACCTAACTTATTATAAAGGGACTACTATTATTTCTGATTACTGGAGGCCATATATGGCAATAAAAGATATGGGCTACAAACATGAAAGAGTATGCCATAAATATCACTTCAAAGATCCTGAAACAGGAGCACATACAAACACCATAGAAGGCCTATGGAAGCATATGAAAGATGACGTCGCCAGAAATGGTCTGAAATCAGAAGATTTGGCTATGCATTTGTGTGAACACCTATGGCGTAGAGATGTGGGTCGTTTTAAAAAAGATATATTTGAAGCATTAATTGCATCTGTAATAGAAGTTTACCCTATCGAAGAATGTAATCTATAAATTTTCAATAAAATTCTCATGTATTATACCAACCCTAAAAATATTGTCAAATTATTAAAATAGTTTTGGTACTATTTATATACACTATAATGTGAGTTACAATATAAAAAAGTACCAAAAGTTTGACCCCCGTATAAAACGTGAACCCCACCCCTCCGGCCTATGACACTTATATATTTATAACCCCCACCCCCTAAGCTTTCAAACGAGCCCACCCACGCCCCCATCGGGTGCTGTCCACATACCGAACTTCTGCCAGATTTTGTACCTAATTTTGAGGTTATGTAATCCGATTACGTGTTATGTTAATTTTGCTTTAATTATGTTTAGGGTAATAATTGTGATATAATAAAAGGGCGAAACACATTTGGGTAGTTATTTCTGATAATCTGCTTTGAATACAACTCACACAAGGTTGGAATATTTGCCAAAAAAAATTTTGCTTAACCTTTTCTAAGAATATGTTAGGGGTATAACTTAGTTATTTTGACTGTTTTATTTTTATCACAAATACACAACACTAAACTATTAAATACTTACGTTTTGGGTTACTATTATTACTCATTACCATTTTTATTATAAGAATTAAATTTTATTTTGATTTTGTGAAGGTTTAAAGCATATTGCATAATTATTGTCCCATTCTGAGATGTTAGTGCATAAGAATAACAAGGATGTGCAATGATTAGGCAAAACGTTGTTGAATATTACTTCACTAATATTATTTTTTGCTGAGGGTATCATCACAGATTAACTGTGGTATCATTAAGGTTATTGATATAGTAGTTATACTAACATTATTCGATGCTGACTGTCAACGAAACAATATAAACATAGTTAAAGTGCGGCGGGGTTAGGTTTCTGTAATAATTAGAAGAGATTATGTTATTGTTTTAATAGTTGTATTAATATTATTCGGAGCTTCAGGTAGAGCAGAATTTATTTAAGAAGAGTCTGTACGTCATTTGACATATGCGCAACCTTTGAAAGTCAGTGGCGTAGCGGATTTAATAAGTTTTATCAAACTCCTTAGAGTAAATATTCTAAAATCAAGTTTTATTTTGTTGGTAGTTTAAATTTGCATGGCGAATACGCGAATAAGCAAAGCATAAAACACAAAGAAACAGAAAGAAAACTATGAAAGCGTAAGAAATAAATATAGAATATCAAAGTCACAAATATCAATTGACATTTAGTAGCAAATTATCTATGTTACTGATATGTTGCACGAACACGATTATTTATAAATAATGAACTAATCTGACACCGTTTTAGTCGTGTGCGCATGATGACGTCTAGGCTCTTCTTAAATAAATTCTACTATTCGAGATAATCGAACGGGTGAATGAGTGGAAATAGTGTTAGGTATAAATAATGCTGAGGCGAAAAATGAGGTTTCAGCTTAGATTAGAAGTCGAAATGTTTTACTACTAAGACGAAATAATCGAACGGGTGTAAGAACGGAAATAGTGTTGAGGTATAAATAGTGCTGAGGTAAAAATAGTGCTGATGTTTCAACTTAGATTAGTAGTCGAAACGTTTCATTAGTCATACATTAGTGCATGAGCGAACATATAGTGTTTTGGCATAAATAGTGCTGAGGCGAAAACAGTGCTGTGGTTTCAACTTAGGTTAGTAGTCGAAATGTTTTACTACTGAGACAAAATGATCGAACGGGTGCATGAGCGGAAATAGTGTTAGGGTATAAATAATGCTGAGGCGAAAACAGTGTTGAGGTTTTAACTTAGGTTAGTAGTTGAAATGTTTTACTACTAAAACAAAATAATAGGATGGGTGCATGCACAGAAATAGTGTTGAGATATAAATAGTGCTAAAGCGAAAATAGTGTTGGGGTTTCAACTTAGGTTAGTAGTTGAAATGTTTTACTACTAAAACAAAATAATCGAACGGGTGCATGAGCGGAAATAGTGTTGAGGTATAAATAGTGCTGAAGCGAAAATAGTGTTGAAGTTTTAACTTAGGTTAGTAGTTGAAATGTTTTACTACTAAAACAAAATAATAGGAGGGTGCATGCCAGAAATAGTTTGAGGTATAAATAGTGCTGAGGCGAAAATAGTGTTGGGTTTCAACTTAGGTTAGTAGTTGAAATGTTTTACTACTAAAACAAAATAATAGGACGGGTGCATGCGCAGAAATAGTGTTGAGATATAAATAGTGTTGAAGCGAAAATAGTGTTGAAGTTTTAACTTAGGTTAGTAGTTGAAATGTTTTACTACTAAAACAAAATAATAGGACGGGTGCATGCGCAGAAATAGTGTTGAGGATATAACAGTGCTGGGGCGAAAATAGTGTTGAGGTTTCAACTTAGGTTAGTAGTTGAAATGTTTTACTACTAAAACAAAATAATAGGACGGGTGCATGCGCAGAAATAGTGTTGAGATATAAATAGTGCTGAAGCGAAAATAGTGTTGGGGTTTCAACTTAGGTTAGTAGTTGAAATGTTTTACTACTAAAACAAAATAATCGGACGGGTATATGAGCGGAAATAGTGTTGAGGAGTATACAGTGCTGGGGCGAAAATAGTGTTGAGGTTTCAGCTTAGGTTAGTAGTTGAAATGTTTTACTACTAAAACAAAATAATAGGACTGGTGCATGCGCAGAAATAGTGTTGAGATATAAATAGTGCTAAAGCGAAAATAGTGTTGGGGTTTCAACTTAGGTTAGTAGTTGAAATGTTTTACTACTAAGACAAAATAATCGGACGGGTATATGAGCGGAAATAGTGTTGAGGTGTATACAGTGCTGGGGCGAAAATAGTGTTGAGGTTTCAGCTTAGGTTAGTAGTTGAAATGTTTTACTACTAAAACAAAATAATAGGATGGGTGCATGCACAGAAATAGTGTTGAGATATAAATAGTGCTAAAGCGAAAATAGTGTTGGGGTTTCAACTTAGGTTAGTAGTTGAAATGTTTTACTACTAAGACAAAATAATCGGACGGGTATATGAGCGGAAATAGTGTTGAGGTATATACAGTGCTGGGACGAAAATAGTGTTGAGGTTTCAACTTAGGTTAGTAGTTGAAATGTTTTACTACTAAAACAAAATAATAGGACGGGTGCATGCGCAGAAATAGTGTTGAGATATAAATAGTGTTGAAGCGAAAATAGTGTTGAGGTTTCAACTTAGGTTAGTAGTTGAAATGTTTTACTACTAAAACAAAATAATAGGACGGGTGCATGCGCAGAAATAGTGTTGAGATATAAATAGTGCTAAGGGCGAAAATAGTGTTGAGGTTTTAACTTAGGTTAGTAGTTGAAATGTTTTACTACTAAAACAAAATAATAGGACGGGTGCATGCGCAGAAATAGTATTGAGGTATATACAGTGCTGGGGCAAAAATAGTGTTGAGGTTTCAACTTAGGTTAGTAGTTGAAATGTTTTACTACTAAAACAAAATAATAGGACGGGTGCATGCGCAGAAATAGTGTTGAGATATAAATAGTGCTGAAGCGAAAATAGTGTTGAGGTTTCAACTTAGGTTAGTAGTTGAAATGTTTTACTACTAAAACAAAATAATAGGACGGGTGCATGCAGCAGAAATAGTCTTGAGGTATATACAGTGCTGGGGCAAAAATAGTGTTGAGGTTTCAACTTAGGTTAGTAGTTGAAATGTTTTACTACTAAAACAAAATAATAGGACGGGTGCATGCGCAGAAATAGTGTTGAGATATAAATAGTGCTGAAGCGAAAATAGTGTTGGGGGTTCAACTTAGGTTAGTAGTTGAAATGTTTTACTACTAAAACAAAATAATAGGACGGGTGCACGCGCAGAAATAGTGTTGAGGATATAAATAGTGCTGGGGCGAAAATAGTGTTGAGGTTTCAGCTTAGGTTAGTAGTTGAAATGTTTTACTACTAAAACAAAATAATAGGACGGGTGCATGCGCAGAAATAGTGTTGAGATATAAATAGTGCTAAAGCGAAAATAGTGTTGGGGTTTCAACTTAGGTTAGTAGTTAAAATGTTTTACTACTAAAACAAAATAATAGGACGGGTGCATGCGCAGAAATAGTGTTGGGATATAAATAGTGTTGAAGCGAAAATAGTGTTGAGGTTTCAACTTAGGTTAGTAGTTGAAATGTTTTACTACTAAAACAAAATAATAGGACGGGTGCATGCGCAGAAATAGTATTGAGGTGTATACAGTGCTGTGGCAAAAATAGTGTTAAGGTTTCAACTTAGGTTAGTAGTTGAAATGTTTTACTACTAAAACAAAATAATAGGACGGGTGCATGCGCAGAAATAGTGTTGAGGTATAAATAGTGCTAAAGCGAAAATAGTGTTGGGGTTTCAACTTAGGTTAGTAGTTGAAATGTTTTACTACTAAGACAAAATAATCGGACGGGTATATGAGCGGAAATAGTGTTGAGGTGTATACAGTGCTGGGGCAAAAATAGTGTTGAGGTTTCAGCTTAGGTTAGTAGTTGAAATGTTTTACTACTAAAACAAAATAATAGGATGGGTGCATGCACAGAAATAGTGTTGAGATATAAATAGTGCTAAAGCGAAAATAGTGTTGGGGTTTCAACTTAGGTTAGTAGTTGAAATGTTTTACTACTAAAACAAAATAATAGGACGGGTGCATGCGCAGAAATAGTGTTGAGATATAAATAGTGCTAAAGCAAAAATAGTGTTGGGGTTTCAACTTAGGTTAGTAGTTGAAATGTTTTACTACTAAGACAAAATAATCGGACGGGTATATGAGCGGAAATAGTGTTGAGGAGTATACAGTGCTGGGGCGAAAATAGTGTTGAGGTTTCAGCTTAGGTTAGTAGTTGAAATGTTTTACTACTAAAACAAAATAATAGGACGGGTGCATGCGCAGAAATAGTATTGAGGTATATACAGTGCTGGGGCAAAAATAGTGTTGAGGTTTCAACTTAGGTTAGTAGTTGAAATGTTTTACTACTAAAACAAAATAATAGGACGGGTGCATGCGCAGAAATAGTGTTGAGATAAAAAGCAAAAATAGTGTTGGGGTTTCAACTTAGGTTAGTAGTTGAAATGTTTTACTACTAAGACAAAATAATCGGACGGGTATATGAGCGGAAATAGTGTTGAGGAGTATACAGTGCTGGGGCGAAAATAGTGTTGAGGTTTCAGCTTAGGTTAGTAGTTGAAATGTTTTACTACTAAAACAAAATAATAGGACGGTGCATGCGCAGAAATAGTGTTGAGATATAAATAGTGCTAAAGCGAAAATAGTGTTGGGGTTTCAACTTAGGTTAGTAGTTAAAATGTTTTACTACTAAAACAAAATAATAGGACGGGTGCATGCGCAGAAATAGTGTTGGGATATAAATAGTGTTGAAGCGAAAATAGTGTTGAGGTTTCAACTTAGGTTAGTAGTTGAAATGTTTTACTACTAAAACAAAATAATAGGACGTGCATGCGCAGAAATAGTATTGAGGTGTATACAGTGCTGTGGCAAAATAGTGTTAAGGTTTCAACTTAGGTTAGTAGTTGAAATGTTTTACTACTAAAACAAAATAATAGGACGGTGCATGCGCAGAAATAGTGTTGAGGTATAAATAGTGCTAAAGCGAAAATAGTGTTGGGGTTTCAACTTAGGTTAGTAGTTGAAATGTTTTACTACTAAGACAAAATAATCGGACGGGTATATGAGCGGAAATAGTGTTGAGGTGTATACAGTGCTGGGGCAAAATAGTGTTGAGGTTTCAGCTTAGGTTAGTAGTTGAAATGTTTTACTACTAAAACAAAATAATAGGATGGGTGCATGCACAGAAATAGTGTTGAGATATAAATAGTGCTAAAGCGAAAATAGTGTTGGGGTTTCAACTTAGGTTAGTAGTTGAAATGTTTTACTACTAAAACAAAATAATAGGACGGTGCATGCGCAGAAATAGTGTTGAGATATAAATAGTGCTAAAGCAAAATAGTGTTGGGGTTTCAACTTAGGTTAGTAGTTGAAATGTTTTACTACTAAGACAAAATAATCGGACGGGTATATGAGCGGAAATAGTGTTGAGGATATACAGTGCTGGGGCGAAAATAGTGTTGAGGTTTCAGCTTAGGTTAGTAGTTGAAATGTTTTACTACTAAAACAAAATAATAGGACGGTGCATGCGCAGAAATAGTGTTGAGGTATATACAGTGCTAGGGAAAATAGTGTTGAGGTTTCAACTTAGGTTAGTAGTTGAAATGTTTTACTACTAAAACAAAATAATAGGACGGGTGCATGCGCAGAAATAGTGTTGAGATTAGTTAGTGTTGAAATGTTTGGTTAAACAAAATAATAGGAGGTGATGAAAATATTGAAATAAGAGGTAAAGCGGAAATAGTGTTGGGGTTACATTGGTTGGGTAAAATGTTTTATAAACAAAATAATAGGAGGTGATGTTTATATAAAGAAAATAAATAGGTTGAGCGAAAATAGTGTTGAGGTTTAATTAGGTTGTAGGAAAATGTTTGTTAAAACAAAATAATAGAGTTTTATCTAAAAAAAATTAGATACGGTGCTGGGCAAAATAGTGTTAGGTTAATTAGGTTGTAGTGAAATGTTTTATTAAACAAAATAATAGGGTTGAGTGAAATGTTTTAGAAAAATATGCTAAAGCGAAAATAGTTTGGGGTTTAACTTAGGTTGTGTAAAATGTTTTATAGTACAATTAAGGTGGTATGTGAAATGTTTTAAAAATAAGGGTGGGGCAAAATAGTGTTGAGGTTAATTAGGTTGTAGGAAAATGTTTGTTAAACAAAATAATAGGTTGGTTGATGTTTAATAGAAATAAGAGGTAAAGCGAAAATAGTGTTGGGTTAACTTAGGTTGTGGTAAAATGTTTTATTAAACAAAATAAGGGTTGAGTGAAATGTTTTAAAAAATAGTGGTAAAGCAAAAATAGTGTTGGGGTTAATTAGGTTGTAGGAAAATGTTTGTTACAAAATAATGAGGGTATAGTGGAAATGTTTTAGAAAATAAGGCGGGGCGAAAATAGTGTTGAGTTAAATAGTGTAAAGAAAATGTTTGGGTTTCAACTTAGGTAGAGTTGAAATGTTTTACTACTAAGACAAAATAATCGGACGGGTATATGAGCGGAAATAGTGTTGAGGAGTATACAGTGCTGGGGCGAAAATAGTGTTGAGGTTTCAGCTTAGGTTAGTAGTTGAAATGTTTTACTACTAAAACAAAATAATAGGACGGGTGCATGCGCAGAAATAGTGTTGAGATATAAATAGTGCTAAAGCGAAAATAGTGTTGGGGTTTCAACTTAGGTTAGTAGTTGAAATGTTTTACTACTAAAACAAAATAATAGGACGGGTGCATGCGCAGAAATAGTGTTGAGATATAAATAGTGTTGAAGCGAAAATAGTGTTGAGGTTTCAACTTAGGTTAGTAGTTGAAATGTTTTACTACTAAAACAAAATAATAGGACGGGTGCATGCGCAGAAATAGTATTGAGGTGTATACAGTGCTGTGGCAAAAATAGTGTTGAGGTTTCAACTTAGGTTAGTAGTTGAAATGTTTTACTACTAAAACAAAATAATAGGACGGGTGCATGCGCAGAAATAGTGTTGAGGTATAAATAGTGCTAAAGCGAAAATAGTGTTGGGGTTTCAACTTAGGTTAGTAGTTGAAATGTTTTACTACTAAGACAAAATAATCGGACGGGTATATGAGCGGAAATAGTGTTGAGGTGTATACAGTGCTGGGGCGAAAATAGTGTTGAGGTTTCAACTTAGGTTAGTAGTTGAAATGTTTTACTACTAAAACAAAATAATAGGACGGGTGCATGCGCAGAAATAGTGTTGAGATATAAATAGTGCTGAAGCGAAAATAGTGTTGGGGTTTCAACTTAGGTTAGTAGTTGAAATGTTTTACTACTAAAACAAAATAATAGGACGGGTGCATGCGCAGAAATAGTGTTGAGGTATAAATATTGCTGAAGCGAAAATAGTGTTGAGGTTTCAACTTAGGTTAGTAGTTGAAATGTTTTACTACTAAAACAAAATAATAGGACGGGTGCATGCGTAGAAATAGTGTTGAGGTATAAATAGTGCTGAAACGAAAATAGTGTTGAGGTTTCAACTTAGGTTAGTAGTTGAAATGTTTTACTACTAAAACAAAATAATAGGACGGGTGCATGCGCAGAAATAGTGTTGAGGTATAAATAGTGCTGAAACGAAAATAGTGTTGAGGTTTCAACTTAGGTTAGTAGTCGAAATGTTTTACTGCTAAGACAAAATAATTGGGCGGGTTTAGGAGCTAAAATAGTGTTGAGGTTGCAACTTAGGTTAGTAGTTGAAATATTTTACTACTAAGGCAAAATAATCGAACTAGTGTAAAGCGGGAAAAAGTGTTCAGGTATATATAGTGCTGGTACGAAAATAGCGTTGAGGTTTCAACTTAGATTAGTAGTTGATATGTTTTACTACGGAGGCAAGATAACCGAATGTGTGCATAAACGAGTATAGTGTTGAGGCATATATAGAGCCAAGGTGAAAATAGTGTTGAAGTGTCTACTTACTTTAGTAGTCATAGCGTTTCACTACTAAGTTGAAATGATGAATTTGGTACATGTGTGAAAATACTGTTGTGATTTCAATATAGGTCACTAGGCAGAACATTTTACTACAAGGCAAAATCCAAGATGGGTTCAACACTAACTGCATGGTACCGCAGCATAACCCAGCATTACATCTACGATTATGCTGTATAAAGCCCTCTCGTTGCAAGTCCTCGACGATAACGGCTTTGTCGTGTCGAGAATACTCATATATAACTATGCCAATGAGAACTTGCACACGCAGCGACGAAAGTAAGGTTCGGCAATTGATTTGTTTTGTAAGAGTTCGGAATAGTTAATACAATAAGTGAATATCGAATGAAAACATAAAAACAAGCAATTGCAAAAGATACATCATTATACCAGAACAATTGCAACACAATTAGGAAGCAGTGCCAATTCATACGTTTGACATTTAATTACTGTGATGTTTGTTATATTCGTCTGGTTGTTGACGTTACATTAGTAACACTATTGTTGGATAAAAAGTACGTATTTATTTTAAAGAAGAAACCATACATGTATAAAATCTGCAAAAACTCTGTTTTTAATTAGCATTTCATTTTATGGTCTGCTGTATTAGTTTTCAACTTTAGGCGTGGTCTGTGATTCCATTCAATAACCCGCAAAACTTCAATCGTATTATCAATAGCGAAATAAAATCGACAATTTCAGAACGAAAGATTTAACTGAATGCAGCCATTATTTTTTCACAAATTATGCTACGACAATGATCTGTTCGAAAACTGACAATCTGTGTTTAAGGGTTACAGTTATTATATGTTTATGAATCAATTTTTGAGAGCCTTCGTTGTTGTGACGCGCATTGATATTTAAATTACAATTTCATACTGCAAGGAATATGTTATTTTTCTGTCTCAAATAGTGTCAAAAGCTCTTCCAACCCTCAAAACTTATACAAGGCGTGGTTATTCTTATAATAGTATCAAGCGTGCTTTGTATATTCATTCGCGATCTGCGGTCGAGTGACATTTCAGTAAGAAGTAGTTAAGTTTTTGGAATTTAATTAAACCAAATTTACTGAAAAACCCGCAAATTTTTCATTAGTATTTGAAAGTGTACGTGTTTTTGTATGGTTTCTAATAATTTTTAATTATTTTTGACAGGTCACGTAATGTAAACCGGCACCCAATAATTTATTAAACAATACATTATAATCGATTGGAAATCCTAAATGTACATGATTCATCTTCGCGCGCTGATTCATAAATAACCAAACTATGACTACTTGCACATATACGTATTTAAAGCAAATCTGTTGCGGCTAAAAAAACACTATCTAGTACATAATTTATTAAACATTATTCACATCAAAAATATTACTTTTACCTATAAAATGCGTTTGAAGAAACAATTCTTAGAGGAATGTTAATTGCAAGACCTATTTATAATAATTTTAGAATAGGATATTATGCACACCGAAATCTCCAATTTCTACAATAATTAAAAACGATCTCTCTTTTCCATTTTCAAAAGTTTAGCAAAAAATTTCGGTTTCAGACTCTATAAAATCTTAGGGTCTACTAAGGATAAGAGACCTTGGTAATTGCATTATAAAATATTAAAAACAATTTAAGTGTATTCTGTAAGATTTTTCTTAATCATCTGGAATCTTACCCTATAAAGTTTATACATGAAAACATTTTAAAATAAGAATGTTACAAATTCGGTGGATCTCACGGTTAAGCTCATATATAATTGAAGATGAAAGTCTGTAAAATTTTTCTTAATCATCTGGAATTTTACCCTATAAAGTCTTATATTTAAAAGTTTAGAGGAATGTTACTTGCAAGACTTATTTATAATAATTTTTAGAATAGGATATTATGCACACCGAAATCTCAAATTTCTACAAGAATTAAAAAAAAAATTGTATAAACATAAAATAGAAGTTTAATCTAAGACTTTTATTTCTATATATATCTATATAATTTATCAAATTTTAGCAATACGTTAATCAGCTTTGTGATAAGGTCTTAAACAAAGTTTATGAGCTGATTTTGCAAATACTGTTACTTTAAAACAAAACAATTTCTATAAATGCCTTTTTTAAACGTACACTCTTGCCCGAGTAAGTTTTATGCTGTTGGTACAATAAATGCAGTGTTGTGTAAGGTTACATCCTATGGTTGATGATGTATCAGCCCGTTAACAATAACATTTTTACGTAGAAATGGATTTTAATTGAAACAAATATGCTACAAACGGAAATACGTTATTTAGCCAAGTAAAATTAAAAAGCTCCGTTTGTTTTCAGCTGTTTAATGTAAATGACGTACTAATTACATTCATCATTAATGTATAGAACAATGACACTCTTATTTATTTACAAACAGAAATATGTTATATTTAGACGTGTTTTGATTTGAATTGTGGTATGCTAAAACTAATTCATTGAAGAAAATGGCAAGGTTTAATAAAATCATTTATTCAATTAAAAAATACATTTATGTCCATGGAATGTCAAGCCAGTAGCTCAATGTGACGTATTATTATTGAATTTTTCTATAACCTTCGGACTTCAACCACGCTGTACCCATTATTCTCACGCGAGTAAGGCTGCATTTCGCACAAGTCCGATTGGATAAGATCACGTTTCACATGTTTCAGATTTGTATGATGACGCTGAAAATGTTTTCTCCTCAGGTTTAAATAATTCCTTAATGATGATTTCTTTACTCATTTTTGCTTAACACTGTCGCTAAACTAATAGGGTTATCTTTATCTAGTTGCACCTTCGACATAAACTGAAGCTTTGGTTTGTAGTATTTGTTTTTTATAGCTGCTGGCGACGCCTGGTAAATCGATGATATTGCGAGACCGAGCTCCTTCTCGTTTGTCTCAGAAGCGACAGTCAAATTAATAAAAAACTGTGTATACGTTTTAAAGTCAGATACAAGCTTATCCAATTTTTCATTTACATATTGTTTATTAACTGCATCAGATGGTTCAACCGGATGAGCAGCATTGTGATACGCTGGTTTCTTGTATTGAAGGCTTTATCTTTATGCTGTATATCATCAGAGCTTTTTAGACAGTATAAAAAGGCTTGATTCACGAGCTTGATTACAGATTTCTTATTAACACAATCACTATCGTCTTTAGGATCCATTACATCAACCAACCTTCTTTTACGAAAACTAATTGTTTCTTCTCCAGACTTGAATACTATAGTGCTTCTTTGATTAACACAATCATAATCTTCTTTCGGGTCTGATGAATTCACTAACCTTCTTTGCTGCATATCGTATCCATCACCATCCAACGTTAGCACAAATCCTTGGCCTGGAGGACCACGCCGAATATCAGCATCTTTACGCTCTGAACGTCCAAAGCGATCGGTAGGCATTTTAAAACTGTGTAATTATTTACTGAGCTCACTGTATTATACCTTCTTCTCTCAACTCTTCTATTATGGACACCATCTCGTTAATGTTTTCCTCGCTAGTATTTCCAGCTCGATTGGAGGTGTTCAACAATCTCAACCGATCCACAAGTTCATGTACATTATTCCAGTAGACATATTGCACCGGCTTTGAATTCAAACTTTTGTAAAACCGATTAGAAAAGCCTAAACCCGCTCCCTTAGACTGTTTTCTTCTCTTTGGCTGTTTTCTTTTGGGATTCCTCTGAAATTCGGTGAGATATTTTTGCACATATTTGTTAAACTTTTTGTTATTTGTTAGGAATCCGCTTAAATCGTGCGCTGCAAATGGGTTAAACTTTCTTCTCAAAATCAATGCTGATTTTATCATTTCCAAGTAATTCGGCAAATCTTCATACAAATTGAAATCGCCATCTTCAAAGCTGATGTCTTTATAAACCAGCAAATTGTATAAACCCCTCGTACCCGGGTATATCACATTATTTAATGTTATATCGCTAGTTTCTGGGTTAATTACCAATACATTTTTCCACAAACTCCACGAGTCGGTTTCCGCATTATACTTTACTCTATAAATTGATTTGTCAATATTTTCGTCTTCGTCTCTAGCTAACACATCCGCATAGTAAAGATGGAACGGTTCTTCTGGAAGAGTTGTTTAATTTTCTTTATAGGTGCTTCCATGTCTTTGAGCTTAACCCTTGTTGTAGGTATGGGAATTTTTTCGGTGATTGCTTGCAACTGGAAAGCGCTTCTTTGCAAGGGGTCGATCAATTGTTTATGAACTTCTTTGAATTTTTGCTGAGATGTAGCGTCTCCCTTTTTGTATGCCACAAATTTTTTTCCTGCATCTTGAATTAACTGAAGATTGCGTTTATTTGCGGTAAAATTGTTAACGTCCGTCATCATCAGACTCTAGATGGGTACTAACTATTTTTTAAATAATGTCAAATATTTATATACTCGTCGAAATTCTTCCGATACCGCCCCTTATCCAAATCAAAATCTTTCACAATAGTTATAAAATTATGTTTTGAGTCACTCCCACCCCAACACTGTAAGCACATTTCTTTAAATTTCGGATATGTCATGTCACCGCTTATATGATCAAGAAAGATGTCTGAGATTGGTTTCATCCTGTTTCCATAATGCGATTACGTTGGCGTTATCTCTGAGTCTATGTTTTAAGGCACTAGCGTAAGTTTGACATAAGTAAAAGGAATCAATGCTCTTATGTCGACCGAACGAGAAAAACTTTGATTTTGCTTTGCTCGTTTACAGGTATATCATCAAAAACCACAATTGAATCTTCTTTGGTATCTCCGGATTCAATCAAATCGTCGTAATTTTCAAACTCATGGTACCCAATTTCATCTTTTAATGGTGTAAAAACGTTTCTTAACAATTCGTATTTCGGTTGATATAAACTTTTCGAAAATACATAGACATTTTGGAATCTAAGACCGTTCTCGTGCAAGATCAGAAATATTAAAGCGTTTGTTTTTCCACAACTCGATGGTCCCGCGAATACAGCTCGTACGTTAGATGGGAACAAAGGTTCATGTTTACCATCCTCTTTTGCACGAGCAATAGCATAGTTATCATAATTCTGCACAGGTATTGTAATTTTTTGTTTCGCAGTCGCCATATTGCTTCGAGTGTGTACCTGCTTTTGTTGCTGTTTGCGGTGATAGCTTAACATCTCTTTCGGTATACTATATTTTCTGCTGATGGAGTAAATAGTTGATTTACCCAGTCGAACTTCTTCTATAGCTTTTTTTAACGCTTCTTTACTATATCCACTATTTCGTCTTCTTATGTAATTGCGAACCATGCTAACCAATACTGACAGGGGCAATTTCACTCTATGGGGCTAATTTCACACTATTCTGATGGAGGTAAATTCGCTCTAAAATAACTAGAACTTATTTACAGAGTGGGAGATGCTCATCATTCGACTGATAAAAGTAAACTAATTGAATAAAATTAATTCATCGCTTTTATACTGTTTTTATTAAAAATATGCACAAAATATTTAATTGTGGGTAAATCTATTAACAATTTCCGTAAACGGATTATATTCAAACAGAGTCATGTATAATTAAAGCATAAGTCTTCATCGACGGTTCAAAATTTTTTGAAGCTTCTAATTCCATTCTTACATCAACAGTTGCGTCCTTGATGCTTTCAAATTGATGATGACAGTCGATTACAAAGACGGGTGAGTTCTTAAACCTGTTGTAGTCCATTAAACATTTATTTGACGATTTGTTCGGGTAGTATTTTTCCATAAAAGATGCATAAGACAGGTACGCTGGCAAGTAGTCGTTCTGCTCGAAATCCAAATTTAATCGACCTTGAGGGAACATCTGAGAGTTTAAAAACACTTTGACATTGGTTATATTGGCATTCGTAAAGCTCGTAGCATTTTCTTCTTTCCTGTCGTACTTTCCATTTTGCAGCGCCAGTAATATCCACCGAGCCTTCTCTGTTTCGTTCGATACTTTAATTCTCCATACTTGCGACTTTGATTGTGATAGAGACGGTAATTCGTGTAATTCCCATTTTTGAATGCAACCATTATAGATGAATGATTTTGCATTTCGGAAAGCAGCGAAGCCTTGGCAAAGTCACTTAATGTTATATGCGGAACCTCCCATGAAATACGTTGTATTTTGAACGTTACCGTATTTCCAATCGACTTGTAGCAATTTATGTCCGACTTGGATCTGATTAAAATCAGCTCTTGAGGCATGTTGACGATAGTTTTCTTGTAATCTTTAAAAAATCCAGAAATGGTTTTTAGCGGTATAGCGCAACTAAGCCGTCCATCTTGGAATATTGTATCAGGCTTCCACCCGGTATGTGTAATAGATTTTGTTTCTGATTCCTCCATGGATACAAGTCCTTTAATGGTTCGAGTAATTCCAGGGATTCGACAGACATCTATTATTTGATTATTACCCAATTTGTATTGAATTTCCTCCAAACAGAAAATATGGCGCATTTCTAGTAAATTCGTAAGCTTTAGAATCTGGTTGTGCTGCTCTAATCGGGTCTACAGTTGTTGACGCTTCTCTTAGTGTTTCCGTAGGTTTATAGGTACCCCTTATAAATATGAAACTTTCATGAGGATATGTGATGTTATCACTGCTCTGGATTTCAATCGAAATTCGATCGTTGTTTTCCGCATTCAATGTAAAGGATAGATATGTATAATAATCTTCCTTTATTATAGTTTCGTCTAATTTATAACTTCCAAACACATCCAATTTGGGTACGTCTTCATATTTAAGCTTTCCAAGTTTAACGTTTTCATCACCGTGAAGATCTAAGCTGCGTTTACTTCTGCCGCCCATCATTTATAACTTTTAATCCTAAGGATTTTAAGAAACGTATTTCTTCTGCTGTAAGTCTCTCGACAACTTGGCGATTTGATGTAGTATTCACTTCTGATCGTCTAGGGGTGTTGCAGCGTGTTTTATATACAAAATCGATGAGCATTTTCAACTACTTTTTATTTCCAGTCTCACACAGGCGTATGTTTCCGGTGAAAAGTTTACCAATTCACCCAAATGATCGACTAATCTGATTGTAATATTATCAATTTCTGTCACGCTCAGTGGATAATATATGACGGGGTTAGACTCCTTTTCCAGATTATACCCAGGTGGTACAGACAGACTGAATTCGAATATGCTGTGGGTAAGAAAATTGTTTCTGAACGATCCTGCAGTGATATTGGTTTCCACAAAAATGTTTGAGACCGATATTATGTTCACTTGCTGATTAGCAATATGCACGACATCCGCGGCCAATTTGCGATTGGTAAACCCCAAGATGCTTCCAATATTGTTTTTACGGTTTGCCCCAAAATCAATCGGTATACTGCTTCGTATAGAACACTTTAATGTTTTATTGTTTGCGCTCAGTTTAAAATATTTTTGAATGTTCTCGTTGATGTCTGGCTTCTGACTGAACCATTTCTTGAAAACATCCTGTATATTTGCATTTATTTCATCTAATTCGTATGATCCAGGTTCAATGGTTATTCTGCGATGCTCTGGATCATTAAAGTATAAGATGTTGTTTCCTGGATGTATGTTTTGCACAGTGTTACAAGTATACAGCCCCACTAGGCCCAAAGCATATTCACCGTTCTGTTTCAATTTAATCGGTGGATAAATGGGTCCTGTCGATATGACATTACCATACCCGAACACGCTCACTGTTTTAGCCATTGTCACTAAGAAACTTTAACACTAAATTCCCACATTTGTAAGTGTTGTAAGTCTGCTCCGGTACACTGTTGTAGTAGATTTTAAAACCTCGAAAATATCTCTTCACTTCTTCCGGTGGTCTCAAGTCTCCAGGCGTCGCCATAGATCAATGTAGTAAGCGTAAGACTACGGATCCCAAGGTCCTGGGTTCAAATCCCGACACGGCCAACTGCTTGAAAAATGACAGGTGAGCATTTTCCACAAAATTACGCTCTCGTTCGGATGAGAGGTTAAATGGAGGTCCCGTGTGTGAGTGTTGTCACGCACGTTAAAGAACCCTACCTTGCCTGGAACGGCAAGGGTTCGGCAAAATTCTAAAACTTCCAGGCAACAAAAAACTCGCCTCCTGGCCAATGTAGTACCTTCTGGTGGAGCATTGGAAATATAAATGCACGGTCTCAAGTCTCCAAACGAATCGTAGTAAAACACACTATTTCCACGTTTTCGGTACCCAACCCAATGTGTGCCTGGTCCTTTGGTGGTATCCAAATTAATCACATCCGACTCGTTGACACGCGGTCTTATCTTCTTCAACTGATCTCTAGAAAAGACGTTGCGAAAATGACTAATGTTAGATGCGTAGTTTCTTATATCCACGTCAGTGAGAGCTCTTCAAGGTAATTTGCTTAGTTTTTATACTTTTTTACAAATGCCACGCCCCTGTTTGTACGGCTTCAAGAATAATGCTGTGCCTTTTTTGTATGGTTTTAAAATTATACCATTTCCTTTTTTCCCAACGGCAATGGCTTCCATAGATCTGTTGTGTCGTTCACTCTCCTTAAGCTGTTCATTGGCTGTCTTGACATCATTTACTGCATTAGCTATCTCCGCAGCGCCACGTGTTGGGGCTCCTAGAGCACTTAGTCCTGCGAATATCGGAATCAATGGTAGAAAACCTCTTTTCTGTGGAACGCATATAATACGCGGGACTTTAATTTTGCGTCTCCCACCAGCACCCTTTATGATTTTTTTACCAATTAGAATATCAACGTCTAGCCGCTTTTTCAAGTTGTCGGAGCCAACTCGGTCTATTGCGGATCGTATTTTCTTTAAGAATCCGCCTTTGAAACTTATTTTCTTCTTTAAGCCCATACCCATTTTTCTCTTTGCTTTCATAGCGTTTGTTACAAACCAAGCTGCAGCTTTTTCCCCAAACTTTGCGTTCTTAGACTTAACTCGCCCCCAGGCTTCTTCTTCTAAAATTTTATCTGCTCGGTGTCTGGCTGGGAGGTCGTCGGGGTACTTGGAGTATGCAATGTCGTGTTCTTTACACAATCTATCCAATTCGTTTATTCCAGGATCGTCTCTTGCCAAGCGCTCATTCAACTTTGTACCAGGGCCGCAGTACTGATAACCTGGAATATGCAACTCAAACGGTAACCTGTTTATAGCGCTGTTGATTAAACTCTCTCCAGACTGCACAATCATGTGTTTACTCAAAAAAATCTGAAACTATACTAAATAAATAAACAACGATGAGTCTATACTTTTTCAATTTAGCTTTAAAAAATTTACACTGTATTATAGTTTCGCAAACTACTTATACAATATATTTACAATAACAATATATTTACATCAACATCTTACGTCTCTTGAGAGGTGGAAGTGACTGCAGTTATTGTCCGTTACACTTGTTCACTATAACTACAAACAGAGGCGTAAAAACACAGACTTCACACCAATTTCTCCTCTGTTGAAGCACAATTGAGCGAAATTCTTTACCTGCAACCGAATCCCTCAGCAAAAAATGTGTTTCTATATCGGGGGGTGGGGGGTTCTGTAGACAGCAGTTGTAGCACACGCGTTGATTATCCATGTTTAATGAATAGTTGTACAACACGTCATATATAAAATAATCGACAAACACTGGAAATTGGAATATGTAGATAAAGAGGTATGGTTCTAGAGATCTCTCATCCCAGACGAAGTTGTAATCAAACTGCCAACGTTTGAATCCTTTTAAAGGTTCTATTACATTCCCATCTATCCAATCACGCGTCAACTCTTTAAATAAAGTAGTAGGAAGAATATTCTTAATGAACCCCATTCAGTTTGAAACAAATATCGAACGCGATCCTTTGCAATTGTTCGCAAACTTGGTACTAGACGGCTACACATTCTAAATTTGTTTTAATTATTTCTACACAGTTAACACATTAACTATAACTGTTTATGATTGCTCACAACTGTCTTTTATAAGATATCCCCTCTAGTTATAACCATAACCGGCATCTTCAGAATCTGGCAAATTTAAACGTCTAAACATTCCTACCAATGTTCTTGTACGTGTCACGTCTCGCACAAATATATCCGGAGAACGTATAACCAGCTCCAAAGCATTTAGTGCACTCTGATTCAACTCGTTGTAGAATAAAATATTACCAATTCGAACTTCGTCTTCAACCAAGACTTTAATTCGTTTCTCTCTTTCAGTCAGAGTAGTAAACCGATCGCCATCATTTAAATTAGAATTAGCAACAAACCCTACTAATTCGCTGTATAATGTCGGAAAGTCGCGACTTTTCAACTGCTTAAATTGATACTCAAACTGCTCTCGCATATGGAATAGTTTACGACACTCCAATTCGTTTATAACTATCGAACTATTACCCATTATTATTTTTAACCGGAACGTTTCGTCCTCAGCTGTTCCAGACACTGGTGATAGAGTGATAAAAAACGGACCTCCTAGTTGTAGGTGTAGATCTTCCATTTCGGGTGCACCATTTAATCGACTGTTTAGCACGTCACGAGAAAATACGTTAATTTGAAATTCCATTTGAAAATTAGTAAAGGCTCTCCAATTTTCGTATGCTAATTCCAGAACATGGTTGCTACAATATTTCTTGCTACACACCAATCGTAATGCGGGTTTTATTGTCTGGTTTATAGCAAACCCAATTTCCACATCATGAGGGTGTTCGCCCAACTCATTTAAACTATACGTAAACCTGTTGATTAGATTTTCAGTATGCGAGACTTGTGCATTATTGACATCTACAAACTCCATTGGTTCACACTGCTTTTACCGAGATGACTGAGAAAGGATCCTATGAAAATCATCCTTTTAAATGTTTCAGGGTTGTTGCACATGCGTAAATTGTACACGAGTGATTTAGAATGCGTGAGCGAAAAGTTAATTGGTTTTCACTGACGCAAATAGACTGGTTTAAAATGTAATTCAAGGCTAAAACGACGTTGAGTTTCTCCTAATTTAAAAGTGAACTACCTAATTATTGTCGGTGATAGATTTATCTCATAATACTCCGCATTGCAATATAGTACTTATTCAATGTTACTACAAGATTTATGCAAATATTTGAGATTGTGGCAAATAAGAATTTAATTTACAAAACGGTTGCATTAGGTTTAATGGATTAATCTAGTTATGTATTAGATTAGTTTTAAAAGATTAAATAAATTTAGCGGAATTGATACAAATAAAATTTTAATTTGCAAACGATTGCATTAGGTTTAGCGGATGCGCAAATTTGTGCCACAATATTCATTAAACACGCATCTAGAACGGGTATAGATATATATTAACTACATCATTATCCAAACTAATGTTTTCGCTTTGAATCAGGGACATCCGGAGTTAGATTATGCGGCATGTCATCATAAAATTTCCAAGTAATTATAGATTTTAAATCACATTTATATACAACCAATTAATAATACTTTTTCTGGTTTACAATAGTATAACTTCATATGTACTAGAACTGTATTCATTACGCGTGAAACCTGTCATTAACAAAAACGTATTAACAAATAAAATTGTTTGCATATGGTACATTGTCATTCAACAAATGTTTTGCAAATTTGTTATGTGGTGTGCGAATTATTTTTTTACACTAAAAGTACTTTATCCACAAGCAGGTTATTAAGCTTAGTAATTATACTGGTGATAGGAGAAGACTTAAAGTTGCATTTCATAAATGTTTGTGCGAAAATGCTTGTAAAAATACTTATTGTAAACTTGGATTATATAAAATACAAATTGTGCTAAAATGATATAGTGTTAAACCTGTGTGGCAAAGAATGGTAACCGATTGTTTGCACTTATTGCAAAATGTTGGTGTCTGTATTAGATTAATGATGCATTCCTGTAGATGAAACTACTGTGATGTCATAGTCAAAATTGGTACCTTTTTTGGCAAACTTTGGTGTGGTTTGATTGTGCGGTAGTGGTGAAGATCTGAGGTGTTAAGATGATTAAGGCAAATTTAGAAATTGCCATGCATATGCTCAAATGGGAGTCAAATTTAAGATGACACTGTATTTTATTATGTAATGCTTTAATAAATAACTAATTAATTGATGTAATTAAATTAACTGTTAATCATCTCTGCATCCCATGCCAATAGCAGTACCTTAGGATTGTTGGCGATAGATTTATCTCAAAATATTCCACATTGCAGTATAGTACTTAATCAATGTTAATACAAGATTTATGCAAATATTTGAGATTGTGACAAATAAGAATTTAATTTGCAAACGATTGCATAGGTTTAATGGATTAATCTAGTTATGTATTAAATTAGTTTAAAAGATTAAATAAATTAGTGAAAGAATTTGCCTATCCGGTAGACCCGGGGAAGGATGACGGGGGCGCGTCAGCCCGGTTCGGGGTGCCAAGTGCTCGATCCATACCCTCGGAGGCTAAGAATGTTTAGTTGAAGAAAACTCATGTGCAAATTTTTATTATCAGATGTGTGAATATTTGTCTGTCTCTGTCTGATACATAACTCCTTATGGGAGTCCCTCCTTATGGGAATTAACATTGAGTTATGACGTGTTCCAGCCGGGGCCCGGCTCGGGGTGCCAAGTGCTCGATCCATACCCTCAGAGGCTAAGAATGTTTAGTTGAAGAAAACTATTGTGCAAATTTAGGCGAATATTTGCCAATTAATGTTAGATGACCCAGATCGGGGCGCTGAGAACAAAATCCGTGCCAGATCGGGGTGCACGATCCATACCTTCGGAGGCTAAGAATGTTTAGTTGAAGAAAACTATTGTGCAAATTTAGGCGAATATTTGCCGATTAATGTTAGATGCCCCAGTTCGGGGCGCTGAGAACAAGATCCGTGCCAGATCGGGGTGCTCGATCAATACCCTCGGAGGCTAAGAATGTTTAGTTGAAGAAAACTCTTGTGCAAATTTAGGCGAATATTTGCCGATCAATGTTAGATGACCCAGATCGGGGCGCTGAGAACAAGATCCGTGCCAGATCGGGGTACTCGATCCATACCCACGGAGACTAAGAATGTTTAGCTGAAGAAAACTATTGTGCAAATTTAGGCGAATATTTGCCGATTAAGGTTAGATGGTCCAGATCGGGATGCTGAGAACAAGATCCGTGCCAGATCGGGGTGCTGAGCCCTCGCCTGCAGCTAAACAGTGCTTGGTCGAAGAAAACTATTGTGCGAATTTTTGTTACCAGATGTGCGAATATTTGCTAATATGGACCTGCAGCTAAACAGTGCTTGGTCGTAAAAAGCTATTGTGCAAATTTAAGATGATAATGTTATTTAATACTGTTACCAGATGTGCGAATTTTTGCAAGTGCGGTGGCGTTTTTGGGGTGGGCGTTAGGGGTCTAGCACCCTGATCGGGGTATCGAGATCGAGATTCATGCCTGGGGCTAAAAAATGCTTATTTGAAGAAAACTTTTGTGCAGATTTTTGTTACCAGATGTGCGAATATTTGCTAATATGGGCCTGCGGCTAAATAATGCTTAGTTGAAGAAAACTATTGTGCAGATTTTTGTTACTAGATGTGCGAATATTTGCGAAGATCTCGGCGTGCATGATCTTTGTACCTGGCAAAAATGGTCTTTTTGGACCTTAGAATTTCCCATAAGAAAACCGGTTTTTTGATCTCGTGGTAACCTTGCTTATTTACTTTCACGTAAAGGAAAAATTTCTAAATTCAAATTATTTATTATAGGAATTCCACGTAAGCCTATTACAGAAATGTTACTTCCAGTATCGAAAAGTGCATTGATATCAATATCAAGTAATTTAACTTTTATGTACGGTCTATTGTCTAAAGGTTTAAAAATAAAATTAAATGTTTTTATGTAGGAAGTATTTCGTTTATAAAAATTTTTTACTTTATTTAACCAATTCAACCAATCTTGATTATTTTCAAACTTATTATGGTTTCGGTAATAATTATTTTTAGCCTTTTTACAATAAGTACTAGATCGGCTATTTTTCCAGTACTTCGATATTAGTTTCTTGAACAGTTGGGGCACGAAGAAATTGTTACATTAGGGTAACCGCATTTATAAATGAAAATTTTTCTTTTGTATTTACAGGAAAAATAGGTATGTCCTTGTTTTTGACAATTCCAACAGGAAATTTGTGCTGGCTGTATATTACTTGAAAAATACACTGTTTTATGTAAAGGTAAATTTATTGTTGGTGCATTTTTATTGTTAGTCAAGGTAGACTGCTTTTGAGAGGGTTTAAAAGTATTAAACTGTGTATTATATTTTAGTGTATTAATTTGAGATTCTTGTCTAGGGGAGTGATATGTATCTGTTTTATTTTGTTGCGGAAAATAATTTATTTTATCAAAGGATTGTGTGTAAGTAGGAATTTTTTATTTCTGAAATTTATTTTGTAAGGTATTTTTATTTTGATTAAATGTTGAGGTACTTGATTGTTTATAGTTATCTAACAAAAGTGCTTGGTTTTTCACTCTAAAGGACTCTTCTAATCTTTTTGTAGCTATTACAAGATCTGAAATTGTATTTGGTGTAGGTAAAATTATAGATAGGGGTGTAATAAAGTCAGGTAATAAGTTTTGCGATATTATTTGAATTCTTGTTAATTCTAACGATGGTTTTTGAAATCTACGAAATAAATTTTGCATTTTCATTATATAAATAGTTACTGTTTTGTTAGGTTTTTGTCGTCTGTTACGTATTTCTTCCCATAACATAGTTTCTGTATTTGGAGGTAAGAAATCTTGTTTTAGACGAGCAACTAACGAATCCCAATCGGTTACGAAATGTTTTATTTCCCTATACCAGATAATTGCATCTCCGACAAAAAGTTCCATGACAGACAAATACAACTCTTCTTTAGAAATTTTTCTTGTTTCGGCTAATTCAGTAACTCTTTCTAAAAATTCATATAATGTGTTTTGTTTATCGTTAAATTTAATTGAGCCGGGAGAAATTGGTGTAGGATTAGATATATATGTTATGGTAGGAAAATGGACATTTATAGTGGGGGTTGGATTTATTAAAGAAACTTCATTTATGCCAGCAGATAATTCATAATTTTCTACTTTTTCATGAAGATCAGCTTCTAACAGTAGTGCTGTTGCATAACTTTCATTTTTGAAAGTTGTTGCTTCTTCTTTATTAATTTCAGGTATAGATATACGCTTTATTTTGCCACAAACATGTGCCAGGCGTGACTTTATTCTTTTAAAGATAGTCATTACTGTTTCCTTCGAAATCATTTAACAAAACAGTAACCGAGTTTATTGTACTAGTTATTTGTTCGCTATCTTGTTCAAAAGTTATATTATAATTTAAAAGATCTTTATGAGGAGGTGGTTTAGAAACTTCTTTGCGTAATAGACGAGTTAAAAGTTTTCTTTTTTCTTCCATAGGTTTTTTTGAAACTACTGACCTTATGTAAAGTTCATATTCAAGCTCATCAGATAATAAATGTCCTGCAGTAAAATTATCTTCCATTTTAAAAGTGTAAAAAATATATTTTTGAGAAAAAGAAATTGTTTTAGTGAAATTTATTTTAAGGAACTTATAAGTTATGTTTTGGTTTTAATTTATTTGTTTTGTAGGGCGCCAGTTTCATATTGAAACAAAAAAAAATCAAGAAAATTTTGAAAGTATCTTTAAGTAATGAGTAACGAAAAAATATTTTCATAAATCGGTAAAGGTATATTGTGACTTTGTATTGTAGAAAGCGTTCTATAAGATAATATGTTGTATTATTGTAGTGAGTTTAAAACTATAGTGGTTGGTTAGTAAAGGATGGCGTTTAACAGAAAATAGGTAATGAAAAAAATATTGGATACCAACGTATTGCATATAGAGAAAAGTTTTAGAAAAATTGTAGGGTTGGTTGTTAAAGTATTGAACGTTAAGGTAAAAAAAATGTAGAAAAAATAAAGGTTGGGCGTTAAGGTATCGACTAATAAGGGAAAAATTTTTTAGTTGTGCGCCAAAGTGGTGAACGTTAAGGTAAAAATATGTAAAAAAAATAAGCGTTGGGCGCCAAAGTGCACCCTTCCTTTTTACAGGTAGAAATAGGTGTATAACAGAGTCTAAATAAAACTCTGGCCGGGCTAGCGTCGACCGTTTGTGGCTGCGGTAGATTGCAAGAGACTATATCTCAGGGGTTTAGAGAACAAAGTTAAATTTTACCCAGACAAGTTAAAGGGATGCAAATTAGAATGTGACAAAAGAAAATACCTTAATACAACTTATATATTGACGTTCAGTTAATAACATTAATAAAAAAAATTAAATATATATCGTTATTTTCTTACAACCAAATTTTTATACGATAAAATCACTAAGTGTAGTTTATATATCTACACTCTCATAATTTAAATTTTGTCTCAAACTCTACGAGATAAGATATTAGAAAATCTAAATTTATTATTATGCTTACGCACAATTTTAAATTAACGCTCTTAATAAAAGGAAATCATAAATACACTTTGTAGAATTTAACATTAGTTAAGAGAATTTAAAATGAACGTTTAAATTGAACATAACCCCAAAATTCACAATAAAGGTTTCATGACAGCTTTCTTGTTTACAAATCAATGGGTTATATAGCAAGGCAAAGATAATATTTAATTTAGTTAAGGTAATCGGTAATAGTTAAGGTAATCGATAAATTGAGTTATGACTATATTTTTACATGGATAACTTTTCAGATTTGCCTTTTCAGTACATTAATAATTAATGGACTGGTCAGACTTATAGTATAATATACATGTTAATATTTTTATGGGATATAGTCCAAATCAAACAACAGAATACAGATTTAAATTTTAATCAACACCTAACGTTTCGGTACATTTTTCGCACCTTTTTCAAAGGCTAAAATGGAAACAGAAAATTCGAAATTAGCAAGAAATACATAACCCGTCGCTAACTACTTACATTAATCAATTATATTAAAAGTAATTGAAAACCAATTACTGCACGATTCACATAATAAATGTAGGTCAAAAATTTAAAAATTAAAAAATTGCCTGAAGGGCACGTCATGCCACGATGGCGGTTAAAACTTAAGGACAAAGTTGAGAATGACAAATTCTATAGGATTGACAGGGTACGTTCCGAAGATGGCATTGATCACATAACCTGAAGGAATATACTTAACGTTGTTTAAAAATGTCATTACTATATAAAGCAGAATAGACGTTATGCACCCTATCAATATCAATCTTATTATTGATAGGATTAATTTCACTATTAATATAAAAAGACTCGATGAAAAGCCTAGTTTTCTAATTGGTTTCATTCTCCAAAATGATGGTGTTGTCGAAAAGTGGTGTATGACTGGTTGCCACAACATGAGCGGACAACGCACATTTATTGGAGTTTATCCTGCAATCACTCCTGTGCTGGGTTAAACGGCTCTTTAGCCGCTGGCTAGTCTAACCAATGTAACTATTGTTGCAACTACATGTGATCTTGTAGACAACATTACTGTTTAACAATTTCGGAGTACGATCCTTTAATTTGGTAAACAAATTCTGGATGGAATAATTGTATTCGTAGACAATAGCAATCTTAGGTTGTTTAAGTAATCGTACTAAAAGTGGAGATAACTTCTGTATATACGGAAGCTTCTTGTACGTAATATCAACTTCTGTAGAGTTTACTTTTAAGAAGTTGCCATAAATCAATCTATGCAACATTCCCTTTGGATAACCGTTGTTTACTAAAGTGTCAATCAATAATTTCTTATTTTTCTCAATAAACTGTGGGTCTGATATATATTCAATTTGATATCGTAGGGCCTTCAACGTGTTTACCTTATGTTGAATAGAATGGTTGGAGTGGAAATTTAGATATCTGCCAGAGTTTGTTGGTTTAGTGTACCAATCAAATAATAGATGATTAGATATATCTCCGATGACCATAACATCCAAAAAAGGTAATTTATCATCCACTTCAATTTCAAAAGTGAACTGAAGGTGATCATTAAAATCATTAAATGTTGTTAACGTTTGGTCAACATATTGGACTGGCAACAAACAAATGATATCGTCCACATACTTTACCAAGAAAAACATCTCATATGGTAATCTAGGTATAACACTCGACGGTAAATTATCCATAATCATTTGAGCGATTATGGGTGACAGAGGTGACCCCATTGAAGTTCCAAATAATTGTAAGTAGAACTTCTCTTGGAAAACAAAGTACGTATTGTTAAAAACCAAATTGACAGTTGTTAAAAACATATCCTCAGACATATTACAAAAGGGCTTGATTTTATTCCAATTTTCCTTAATGATGTCAATAACCATAGACAAAGAAATATTCGTAAAGAGAGAAGTTACATCCAGTGAAATGAGAATGTGATCTTCAGGTAGGTGAAAATCCTTGAATTGTTGCACAAACGTAAAGCTATCTTTAACATTGTATCCACCAAGTGGGAAAGCCTGTTGGAGGATATTTGACAAGAAAGAAGCAATACCATAAGTAGGTGTATTAACCGTAGATATGATAGATCGTAAAGAGAGGGCTGGTTTATGTATTTTTGGTAATCCATAGTATTTACCAGGAGTCGAAATATTAATGCATAGTCGATTCTTTTCAGAATCGTCCAACATCCCCTTTTTTTGTAATAACATTATATGCTCGTTCACCTTTTTCTGAGTAGTGAATGTAGGATTTCTAGGCAACAATTTATAGGTAGTAGTATCTGATAAAAGATCCAGAGACTTACATATATACTGGTGCTTATTCATAATCACAGTCACTGCACCTTTATCAGCCTTAGTGACAACAATTTCAGGATGGTCAGCTAAGTATTTTTTAACCTTGTAGAAATGTTCATTGTAAATATTGAAATGTTGGTTATTTCGGGGGTTATTAGAATAGTTCAAGATGACATTAGAGATCTTACCCCTAATCACATCCTTTTTTCTCTGCGACAATGCATCGTTGTCGATGATGGATTCAACCCGACCGATTAATTTATCCAAACGAATGTCTCTTGTTTGTGGTTGTAAACTAAACTTAGGTCCCAACGATAGAAAGTTCAACACAAAGTCAGGCACTACCGCACCACTTATATTAGTAACCCATTTAGAATTGTCCATATACGGTTTGGTATTGTGATTGTAAAACTGTTCATCTAACAATCTATTAAATTTATTTCTATTAATTGATTTAATTTTATGGTGTAAAAAACCATATCTAGCGGCTTGCCTCAGATCATAAGATTTAAGTAATGCAGAAGGCAAAACTCCTTTAAAAGAATTAATAATAAATTGCAAGTTCCTATTATAATAAACCAACATGCCATGGCTTTCCTCAATTTCTACATTTAAAATAAATCTTGCTGATCTGTATATATGCTGATTAATCCTGGTTAGTTGTCCCTGGTCGTACACATTTATGCTCCTGGATGCATTACTATACATCCCCCTAATGTGCTTTGGTATCAAATTTCTGCGTCTGCACCTCTCTAAAAAATATATTCGATTATTTAAGTTAGCTAGTTTGTAAGCAATATTAGCCCATCTTTTTAGTTTAATTGCCACTTCTTCTCCATATGTCCTCCGTATAAAAGTGAATAAACTCATATTCAATAGGCACCAAAATGCAAAAGCTGATTGAATAAATTCTACGTCGTATTTCAGCTAAACCTCTTCAAATCTGCTACCATAAAGTGGTGAGAAAATAACACAAGGCCCAAAAGTTCTGCAATTAGATCGGCCCTTTCAGTACATTAATAATTAATGGACTGGTCAGACTTACAGTATAATATACATGTTAATATTTTTATGGGATGTAGTCCAAATCAAACAACAGAATACAGATTTAAATTTTAATCAACACCTAACGTTTCGGTACATTTTTCGCACCTTGTTCAAAGGCTAAAAAGAAAACAGAAAATTCGAAATTAGCAAGAAATACATAACCTGTCGCTTACATTGATCAATTATATTAAAGGAAATTGAAAAACAATTACTGCACGATTCACATAATAAATGTGGGTCAAAAATTAAAAAAATAAAAAATTGCATTATGCACCCTATCAATATCAATCTTATTATTGACAGGATTAATTTCACTATTAATATAAAAAGACTCGATGAAAAGCCTAGTTTTGTAATTGGTTTCATTCTCCAAAATGATGGTGTCGTCGAAAAGTGGTGTATGACTAGTTGCCGCAACATGAGCGGACAACGCACATTTATTGGAGTTCATCCTGCAATCACTCCAGTGCTGGCTTAAACGACTCTTTAGCCACTGGCTAGTCTGACCAATGTAACTATTGTTGCAACTACATGTGATCTTGTAGACAATATTACTGATTAACAATTTTGGAGTACGATCCTTTAATTTGGTAAACAAATTCTGGATGGAATAATTGTATTCGTAGACAATAGCAATCTTAGGTTGCTTAAGTAATCGTACTAAAAGTGGAGATAACTTCTGTATATACGGAAGCTTCTTGTACGTAATATCAACTTCTGTAGAGTTTACTTTTAAAGTTGCCATAAATCAATCTATGCAACATTTCCTTTGGATTACCGTTGTTTACTAAAGTGTCAATCAATAATTTCTTATTTTCTCAATAAACTGTGGGTCTGATATATGCTCAATTCGATATCGTAGGGCCTTCACCGTGTTTACCTTATGTTGAATAGAATGGTTGGAGTGGAAATTTAGATATCTGCCAGAGTTTGTTGGTTTAGTGTACCAATCAAATAATAGATGATTAGATATATCTCCGATGACCATAACATCCAAAAAAGGTAATTTATCATCCACTTCAATTTCAAAAGTGAACTGAAGGAGATCATTAAAATCATTAAATGTTGTTAACGTTTGGTCAACATATTGGACTGACAACGAACAAATGATATCGTCCACATACTTTACCAAGAAAAACATCTCGTATGGTAATCTAGGTATAACACTCGACAGTAAATTATCCATAATCATTTGAGCGATTATGGGTAACAGAGGTGACCCCATTGGAGTTCCAAATAATTGTAAGTAGAACTTCTCTTGGAAAACAAAGTACGTATTGTTAAAAACCAAATTGACAGTTGTTAAAAACATATCCTCAGACATATTACAAAAGGGCTTGATTTTATTCCAATTTTCCGTAATGATGTCAATAACCATAGACAAAGGAATATTCGTAAAGAGAGAAGCTACATCCAGTGAAATGAGAATGTGATCTTCAGGTAGGTGAAAATCCTTGAATTGTTGCACAAACGTAAAGCTATCTTTAACATTGTATCCACCAAGTGGGAAAGCCTGTTGGAGGATATTCGACAAGAAAAAAGCAATACCATAAGTAGGTGTATTAACCGTAGATATGATAGGTCGTAAGAGAGGACTGGTTTATGTATTTTTGGTAATCCATAGTATTTACCAGGAGTCGAGTTATTAATGCATAGTCGATTCTTTTCAGAATCGTCCAACATCCCCTTTTTTTGTAATAACTTTATATGCTCGTTCACCTTTTTCTGAGTAGTGAATGTAGGATCTCTAGGCAACAATTTATAGGTAGTAGTATCTAATAAAAGATCCAGAGACTTATCTATATACTGGTGCTTATTCATAATCACAGTTACTGCACCTTTATCAGCATTAGTGACAACAATTTCAGGATGGTCAGCTAAGTATTTTTTAACCTTGTAGAAATGTTCATTGTAAATATTGAAATGTTGGTTATTTCGGGGGTTATTAGAATAGTTCAAGATGACATTAGAGATCTTACCCCTAATCACATCCTTTTTTCTCTGCAACAATGCATCGTTGTCGATGATGGATTCAACCCGACCGATTAATTTACCCAAACGAATGTCTCTTGTTTGTGGTTTTAAACTAAACTTAGGTCCCAACGATAGAAAGTTTAACACAAAGTCAGGCACTACCGCACCACTTATATTAGTAACCCATTTAGAATTGTCCATATACGGTTTGGGATTGTGATTGTAAAACTGTTCATCTAACAATCTATTAAATTTATTTCTATTAATTGATTTAATTTTATGGTGTAAAAAACCATATCTAGCAGCTTGTCTCAGATCATAAGATTTAAGTAATGCAGAAGGCAAAACTCCTTAAAGAGAATTAATAATAAATTGCAAGTTCCTATTATAATAAACCAACATGCCATGGCTTTCCTCAATTTCTACATTTAAAATAAATCTTGCTGATCTGTATATATGCTGATTAATCCTGGTTAGTTGTCTCTGGTCGTACACATTTATGCTCCTGGATGCATTACTATACATCCCCCTAATGTGCTTTGGTATCAAATTTCTGCGTCTGCACCTCTCTAAAAAATATATTCGATTATTTAAGTTAGCTAATTTGTAAGCAATATTAGCCCATCTTTTTAGTTTAATTGCCACTTCTTCTCCATATGTCCTCCGTATAAAAATGAAAAAACCCATATTCAATAGGTACCAAAATGCAAAAACTGATTGAATAAATTCTATGTCGTATTTCAGCTAAACCTCTTCAAATCTGCTACCATAAAGTGGTGAGAAAATAACACAAGGCCCAAAAGATCTGCAATTAGATCGTCGCTTTCAGTACATTAATAATTAATGGACTGGTCAGACTTATAGTATAATATACATGTTAATATTTATATGGGATGTAGTCCAAATCAAACAACAGAATACAGATTTAAATTTTAATCAACACCTAACGTTTCGGTACATTTTTCGCACCTTGTTCAAAGGCTAAAAAGAAAACAGAAAATTCGACAACAATTACTGCACAATTCACATAATAAATGTGGGTCAAAAATTAAAAAATTGCCTGAAGAGCACGTCATGCCACGATGACGGTTAAAACATAAAGACAAAGTTGAGAATAACAAATTCTATAGGAGTGACAGAGTACGTTCCGAAGATGGCATTGATTACATAACCTGAAGGAAAATACTTAACGTTGTTTAAAAATGTCATTACTATATAAAGCAGAATAGACGTTATGCACCCTATGAAAATCAATCTTATTATTGATAGGATTAATTTCACTATTAATATAAAAAGACTCGATGAAAAGCCTAGTTTTGTAATTGGTTTCATTCTCCAAAATGATGGTGTCGTCAAAAAGTGGTGTATGACTGGTTGCCGCAACATGAGCGGACAACGCACATTTATTGGAGTTTATCCTGCAATCACTCCCATATTCAATAGGTACCAAAATGCAAAAACTGATTGAATAAATTCTACGTCGTATTTCAGCTAAACCTCTTCAAATCTGCTACCATAAAGTGGTGAGAAAATAACACAAAGCCCAAAAGATCTGCAATTAGATCGTCCCTTTCAGTACATTAATAATTAATGGACTGGTCAGACTTATAGTATAATATACATGTTAATATTTTTATGGGATGTAGTCCAAATCAAACAACAGAATACAGATTTAAATTTTAATCAACACCTAACGTTTCGGTACATTTTTCGCACCTTTTTCAAAGGCTAAAATGGAAACAGAAAATTCGAAATTAGCAAGAAATACATAACCCGTCGCTAACTACTTACATTAATCAATTATATTAAAGGTAATTGAAAACCAATTACTGCACGATTCACATAATAAATGTAGGTCAAAAATTTAAAAATTAAAAAATTGCCTGAAGGGCACATCATGCCACGATGGCGGTTAAAACTTAAGGACAAAGTTGAGAATGACAAATTCTATAGGATTGACAGGGTACGTTCCGAAGATGGCATTGATCACATAACCTGAAGGAATATACTTAACGTTGTTTAAAAATGTCATTACTATATAAAGCAGAATAGACGTTATGCACCCTATCAATATCAATCTTATTATTGATAGGATTAATTTCACTATTAATATAAAAAGACTCGATGAAAAGCCTAGTTTTGTAATTGGTTTCATTCTCCAAAATGATGGTGTCGTTGAAAAGTGGTGTATGACTAGTTGCCGCAACATGAGCGGACAACGCACATTTATTGGAGTTCATCCTGCAATCACTCCAGTGCTGGCTTAAACGACTCTTTAGCCACTGGCTAGTCTGACCAATGTAACTATTGTTGCAACTACATGTGATCTTGTAGACAATATTACTGATTAACAATTTTGGAGTACGATCCTTTAATTTTGTAAACAAATTCTGGATGGAATAATTGTATTCGTAGACAATAGCAATCTTAGATAACTTCTATATATACGTTAGCTTCTTGTACGTAATATCAACTTCTGTAGAGTTTACTTTTAAGAAGTTGCCATAAATCAATCTATGCAACATTCCCTTTGGATAACCGTTGTTTACTAAAGTGTCAATCAATAATTTCTTATTTTTCTCAATAAACTGTGGGTCTGATATATGCTCAATTCGATATCGTAGGGCCTTCACCGTGTTTACCTTATGTTGAATAGAATGGTTGGAGTGGAAATTTAGATATCTGCCAGAGTTTGTTTGGTTTAGTGTACCAATCAAATAATAGATGATTAGATATATCTCTGATGACCATAACATCCAAAAAAGATAATTTACCATCCACTTCAATTTCAAAAGTGAACTGAAGGTGATCATTAATATATATATATATATATATATATATATATATATATATATATATATTGCTGTGATATTCTCCTTTGACTGCGGGAACTGGGTCCTTTCAACAAAAAATTCTAGTCCCACAGATTGGGCGTCATAAACGGCTGTGATCCTCTTTTCGCCTCGGCTGCTCACCTAATGTTATAAACCTCCTCATTCATAAAAAAAAACAACACATTCCTACCAAAAACATCAACTTTAACTCTATTTACATCAATATTCAGAATACATTAAAATTTCAAAATTAAAACTCAGCATAAATTTCAGTTTTAAATAGAATTTCAAGATTAATTTTATTATCATTTTAATGTGCATCCAAAATTAAAGTCCTTGTTGGATGCCTACTAATTAATATAACAATATAAGCAGACCAGAGTCTGAGTATAAAGGGAGCATCTACCACCCCTTTACGTTAATTAACCAGGTTCGTCTAATTGAGCTCAAAGACATACCCAAATTTTCCTCATATTACCGAACATCAAAACTAAATACCCCTTTCTACTTCAACAAGCAAATTTCATCTTAAAATTAAAATTTTATGGTTAGTACAATTTCACTAATGTCCATTTAAAGTAAATCAATTATAAAGTTATTCAACACACACAAAAATGTCAAACAAAATAGTATAATTTACCTGAAGGTTACTGTCCTCGTAGCTTCAAAGTACATCGTCCCTTTAGTTAATCACACCATTCCAACAGGATTATATTTACGGCTTCTAATTCTCAACGCTTTTAAAATTTTCTCCATCACCATTTATTTAAAGTTGTTTCTGGGCTTTTCCGGAACTCATCTATGTATATCTGACCCTTGTTTCGTGGATCCAGACACGTATTTGAACCATTTAATTATTAACACCCCGAAAAATAGCAAATAACTTCATACTTCTTTCACCAATATACGCCAAAACTGCCTACTTTTGTGTATACATTTGTCGTTGTAAATTTTGCTAATTGGTACAGTGAAACTAAATTTTATTACCTTGTATCTAAGTGCACTGAAGTACATTCATGTTAGCACGTAAATAACCAACTATTTTGAATCACTAAAATATACGAGCAAAATTTTAAATTATTTTATCAAACTAAAATGCACTGTTTAACATCTTCAATCAAGTCGCGGATGTAAGAGCTTTTAACGCATCGAATAGTCAAAAGTCTAAGAGTCTAAGAGGGCTTGTTTATATTCATCTCGGTATATATAGCAAAAAGCCGGCACGTCGCTTTTGTCCTCAAAACGGGTAATTCTAAAGAATTCCTCATTCTATGTTCCCAGTCTGTCGCTCGCGCGTCGATTTTTACGAATTTTCACTCGTCCCATTTAAATCTCAGAAATTTCAACACACGGCACGCAAGCATGTCCGAGAAAAACTAATTAATTTTGTACAGAAATTGTTGTTTCTACCTCTGATATTTGCATCCTATTTTCAACCAATTGTGACCCTCGTGACGTTGCTTAAATCCCGCCTTTTACTATATGTGTCTTTGCTTGACGCATTTTCTCTTTCCTTTTCTAACCTGTTCGTATTGGTGCAAATTTATATTCTTTATTATCGATTATTTTAGTCCACATGGAGTGTGAAATACCCCACCTTTAGCATTTCTCGTAACTATTATGCGACGTTTTCCCCAAGATTCTCTGAAACTATTCGTTATCTGCAAACTTTTCGCCGTATTTGACATTTAAACTACGCAGGTGTTCAACATAATATTAATTCTCAGAGCTTTATTTTCTGGTATTATAATCTTGGGTTTTTACAAGTTTCTATAGATATTATCTGTTACTAACGGTTCAATTAACTTCAATTAAAATTAATACTCTTTAATTTTAGTGAATCCTAATTAAATATTCAATTATTATTAGTACATTTCGTTTAATACTCGTTGCCCAAACTTGAATCAATTCATATAAATCTTGCACGTAATTTCCATTTGATTCTTTACTTTGGAATAATTAAATTACACGTTGAGCATTTTAAAACTGCTTATTTTTATATAAAGCGTCTTGTAAATAATTTTAATCTCTTATTTTTAATAAAACGAATGAATTTTTATTCTCCACGGGTTTTAATAAAGCGTATTATCTAATAAACTTCCTTATACACGGTGATTAAAATTATTTGATGTAATCCATTAATTTTCTACCCTGGTCTAAATATGAGTATTTTCCCCTATTTGAATACAAATAATCCCACTTATTTGAATTCAAATATAAAACATTTAGACAAAAAAATTACAAAAAACTGCCTATCTCTCTCTACCCTTATCTATCTAACTTACCTACTTTGTCTCCAATCGAAAAAATATTTACACCTATCCTATATCCCTATCCTGTTCCTAACTTTAACTAATCTTCACTATACTTTACTTCATCCTACCTAATCCTATATACCTATCCTATTTCTAACTTTATTCCTAACTCTCCACTAATCTTATATGAAATATCTATACTTAACCTATCTTATTTTCTTCCTACCTTTACTCTTTATTCTCATCCTAAACCTACTCTAATTATCTCCCATATTTATCCTATACCTAGCTTTATTTTCTATACACACTTACTTCTACTCTTCTATCTACACCTATTCTATCCCTATCCTATTTAAATCTAACTCTCTTCTTGACCCTCCATGTCTTTCTTCTTACCATCCTAATACTCTTCATCCCTATCTCTCCCCCTTCTATATCTACACTTAACATCCCTGTTATCTCACATACCATAAACTTATCATCCCTATTATCCTGACTCTTACATATTGCTTCTTCTTCATGCCCTACACTTGTCTGTTTCTCATTTATTATTGTTTCCCTTTCTGCCGACAAACCAAACGACACTACTTTACAATTATCGATTTTTCCCTCTATGGAAAACCCTACGTACCTTCTAGAATTTTTGTGTAATGGAATCCGCCAGAATGAATCCCTTAAATCTACTTTATTAAAACAAACTTGCCATCTTTACTTAATTTCGCCTTCACCTGCTCCTGATATGCTGCTTCTACCCCCACTACTTCTGCATGTTTTTGTATTAAAGCTTGAACCTCTACTTTCCTATCCTCTGGACATCTTATTGTGTTGATCTGTTTTACTTCATCATCCTCTACCTCTACTACATTAATACTAAACCCCGTGTCATCCTCTGTGACTTCATAACTGCCCTTCCATGGCACTACCCTATCATTAATCCTTACTACCTTCCTCTCCATATCTATCAAAACCCTAACTTCATCATACAGTCAACACCTAAAATGCTCTGAAACTTCAGTCCAGGTACAATTACAAACTCCTGTTCACAGCTAAAACCTCCTATATCTATCCTAAGCACCACAACACTATTTACTACAGCAAACTTCTTTTTATTTGGAGCTACTAAATGGCTACGTTTTATAGGCATAATTCTATCACAAACCTTATCCCTAATTTTGCTGACGAATTCCTCCGATATTAAACTCGCCTCTGCCCCTGTATCAAGTAATACTTCTACATTATTCTCAAAAATTTCTAAATTAATAATTGGCAAACATAATTTTTCTACAGTTTCTGGCTCTACTTCCTCCTCAATTTTGAAAAATTCACGTGGATGTTCATATACATTTACACAGAAATCTAGTGGTCTGTCGCGTTCTAAAAATCCTGTCCCATCCTGTTTTCCGTGCTTGGTCCTGGTTGTCCTTCTACAACCTGTGCGTACGTCCTCCTCGTGTTAATATCCGTGTCCCTGTCTCTATTCGGCGTGCTGGTCACAGTCCTGTTTACCTCCGGTAAACTGTTCTGTCGCGTATAACTAGGTCTTGGCGTCGGTCCCCTAGTCGCACTATTGCTCCTGTATTCCTGTCCTCGTCGTTCCCAATTCGGTCGAAAATTTCTGTTGTACTCAGGCCGTCTCGGATAATTCGGTGTCCTGTTGTCAAACCTAACTGTGTTAACGTTTCGTTCTCGTATCTCTCTTGTCCGTCCAACACATACATCGTCATATCTCTGTAAATACTCTAAAAATGTCTCCCGTCCTGTGATGTTTTGTTAGGCCACGTGTTGTCTAATTTCCAGTTCAAAATGTCGTGATAGGTACTTGATTATCTGTCTGTCCGTCAATGGTGGATTCAGTTGTTTGGCCACACTGTATTTGCGGATGGCATATTGCTCCCTAGAACCTGCAAACTCTCCCTTAAAATTTCCTGTAATCAAGTCGTCCCTAATCTGATCCTGTTTGTGATCACTCCAGTAATGTTGTAAAAATTTGTTTTCAAAGTCCTGATACGTGTCTATGTCCTGTCCTACTAAATTGTACCATGCTTCTGCATTGTCCTTTAATAAAGCCTTTATCGTATTTAGTTTAGTCTGTTCATCAAATAAATTTCCCACTAGATTTCTTACACTATTAATAAAAATTTGTGGATTTACCCTGTTATCGCCATAAAACTTCATGTGTTGGTCCAATGATACTCCACCTGTAGAAAATCTGGGACCATCCCCCGTTAAATTTGACATGTTGTATTTGATACTACTAACTTCGCGTTCTACCCTGCCTAACTGATCCCTACATGAGTCCGTCACCTCAGTCATTTTTATATTAATCTCTTCTTCACAAAAAATGCGTACTTCGGACCTTAAATGTCCCATTTCCTGTCGAAGACCTGTAATATCACGCTCATTTTTATCAACCCGATTTTCTGCTTCCCCCAGTTTCACGGTAAGACTATTTTTAAACTCTGTAAATTCTCTCGTCGATTTTTCTATTTTATCCCCTAATTCCTGATTTAATTGGTCAAATTTCTTATTCGATTCTTCACTCATCTGCTCAAATTTTCGATTTGAGTCCTCTCTAACCCCACTTAACGTCTCATTCATTCTTTCAAGCATCCTCATTATCATCTCATTTCCTTGATCCCCTGATTCCGTCCTCGACTGATCTCTACTGCCTCCAGCTTCTTCCATTTTCGTATTTTTTTCACCCAATGCACTATCGTTACTTCCAATTTCCACTCCTTGACTCCTTAACCACTCTTTTCTCTGCATACGTTCTAATCACTCACACACACTCTAAAATACTCTTAAATTTATACACACAGAAACTCTCTCTCAGATCGCCAGTTTCCTGGAATAAAATCACAAAATTTTATTTGGAACTCGAGCCCTCACGTTGTGGTCGCCAAAATTTGCTGTAATATTCTCCTTTGACTGCGGGAACTGGGTCCTTTCAACAAAAAATTCTAGTCCCACAGATTGGGCGTCATAAACGGCTGTGATCCTCTTTTCGCCTCGGCTGCTCACCTAATGTTATAAACCTCCTCATTCATAAAAAACAACACATTCCTACCAAAAACATCAACGTTAACTCTATTTACATCAATATTCAGAATACATTAAAATTTCAAAATTAAAACTCAGCATAAATTTCAGTTTTAAAAGAATTTCAAGATTAATTTTATTATCATTTTAATGTGCATCCAAAATTAAAGTCCTTGTTGGATGCCTACTAATTAATATAACAATATAAGCAGACCGAGTCTGAGTATAAAGGAGCATCTACCACCCCTTTACGTTAATTAACCAGGTTCGTCTAATTGAGCTCAAAGACATACCCAAATTTTCCTCATATTACCGAACATCAAAACTAAATACCCTTTCTACTTCAGCAAGCAAATTTCATCTTAAAATTAAAATTTTATGGTTAGTACAATTTCACTAATGTCCATTTAAAGTAAATCAATTATAAAGTTATTCAACACACACAAAATGTCAAACAAACTAGTATAATTTACCTGAAGGTTACTGTCCTCGTAGCTTCAAAGTACATCGTCCCTTTAGTTAATCACACCATTCCAACAGGATTATATTTACGGCTTCTAATTCTCAACGCTTTTAAAATTTTCTCCATCACCATTTATTTAAAGTTGTTTCTGGGCTTTTCCGGAACTCATCTATGTATATCTGACCCTTGTTTCGTGGATCCAGACACGTATTTGAACCATTTAATTATTAACACCCCGAAAAATAGCAAATAACTTCATACTTCTTTCACCAATATACGCCAAAACTGCCTACTTTTGTGTATACATTTGTCGTTGTAAATTTTGCTAATTGGTACAGTGAAACTAAATTTTATTACCTTGTATCTAAGTGCACTGAAGTACATTCATGTTAGCACGTAAATAACCAACTATTTTGAATCACTAAAATATACGAGCAAAATTTTAAGTTATTTTATCAAACTAAAATGCACTGTTTAACATCTTCAATCAAGTCGCGGATGTAAGAGCTTTTAACGCATCGAATAGTCAAAAGTCTAAGAGTCTAAGAGGGCTTGTTTATATTCATCTCGGTATATATAGCAAAAAGCCGGCACGTCGCTTTTGTCCTCAAAACGGGTAATTCTAAAGAATTCCTCATTCTATGTTCCCAGTCTGTCGCTCGCGCGTCGATTTTACGAATTTTCACTCGTCCCATTTAAATCTCAGAAATTTCAACACGGCACGCAAGCATGTCCGAGAAAAACTAATTAATTTTGTACAGAAATTGTTGTTTCTACCTCTGATATTTGCATCCTATTTTCAACCAATTGTGACCCTCGTGACGTTGCTTAAATCCCGCCTTTTACTATATGTGTCTTTGCTTGACGCATTTTCTTTCCTTTTCTAACCTGTTCGTATTGGTGCAAATTGATATTCTTTATTATCGATTATTTTAGTCCACATGGAGTGTGAAATACCCCACCTTTAGCATTTCTCGTAACTATTATGCGACGTTTTCCCCAAGATTCTCTGAAACTATTCGTTATCTGCAAACTTTTCGCCGTATTTGACATTTAAACTACGCAGGTGTTCAACATAATATTAATTCTCAGAGCTTTATTTTCTGGTATTATAATCTTGGGTTTTTACAAGTTTCTATAGATATTATCTGTTACTAACGGTTCAATTAACTTCAATTAAAATTAATACTCTTTAATTTTTAGTGAATCCTAATTAAATATTCAATTATTATTAGTACATTTCGTTTAATACTCGTTGCCCAAACTTGAATCAATTCATATAAATCTTGCACGTAATTTCCATTTGATTCTTTACTTTGGAATAATTAAATTACACGTTGAGCATTTTAAAACTGCTTATTTTTATATAAAGCGTCTTGTAAATAATTTTAATCTCTTATTTTTAATAAAACGAATGAATTTTTATTCTCCACGGGTTTTTAATAAAGCGTATTATCTAATAAACTTCCTTATACACGGTGATTAAAATTATTTGATGTAATCCATTAATTTTCTACCCTGGTCTAAATATGAGTAATATATATATATATATATATATATATATATATATATATATAGTGCTGTGATATTCGCACCACGGCTTGGGCATGTCATATTTATGTCGTGTTAACCTCCTGTAGAAAAATATAACCCTTGTTATTATATTAAATATTTAGCCTCACGATTGGGTCGAGCTATATTTATGCTGTGTTACTCGCAGCCCCTACGATGAGCGTCATATTTACTGTGATATTTCCTTTATATTAAGCCCCACAAATTGGGAGACATATTTGCTTATATTAATCCCCTACGCTTGAACCATATTTATGCTGATTTATACTTTTATTACTCAAGCACTTGTAGCGATGTTAATTTATAATTTTCTTTTCCTCGACTAGCTGATTCAATTAAATAAAGCACTTCTACAATACACAGTATAATGATTGAATATTTACAACCTTTTTAAATATCTTCTCCCTTTTTAAATTATATACATCTGTCAAATTTTTAGAAAATCAAGCCAGCAAAACGAGATTTATTTATTACCTTTTAAAGACCTATTGAAACGTTTCAAGATGTCTATAACTTTTCATAAATTTACACAAGAAACCCCGATTTGTCGGCTCTTACACTTTAAATTGTTATTGAGATAAAAGTTTTAAAAATGAATCATATCAAAAATATCTAACCTGAAGTGGTTTTGTAGGTGCTCTGCATTCCTAAGAATTGAAGTCGATATCCAACCAAATTAATATTCAAATCGTTATTGGTGCGTTTAGTCCAATGAAAGGTTTTTCATTTCCGCAATAGAATATTTACCATCAATTTGCTTGAACAGGTAGCATTCTCGAAAGTCTCGTATCCAAAAATTGTATTTCAGATCGTAATTGATCGTTATTTAAAGTTTTAACAGGAATCGTAACGTTATTTTTATAGGTTATGTTAACCTCGTGGTTACAAAAGTTTTATTTTAACAATGGCAATGCAAATAGCTAATTTTAATGTTCCAATTCTGCTACAATTAACAAGTAATCTTGAAGAAAACTGGAAAAAGTTTAAACAAGCATATAACATTTATACGGAAGCTACCCATTAAACAAAATATCATTGTAGACATATTTAATTAACATCCTCATGTGACGTTGTGATGTTTTACGTTAGTGGCATGGATGTGGATTTAACATGATTATTATGTAGATAGTCCACCACATTAACATCACTTTTTAAAACATCCCTAATTAGAATAACAATGCTACGTTGTAACAGTGATCTATCTCAAACATGGTATTTGTAACATTTTGTAAATGTTTTAGTGGTGACATACCTAAAATATCGTTATGGTAACATCGATTAAACGCTACTTGCGTACATCTTATTGGGGTAACATTTTTTAAACGTTTATTGCGAACATTCCAAAAACATTGTGTGATATTTTTTATCATGTTGCGTCTAACATTTTTGAGATGTTGTACACATTTTATATACAGGGTGTTTGCATAGTGTTACCTGCGCTTTCTGAGCGCATTCTACTAGCAAAAATATTGAAAAAAGTTCATATGAACATAGGTCCGGAAATGCTTCGTAGCAAGTAACAGCTAGCGAAAATTTTGACATGGAAAAGTGAATATAATAGGTTTCAGAACTGTCCGTTTTTTAAATTATATTTTATTACTAACACTTGTCGTATGAAAACAAAGGAATTTCAAAATTAAACCAAAATTTTATTAACAATTATTTGTTTTTAATTGGCACGATTTACATATTTTTGAGAATTAAATTTTCTATAAGTTTTGTTTTAATTTAGAAATTTCTCAGTTTTCATGCGGTTAAGTGTTAGTAATAAATTGTAACTTACAGAAAGTTACCTATTTAATTCGCTTTTCCAGGTCAAAATCCGTAAGATACTACTAAATTTGCCCCTTAATTTATCTTCCCATAATTTCAGTATGACTCTGCCCTGCAACCATGTGGAAATTTTTCTCTAGTCGTAACTCGCCAACGAAGCATTTTCAGACCTATGTTCATATGAAAGTTTTTCATTTTTTTTGTTAGTAAAGTGAGCTCAGAATGCGTCGGTAACACTATGTGAAATACTCTGTAGAATAAAAACGAGCAAATGATAAATGCTTTCCATTCAGACGACTGCACATTTGCTTATAAACCAATTGGAACATTTGTGAACTTTTGCAGCTTCATCAGCATTTTTCAAAAACTGCCCATGCTTTTCCATTATCATACCCTAAAAATCAATATTTTACTCAAAAACAGCATTCCATTTCCACAAAAGCTTTTTTTCCATGTTATGTTTCCATTCTCCATTACACCTATTTGCAATTGAAAACCCAAAGAAATGCCATTATGTATATTACTAGAAAGAAAAATTAATGTTCCCTAATAAACCTATTCCACATCTTGAATGTTTATTATAACCCAACAGTTTGCGTTGAAACAAAATTTGTTATGCCCACAAACCATATAATTTATTTACATGGATATAACAGTCATATTTGACCGTTTTACTTTCCCTTCCGTAAATGAACAATTTTTAACATGGTGCTACTGCTTTGGAAGTCTATACTACAACGTAGTGTGTGGTACTCTACTATATATTGACTACATTTATTGTGTAAATTTCTGTATTAAATAAAAATATCATTCTATAAACACTTTAAACATAAAGAATACAAAATACACGTATTCTCTTAATACAAGATTTCTGTCTTAAAAATCTTTGGTTTGCATAGCGAAATCTGTCCATGACTATATTTACAAATGAACTTCCAGTGGTATTATATTCATTAACTACAATTGTTTGCATAATTTTCATGAGTTCTAGCTCTTGTAATTTATAATTATTATTTGACTTTTCCAAGAGCACTTTCTAGCCAAGTCTTCAGAAAATGTTTCATTCACCATTTTTCTTATAGCGTCCTTGACATCTTTGCCTCCCATAATCTTCAAAACGGTAGTAATATACAGTCAGTTATCAAACCAAAAACAAACAATACAATAAATACCATTTCAGTAGGGTATAATTGGCAATCCTGGAACCTCATTTGCTCCCAAATCCCTCATTTGCTCCCACATTTACATGTAAATCCCCATAAGGAGCAAATGAGGAGGAGCGACTCTTTCCTTCCTCATTTGCTCCCACATCTGAACCGAATAGTTTTCTTCGACTAGCCATTTTTTATCTTTCGAGATAAACCTACCTTGTTTGGTATTAATTAAGATTAGATTTGTCTCAGCTACCCGAATCTCTTTAAATTTTTTAGATAGCGCAATCCCCCAGGGACCTACCCTGATTTTAAGATTTTGTACCAAGATCAATTCCTAATCACCTCTCCTTTTAATATCTACAGTCCTTTAACCAACACAAAAGAAAATAAGAACACAAAAGTTTAATATTTTATTTTATCCAATTTACAGTTTAATAAACTAATTACAATTTTACAAAGTATAACATTATTTCCTGTGTTTAGTCGAATCCAAGCAGGTTAACCTGTAACAAAAAAGAGATTAATGTGTTGTTTAAATAGCCCTGTAATAAAAAGAGATTAAAGTAAAAAGAAAACGTGTTTTCAGTCAATAAGACATATTGTTGTTAATCCAACAATATGTTTTACCGTCAACGGCGAGACCACGTGGAGGTAAACACATATCGCCGGGAACAAAGGAAATTTTAAGGATGGGGAGGGTAGATATGCTTATAACTAATTACATACTATATATATACACTAAAATATAAACAACTATCTAATATCCTTATGCCCCCATGCATATGTGGAAGTACTACCAGGGATGACGTACCTTTTGTCATCTTCTGCCGATAAACTAATTTTATTAATTAATTGGGTGTACAAAACGTGTTTTTACTCCGAATACATACCATGCTATGCATAAGGGCACAAGAATTATTATGCACAACGTTCTTAAAACTATCACACTAATCCCAGCCACCACACTACGCGATACCCCTTGATCTTTTTAATCGTGTCCTTCTCACTAAGAATGCAATACGACTTGGCCCTAGTCCCAACAAATTGTA